>CAJHQQ010000145.1:0-333446 GCA_905132885.1 Moricandia moricandioides
AGGCCATGGCCTAAAGGACATAGGAAACCGGAATGGGTTGGTCGAGAGTCTTTATTTTTTCCTGATTCTTGGTCGATCTGATTCGGCGAGCTATACATGTGGCATTATCGGGTCGTCTCGGTTTATTCCGTCATAGGCCGGTCTGGGGGTGTTACATCCGGTACCTGATGCCTCTGATAAGAAAAGTCAAGGTAACCTCATTCACCACCTTTACCCGAGGGCTCTTGTAGAGAACCTGAGCCATAGCGATGCACTGTCGGACCAGGTCGGGATATAGAGGATATGGCTTAGTAGCCATGGTGACGAGTCCTAGCTCTTGCACCATCTGTCTAAGATATGTGTACAGCCCCAGCTTCTTCAAAGTGAGTATGTCGACGAACTTTGTGGGCTCGATGGAAACGCTTTACCAAGCGTTGTAGTAGAGACTGTCAAAATCGTCCCCCTCCTTGCGCACGGGATGATGGTTTCATCTTGCCACAGCCTTTCGAGGGTTACGGTAGTCCTCGAATGTCACAAGCAAGTCCTCCTCCTCCTTTGGCCAAGGGTCTGGCATGGACGACCCTGTGGTAGAGAACTAGAGCTACCGGTCTCATATCATGCTTTTGTTTGCCTCTCGTCCATCTTCATGTAAAAATAAAACAAAGAATCAGAATAGATGTCGAGACAAAAAGAACAACAATCGATCGATGGTACCGCATAGGTATCGGTCGACAGCACCTCATGGCCATCGATCCACGGCGACTCATGGGCGTCAATCGATGGTTTATCGCGGATCAGGGGTTAGGAAATCAAAAGGTTCCTAATCATGTAAATCATATTTAAAGATGTTAGATAGTTCCTAATCTAGTTCTCCATTACACTAAAATGTCCTAAAATCCGAGTAAAACCACAAAAGATTTGATTTTTCTTCAACGCCTTAAAAGTTCTCTAAAATAAGAGACTAAGAGAACATACCTTGATGATTGAGTGATTTAGTGAACTAGACAGGTAGAAATGGTAAAAATCAAGTGATATAGGCTCAAGCACGAGGAAACTCAGGCAAAATTTGAGAGAGAAATCGAGTGTTTACTCGTTATGTGTTTTGGGCGGTTTGGAGAAAAGTGATTTATGAATTGGGGTCATGTCGAGTTAACCTACTCGACACTCGACCTTCGATCAACGGTCCAATAGGGGCGTCGATCGATGGTATGTTCCGTGACTCCATTTTCACTTAAGAAATCCGTAAATGTATAAATAATTGATAAATTATTATTATATATTTGTTGTTAATTAATTAATTTATTGTTATTGTTATTATATACATATGTGTATTTTCTACTTTTTTATTTAATTTATTATTTTTAATATTATATTATTTTATTATTATATATATATATATATAT
Organism: Moricandia moricandioides; assembly: GCA_905132885.1. NCBI lineage: Eukaryota > Viridiplantae > Streptophyta > Magnoliopsida > Brassicales > Brassicaceae > Moricandia > Moricandia moricandioides. Next base: position 1,383 of record CAJHQQ010000145.1, read on the forward strand.
TATTAAATTAGTGGGTTACCTCCCACTTAGCGCTTGTTTAAAGTCTTTAGCTTGATAAAAAATGGGTTTATCATTCGGGGTCATGCCCCTCTAGACGCATGGTCTGAGTATGCGGAATTTCAGCTTTAGCCCAGTAATGTTTTACTCCTGCCCATTCACTATGAAATCCTCTCCTTTAGGTTTAAATAGGACAATTGTCCCGTAAGGCATAACTTCTTTAATGGTGAAGGATCCAGATCAACGAGAACGTATTTTTCCGGGAAATAGAGTCAACCAAGAGTTGTACAAGAGTACTTGATTGTTCGATTCAAAATGCCGTGAAATGATCTTCTCGTCGTGATAGGCTTTCGTTCTATACTTGTACAATTTCGAGTTCTCGTAGGCGCGATACCTGATTTTGTATAGCTCATTTAGTTGAATTAATCTCTTTTCTGCTGCAGGTTTAGCATCAAAGTTTATCTTTTTTATGGCCCATTCTGCTTTATGAGCTAGTTCTACAAGGAGATGGCATGCTTTTCCATAGATTAGGTGAAATGGGGTAGTTCCTAATGGTGTTTTAAACGCTGTTCGGTATGCCCAAAGTGCATTATCTAACTTAAAAGACCAATCTTTACAGGTTGATCCTACCGTCTTTTCTAGGATTTCTTTGATCGAACGGTTGGATACTTCTACTTGTCTGCTGGTCTGAGGATGATAAGGTGTAGCTACTCGATGGTGAACTCTATGTTTCTTGAGTAGTTATTTGAACACTTTGTTAATGAAGTGGATACCTTCATCGCTTATTACGATTCACGGAACTCCAAATCTAGGAAAGATAATACTCTTAAAGAGTTTAACGACTACGGCAGCATCATTTTTCAGAGTTGATATTGCTTCAACCCCTTTAGATTCATAGTCTACAGCGACCAGTGTGTATTTTTTTCCGTGCGAAGAAACGAAAGGGCCCATGAAATCGATGCCCCAGCAATCAAACACTTCAACTTCAAGTATGAAGTTTTGTTCCATTTCGTTTCCCTTGATGATTTGTCCTCTTCTTTCGCATGGGTCGCATTTCGCTACGTAGGCTTGAGCATCTCGAACATAGTTGGCCACCAAAAGCCCGCTTGTAGGATTTTTTACACTGTCTTAAAACTAGTGAAATGTCTGGCGTAATCGGATTCGTGACAATGATATAAATTTTTTGGAGTTTCGCTTTCGTCAACACATCATCTGTATATGCCATCAAAACAGTGTTTTCTTTTTATCCTAGTGATATCTCCGGATTTATCTCAAAATTTTAGTTTTATGATATCCTTTGAAGATTTTGGGTTCTACTTCGGCCGCAAGATAGTTTACTATATTTGCATACCAAGGTCTATCAGTGGTGCTCAGTACACACACCCCGACTAAAACTTCTATCTCCGGGAGAGTCATTATTTGGGATCGAAGGATTACAACTGACATTGATATTTATTGGAATGATTATTTCATTGTCCTTCTCAAATGTATTGTCGATCAACGGTGTATGGGCAACATCGATCGATGCTTTGCGGCTATGATCGTTCGATGGGCTTAGCATGTTGTCGATCGATTCCACTTCATGCGCCGAACTAACTCTGCCAACAAAAGTTTATTCTATTAAGTAGAAATTTTTGTAGGTAAGAAATCATCATTAGGGACGTCGTCATCAATTCTTAATCGTGACAAGTGATCTGCAACTTCGTTTTCTACTCCTTTCTTATCTTTGACTTCTATGTTGAATTCTTGGAGAAGTAGAATCCATCGTAGAAGTCTTGGCTTAGCGTCCTTTTCGTTCATTAAGTATTTCAATGTGGCGTGATCCGTGTGAATTACTACTTTTGAACCGACTAGATAGGATCAGAATTTCTCGAAGGCGAATACCACAACCAATAACTCTTTTTCTTGTTGCATAATTGTGTTGTGCATCGTCTAGAGTTCTACTGGCGTCACACATAATTTTGAATGGTAGATCCCAGTCTGGTGCTTGGAAAACATGGGTGGATATGAGCGCTGATTTAATTTCTTTAAAGGCGTCGACATTCAGGTGTAAAATTGAATTTCACCTCTTTGCGCAGGAGCGCAGTAAGGGGTCTACCAATTTTGCTAAAATCTTTAATGAATCGCCTATAGAATCCAGTGTGTCTTAGAAAACTTCTAACGTCTTTGACATTAGTGGGTTGTGGCAGTCCAGTCATTAATTCAATCGTTGCGTTGTCTACCTCAATTTCGGTTGCTGAGACCTTGTGTCCCAAGACAATTCTGCTGTTAACCATAAAATGGCATTTTTCCCAGTTCAAGACCAGATTTTTCTCTTCCTTTCTAGCTAGTACCTTACGCAGGTTATCGAGACATGTTTTGAAGTTTGGACCATATACTGAGAAGTCGTTCATGAAAACCTCCATGAAGTCCTCGATCATATCAGTGAATATCGACATCATGCATCTTTGGAAATTCGCAGGGTCGTTACAGAGTCCGAATGACATCTGGCGATATGTGAATGTTCCATAGGGACAAGTAAAGGTGGTCTTTTCTTGATCGTCCAGATGTATGGGGATCTGGATGAATCCAGAATACCCATTGAGAAAACAGTAGTATTCGTGGCTTGCAAGCCTTTCTAACATCTGATCGATAAAGGGTAAAGGGAAATGATCTTTTCGTGTGGTAGAATTTAGTTTCTTGTAATCGATACACATTCTGTATCCGGTGACAGTTCTAGTAGGGATTAATTGATCTTTTTCATTCTTTACCACGGTAATTCCTCCTTTCTTTGGGACAACATGAACCGGACTGACCCAGTTCGTGTCTAAGATCGGATAAATAACGCCTGCTTATAGAAGCTTCATGATTTCCTTTTTTACTACTTCCTTCAGGTTGGGGTTCAATCTCCTCTGATGCTCGATGGATGATTTTGATTCATCATCAAGGTGTGTCCTACGCATGCATATATCGGGAGAGATTCCTGGGATGTCATCTAACGAATATCTGAATGCATTACAGTGCTTCCGAAGATTAATCAGCAACAGTGCTTTCTATCCGCTACTCAAGTTTGCAATTATGATGACATGATAGGATTTTTCGTAAATAAAAGCATATTTAAGACCGGCTGGAAGTGGTTGAAGCTCGATTTTAGGTGTTTTTTCCTTGCTCCAGTCGTCGGTAACAGTACATTGTCGATCGACAGTGATATCGGGATCTCGATTGACAGGGGTCGATAGATCGAGATCTTCAAGATCGACATTAAAAAATTCTTATGTGGCATCCATTAACTTTGTATACTCTCTAGTACGATCTTCTGACGCAGAGATGTCGCCTTTAGGAGATATCATTTCTCTATCTAGAGGATCGTTTGAGTACATATCTATGAATGATTGTTCTTCTAGGTCGGAAAGGTAATCGATATGGTAGGTTTGATCGTCGATCAAAGGTTGTTTTATTATCTTTTCCATGTCAAAGACCATCGGTATCTTCCCGATGTTGAGGAATATACGTCCTTTTCTGGCATCAATGATCGCCTTTGCTGTGGCCAGGAAAGGTCTTACTAAGATAATCGGATTCCGAGGTTCTCGTTTATATTTAAGCACTATGAAATCTGAAGGTATATCGTAGTTTTGCATGCGTACGGGCATGTGCTCAAGTACACCTACCAGAATTCTAGTGGATCTATCAGCTAAAACGAGAGTGCACCTGGTAGGTTGAAACTGTGTTAGCCCGAGAGTAATTGCAACGGAATAAGGCATCAGGTTTACACTAGAGCCTAAATCGCAGAGGGATATTTGAAATCTCTCATCGCTAAAAGTGCAGTCCATAACAAAACTACTAGGTTCAAGGATTTTGACTGGAGTTTTTCCTTGAATAATTTCGCTCACTTCTTTGGATACCATCATCATGCAGTGTTCTGATTCATGGAATCCTCGTGATGCCGCATCTTTCACGTACTGCTTAATGGCAGACGAGATGTGAATCTCTTCACTTATTGGCATCTCAATTTTTACTTTGTCAAATGCTTTCTTGCATATTGCTTTTTCTAGATGCTTCTTCTTCTTAGAGTTTTTTTGGAGGAAAAGTGGGTTTTGATTGGTAGACCTTTGTCCTAACCGGTTCGGCTGGTTTTGGGTCAGAGTGTCGATCGATTCTTGCTTCAGAGTGTCAATCGATTATTGGTTCAGAGTCTCGTTCGATTCTCAGTAAGGAGTGTCGATCGATGTCTCGTACGTGTGTGTTCTTTCCCTTAGGTTCAATAATTAATTTTTCAAGGTTGTCAGTTTGGTCTAATACTTCAGTTTCAGGAGGGATTTCGGGATCTTTCTCGTCATTTTCGAGCGGGATCGGGTGAAATTTTTCTTTTTCATCTGTTGCGATTTTCTAGAATTGATGCTCTCTTTAACTCCTGGGGTGAATTGTCTACCACTTCGTAAAGCTACGACATTGCAATGTGGGGTTGTCGATCCTCTTAATGTGTTCGCTCAGAGTTTCAAAATTTTCTGTCATCTCTGAGTATATAAGATCTAATTTCTCATTGAGGTCGGCGGCTATTCTACGGTTTCCTTTGAAAACTTGATTCATTTTTGACTTCGAATTTCTTTCATGTCTGTTCACAGTGGTGTCGTAGTTGCTTGTGAAATTGCCAGCGCTTTCCCTAAATCTATGGTCATTCAGGTTCATCACATCATAGAACTCAACTCATTTTTGAAGTCGGAAGAAATGGCATCGTCCTCATCATAATGTTGAGACAAGCCAGGTGTGTCCAGAAGGGTCGCAACTGCTGCCAGAGTTTTTCTAAATCGGACCGAGTGCTTCTCCTCCGCGAACATTTATGGTTCCTTCTTTTCGGTGTCTCTATTTTCGAAAGCTCTACCTAGAAGCTATGTTTTCTATCAGCCTTTGATAACTTAGAGGGCTTCGGGTGCCAAAGTTCTCCTCACTGGCTGTATCAAGGATGGTTTGATAGTTTAGGTTTACTCCTCTATAGAAAGGGTTGATGAGTTGGGGCTATGAGAATCCATGGTGCGGGCACGAAAGTTGGTAGCTCTTGAACCTCTTCCAGGAGTTTTGAAAAGATTCGTGGTTACTCTGAATGAACGTGGCTATTTCTCTCCTTACTTCCCAGTATCTCTCCTCATCAAAGAAGTGATTGATGAAATCGCTTCTAAAATCTTCCCAACAAGTCAGGGATCCTGGTTGTAACTCGTTCAGCCACCTCTGGCATCACCTTCTAGGGAAAAAGGAAAATTTTTGCAGTGATTGAAATTGTCGTTCACCATGTCTTCTAGCATCTCGATGTGATCGTTCGGGTTTTCGGTGGGAAAACCATTGAATTTATTTTTGTGCGCCATAATTAGGAAGTTGATATCAAGCTCAGAGCTTCTTGTGTGGTTATAAGATAGTCGAATTGCGGACCTATTGGAGTAGGTCCTGCTGGGGTTTAGATATTCGAGCATTGGCAATTCCTGCTTTACCTCATTCTTTGGAGACATAGTGATCTGATCGGGGTTTTCAACCCCTTGATAATTAATTAGTTAGCTTGCTTCATTGCTTTTATTTTTCATTGGTTCTTTCAAGACTACTTTCTTATTATCAAAATCAGTAAAGGCGTACTTACCTGCTTCCGGCTGATTGGTATCGATCGATGGCAATGGAAGGTTGTCGCCCGACAGTAGTGGACCAGCGTCGATCAATTCCGGATGAGCTCCGTTGATCGATCCTTGTCGTCCGGAATCCATATTCTCTCCTTTAAATAACTGCATCATGAGGTTTAGGGAAAGAATAAATTAGGAGATAGTAAAGTAAAATCTAGACAATATTCTAAACGAAATTTAATGGCAATAAGAAAGAGTCCCCGGCAACGGCGCCAAATTTGATGTGGGGTTTTATTTCACTTTCAAATTAACCCTAATTCTCACTTTTACTCTCTCAAATAAGAGGTTCAGTGTAGTACTCAGGGATCGAATCCACAGAGACTCTAGGATTGAACAATAGACTTATTGCTTTCGAATTAAAGCTAGATGAATTATAATAATAACAATTAAAGCGATTTCAAGATTAATTTGGTTTGTGAGGATCAAATTAAGAGATTAGACTTAGGGGAAATTCTTAGGTGAGATTATATACTACAGATTAATAGATTGCTAGGGTTTATAAAGCCCCGTTCTTGAAACTAAAACCTTAGGGTTTAGGAGATCGCTCTCGCGCATCTCAACTGAGTATCGATCAATGTCCATCAGGTGGTATCGATCGATACTCATTCTAAACAGTATTGTTTCGCGGTTTGATGGGTTCTCTAAACTTCCAATTCAACTCCCGCTTGTTATCGGTTATTTAGATTGTATAAGATAGATTCCATGTTATAACCAAACTCTCGCTTGCGCTATTCAACCCTAATTTCTAAGGTTGAGGTGATCAAGTTCAACTTAGCATTAAGAATAACTTAAACAAAGAACCAAGAAGATTACCCTAATAGTTCTAAAAAGTCAGCAATACATATTTACCATTGAATAACCCAAAATTTAACAATGAACCACTCAGACATAGCAATAAAGAACATGAATAAATACTGAATAAATTGCATAGAATAAATTGAGTAAAAAGATAAGGAGTTCAAGATCTTCTCTGTAATGATGATCAGATCTTTCTCTCAAATAGATGTAGTAAGGTGTACCAACTCTTAATTTTAAAACTCTTGTGTACCTTAGGAGACAACTCTTTCTTAGGTCTTCTATACTCTCCTTAAAACTAAGATAGAAAATCCTAACAAATAGTCTAAATTTTTGTCAGGGACTTGTCTTGCAAATGGTGGAACTTCTGGTAAAACTTGTAATTTCTCTAACCTTCACCAACATCATTGTCTACTTGGCTGTCGATCGACACACAGTGTGTGACGTCGATCGATGGATCAGTCACAAAAATGGATCCGACTCTGGGTTTCTGGCTGAGCATCCTAACTGCTCCAAAATAGCCCAAAATCTCCAATTGCTTCCAATGAGTACCTAGACTTGTAAATACTCTAAAACAGTACCAAATGCATGTAAAAGACTCTAAAAATACTCTATATATCATAGGTAAAATAGGTAAAATCCATGGCCTACCAGAACTCCATGCACCTAAAATGGTACAATAGTCACGTTTTGCGCGGCAAAAAAATACGCCCAAAAGCCCACTTTTACTCGCCGAGTAAATGCACTCCTCAAGTCACTTTTACTCGGCCAAAAGGAACTACGAATGGCTTGATCCCTTCCCCAGGGTACGTAGGCAGCCCATTACAAGGTCCAACTATAACCAAAAGGAACTATGAATGGCTTGATCCCCTCCCAAGGGTACGTAGGCAGCCCATTACAAGCTCCAGCTATAACCAAAACGAACTATGAATGGCTTGATCCCCTCCCTAGGGTACGTAGGCAGCCCAATAAAGGGTCCAGCAATAACCAAAATCAACTGATTTTTCTCATTCAGAGGAAAAACTCCAACAAGGAGGCAGACTGGCAAGGATAAGTAAATTGATTTTACAGCCACTTTTACTCGTCACAACGAACTGTTCTCCAACGCCAACGATGCTAACGGCCAAGCAGTGTGGAGTACATCAAGCTTCAAGACACATACTAGCACTCGATCCTGACGAACTGCTACGTCCTAATCAGACATGTATCTGAGGGCCTACTTATGTGGACTTACGACTAACCGCGTCAATAACTTTCATTCTCCTCAATAATTTTCGTGCACGGTCTGGCCAACCGAAGACTATAAAATTACTTTGAGGCAGAGCGGAAACCGTTATTGTCTAAAATAAAAAAAATGAAACTCGAAAAGTCCTAAGTCCTAACTGCGACTTACTGGAATACTGATCTAGTAGCCGAAGAAATTTCGACAAACTCTTGTCCACTATCGACTTAAAGGAGTTATTTCAAACTCAGGACTATAAAAGTCAGTAAAATCCAAATCCCAACTCCAATTTACCAAAAATGTCGACTCTGTAGTTGGACATTTCGATAATTCTTGTCGATACACGGCTTATAATAGTTACTTCGAACTCAGAACCAAAAATATTGATATATTCTAAAGTTCGTATAAAGACTTACTGAAAATATCAAAACTTAACCAGTTTCATTAAAAGGGACTACAAGACATGCAGAGGGCCTCGAGGGGCAAATACAACAAAAAAAAAAGAGAAGGGAAATAAAACAACAACAACAACACAAGGAATCAATCCTCGGCGCCGCCAGAACCGTCTTCCCCTTCTCTGCCACCCCGCCCAGGAGAACCTTCAGGCGCGCCCGTCGTCAGCTCCTGTGGGTTCGCGCTTTGATATTCCTCAACTTCCTCCTCCAAGGCCTAGCTTTCTCGCTTTCCAGCGGCCTTGGTTTCTTCTCGCTCAGGTCCCCTTCTTCTTTGCCGTGTTCTGACCACTTTTCATGCTCAGAAGCATCTCCTCTACGATGACATCCTTCCCAACAAACTTCAAACCGCCACTAGCTGACCAGACTTCGGGCCGATCACTTGAGGACTCTCCGAGTAAGCGGTTCAGAATTTGAAGGTTGACGGCCGTTCTGGAATCACTCTTTCTCACACATTTTTATTTGGTGTTTAACATAGAAATCAAAATTGGTTAAGAAAACAAATTCATCCTTAAAGTATCTCCGATCATCACACTATTTTATCAAATACTAATTCATTTGACCAAATTTTTTTTTATTAAAACTAAGCATAGTTTAGATATCATTTCAAATTATTATGTCATTTATTTTAATTAATATATACATATTTTATTTAAATAAGATTAGCTTATTATATATAAGAAAAAATAATATTTAAATTTATAAATAATGTAATGTTGTATTTTAGACATATATACTTAATATTAACATGAGATTCAATATTAAATCAAAATAAAGTGTTTTTATTTGTATAAAATTTGATAAAACTTTATTATCGTACATTGTAAAAGTTAATTATACCCCAAAAATACATATCATTATTTTTAAAATATTTTTTCTTTAATTTCAGTTTACGTTATATTTTCCATCTTCGACCTTATCAATTGTAGAACTGGTCGTTATTATTGATCTTTCTTACTCAATTTATCTTTATGTTTTTAAGACAAATAAAACTAATTAGTTCACATTTATAGTAATACGTATAATGCATGCATCTCGAAAAACTAAAAAAAATTAAGTACTAGTATTAAAAGAACCAAGAACACAACAAACATATTTTATTACTCTTCTCTATTTTCTTTAATCTATGTCTACTTTTTCCTATTAAAACATAAGCATATCAATTTTAGTATAATCAAAGCTATATGAATTATATTAATAGAGTATTAACTCTATTCGTTTTAATATAAGGTTATTATTTTAGTTTGCTATTATAAGAAACTTTTTTCTTCATTAATATATTTTTAGATGACTTACCATATAATTTTATGTTTTTAAATATAAAAAATACTTTAAACATTTCTAAAAGTGATAACTCAGCTACAATTAAGTAAATAAATTATAAAAAATTATTAACCAATCAAATTATAACAATTAATTAGAGAGTTTTCTATGATTGACACGTGATATATTGCGGATATGCGTTAGTACGTTGAAGAAAACAATACAAAAAAAAATGCTATTATAACCAAATCTATTGGAAAGTCATTAAGAATTGCCTTTTTCTTCGGAATCCCGACAATGTTTTTGTCAAATCTGTCTAGATGGGGAAATCCTAACGGATTCCGACTATCTTATTCCTAACAAACTGTCTATGAATCCAGTTGTCGCAAAATTAGTAGTCGATATTTCATTGAGAAAAATCCCGACGTACATTTTTGTCATTGAGAAAATCCCTACAAAAACCATGGCCGTCAGGGAAATTGCCGACATGCCTTGTTTGTCTTAAATAGTTCATGATGTTTCATAGCTAATAACTTCCGATGAATGATGTTTCGTTGGAATAATTTCCTTCGAATTCCCGATAGAATTCAAATATTTAAATATTTTAAAATTTAAATAATTCAGATAATTTTCATTTAAATTATATTAAAATGAATAACTAAGTTTTAAAATAAAAATATCAAAAAATACATTCCTATTTCACAAAAATAAATATTTAAAGTTTAATATAACAAATGATAAATTAATACTAAATGTTGCAACATACATGTGAAGTATGGACATTTCCACTTGAAAATTTTTCGATGCTTGATAAGTCCTAATATTTATCACTATTGTGTCATGCTATCAGCCCTATTTAGAGTCTATTATATATGTTTGGAGTATGATTTAGAGTATTTGAAGGTTCATGTACGTTCTGGAGAACTTTGGTGATTTTGGAGATTTTAGAGATGTAGAATTGCGTAGACGCGTCACATGACATGCTTTTCCATAGATTAGGTGAAATGGGGTAGTTCCTAATGGTGTTTTAAACGCCGTTCAGTATGCCCAAAGTGCATTATCTAACTTCAAAGACTAATCTTTACGAGTTGATCATATCGTCTGTTCTAGGATTTCTTTGATCTGATGGTTGAATACTTCTACTTGTCCGCTGGTCTTGGGATGAAAAGGTGTAGCAACTCGATGGTGAACTCCATCTTTCTTGAATAGTTTTTTGAACACTTTGTTTATGAAGTGGGTTTCTCCATCGCTTCTTACGATTTGTGTAACTCCAAATCTTTAAAAGATAATACTCTTAAAGAGTTTAACGACTACGCAAGCATCATTTTTCGGAGTTGCTATTGCTTCCACCCCTTTAGATACATAGTCTACAGCTACTAGTATGTATTTGTCTCCATGCGAAAAAGCGAAAGGGCCCATGAAATTGATGCCCCAGCAATCAAACACTTGAACTTCCAGTATGAAGTTTTGTTCCATTCCGTTTCTCTTGCTGATTTTTTCTCTTCTTTGGCAGGGGTTGCATTTCGCTACGTAGGCTTGGGCATCTCGAAACATAGTTGGCCACCAAAAGCCCGCTTGTAGGATTTTTGACACTGTCTTAAAACTAGCAAAATGTCCGGCGTAATCGGATCTGTGACAATGATATTAAATTTCTGGAGTTTCGCTTTCGGCAACAAATCATATGTATATGCCACAAAACAGTATTTGTAAAGATAAGGTTCATCCCAATGATATCTCCAGATTTATCTCAAATTTTTCTTGTTATGATATCCTTTGAAGATTTTGGGTTCTGCTTCGGCTGTAAAATAGTTTACTATATCTGCATACCAAGGTTTATCAGTGGTGTTCAGTGCACACACCTCGACTAAAACTTTTACCTTCGGGAGAGTCATTATTTGGAATCGAAGGATTACAACTGACATTGATATTTGTTTGAATGATTATTTCATCGTCCTTCTCAAATGTATTGTAGATCGACGGTGTATGGGCAACATCAATCGATGCTTTGCGGCTATGATCGTTCGATGGGCTTAGCATGTTGTCGATCGATTCCACTTCATGTGCCGAACTGACTCTACCAACAAAATTTTATTCTGTTAAGTAGACATTTCTGTAGGTAAGAAATCATCTATAGGGACGTCGTCATCAATTCTTATTCGTGACAAGTGATCTGCCACTTCGTTTTCTACTTCTTTCTTATCTTTGACTTCTATGTAGAATTCTTGGAGAAGTAGAATCCATCGTGGAGGTCTCGGCTTATCGTCCTTTTTTCAATAAGTATTTCAATGCCGCATGATCGGTGTTAACTACTACTTTTGAACCAACTAGATAGGATGGGAATTTCTCGAAAGCGAATAGCACAGCCAATAATTCTTTTTTTGTTGCATAAATGTGTTGCGCATCGTCTAGAGTTCTAGTGGCGTAGTATATAGCATGCAACTTTTTTTCTTTCTTTTACCCAAGTACTGCGCATACAGCGAAATCGCTAGCGTCGCACATAATTTGGAATGATAGATCTCAGTGTGGTGCTTGGACAACAGGGGTGGATATGAGCGCTGATTTAATTTCTTTAAAGGCGTCGACATTCAGGTGTAAAATCGAATTTCACCTCTTTGCACAGGAGTGCAGTAAGGGGTCTAGCACTTTTGCTAACATCTTTTATGAATCGCCTATAGAATCCAGCGTCTCTGGCGTGATGGTGATTTATGTTCTAACACGGTATAAATATCCTAAACAAATAACTGTCAACTTAACCCTTAATCCTAACACACAAAATAATACTCTTGCCAAGAGAGATCAAGTGTAGTACTTAGGTATTGAATCCATAGAGAACAATGGCACACAATAGATATCTTATTTCTAAAGACTGAGCTAGGTAACTATATATATTGGTAACAAGTAATAAGGTCAAGGAAATTTCCTTATTATAAGGTATAGATGCAATATGGAAATATGCTAAAAATATAAAATGGAAATATGCTAATAATGTAAATATGGAAATATGCTAATAATTTAACTAGATGCAAATATAAATATGCTAGATCTAGGGTTTTAGGCAACTGAATTATAGAATAAAGAAGTTAAGGGTATTTAATCATGGAACTCGATATCTAATGTAAAAGACACCAGCTCTCGCATGTAAGTCTAGTCTATTGACTAAGTCCAATGTCTCATCTCTCGCTTGTTGACACGGAATGACCATCGATCGATGGCAATGATCCTTCGTCGATCTATGGTTTCTTAAGTCAAGTTTTATGACCTAATTCGATAAGTTCCCTAGATTAACTAAATCAATTATCGTTTTTTTCTAGCAATCTAGCTCAACATAATAAATTCCGGTAGTAGACCATGCTCTCGGTTGCTCCTAACTATCCTATTATCAAGGTTCTAGTTAGCTACTCTAGAACACAAGCAATAAACATAATTCTATTAATAAATCTAATAATGACCCTAAAAATTCTATTTTTTGGCTATCAGTACCATTAATAAACCCTAAATCTAGTTGATAACTACACAGGCATAATTAAAATAAGAATAATAATTTGAATATAATGCATAGATAAAATACTAGAGTTTCAATACAAATCTCCCTAAGGAGTTATGAATCTTCTCCCTAAATAAATTCTAAAACTATGGTGAGGTGATGCACACACACACTTTTCCAAAAAACCTAGGCACCTAGCCCACCTTGCCCACTTTTCTGGTGCAATACATAAAGTATAAATATAAAACCCTAAAGTCTAGGTCAAAACTCGTCCAAGGATAATCTTGTAATCTTGTGTCATGTTTCTAACTTGGGCTTGAACATTGGCTGTCTGCGAATTGGACATCGATCGACGGCAGATGTGCAACATCGATCGATCTTGGTCATGTAACATCGGTTGACGCCAAAGTTGTGTCGTCGATTGATGGTAATCTTGTACTTCGACTCTCTCAATGATTAGCTACATATTATTCTCCTTTAAGTGCTCCAAAAGCTCCAACTATCTCCATATATCTCCAAAACGTACCTAAACCTGTAAAGACCTCAAAACATAGCCTAAACACACATAACATACCCTAAATAGAGTATAACTTGGTCTAAAACTGGTAATAAATAAGCTATATCAACTCCCAGACTTAACCTTTTGCTTGTTCTCAAGCAAACAAGCATGTGAAAGATGTTTTGAAAAGGAACGACACATATTTTCTAAGTATAACTGTCACATTACTTTATTGCAACAACATCCTATCAAGTCAATCACAGAGAAACTTTATATACCCTATCCTAGTATAGCAACTAAATCCATTCTACCAACAACTTAGCAAATACTAGTCTGACCCGCCCCTCTACTAATTTCATTTCTTTGCATAAAATAAAAGTGCAGGCTTTACCTTGGTAGTATCGATCAAGGAACACATAGACTCTTACCTCTGCAAGTATCTGAACACACAAATAGTCTTCTCCGATTCTTTTCCTCTCTTTCTTCTCACTTATTCTCAGTCAATATCTCCCTTGTTTTGAGGGTATCATTTTTTTTAATTCTTTGATATTTGGATAGGCTTCCATGAATCAAACCCTAATGGTTTTTGCCACCAAATCTTGTTCACTTCCTTTTGACATTTATCTCTTTCTAGGATCATAAGAATCAAGCTTTAATGGCTGTAGCCACCAAATCATGTTCGACTCCTTTTTTAATCTAAAGGGGAGAGAGATGGGAATCAGAAGCACACAGACTTTTACCTTTCTGACTTGTAGAAGAAATCCGATCCAATGTATACCAGATCCCAAAGCAAGCAAATAATGTCAGGATTAGTGTTGGAAATCAGCTTTGGTTTCTTCAAACTTTCTACGCAAGTGTGGTGTAGTGGCAGGGTGATCTGTATCTCCAGTAACTCTGCAAACAACCTTCTAAGAATAGTGCTTATAGCAAGGTTAGTCAATAATAAAATCTTTATCATAGTCCTCTTCTAGACCCAATAAAACTTTTTTAAAAAACTTATATATATTTGACACTCAAAAACAATTAGATAGAATTAGCGAACCTACCCCAGACTTAAATTATAGTGTCCCCATTGTAATCCGCCCCGGATTGGTTAGAAAAAATAAATCATAAGTAAATAACTTAAGTATATAACTCGATACCTCTCTCTGTAAGAGAGCGTCGATCGATGGTCGGTTAATGGTGTCAATCGATGCTAAACCTGTAAGTTTCTACTGCTTATAAAACTCAAAATAAAACACAATATCAGTAATACCTCCCCCAGACTTAAACAACACTATCACCAGTGTTATACAGTATGAGGTTGGGGAAGAAATAAATCATAAGGACCAAAATTAACAAGGAAAAATGATATACATGCTCGCTGATGGTGATCATCAATCGACACAGTTAAGTGGATATCGATCGATGCGATGGTTACTCCGTTGATCGGCAGTGATCAAGTATCGGTCGATGCTCTATGCAGATTATCTTCCTCGGTGTTTTTTTAAATCTGAAATAATAAAATAAAATTTGAAATTAGACTAATATAATCAAAAACTAATTAAAACTTACTAAACAGTGGGTTGCCTCCCACTCAGCGCTTGTTATAGTCTTAATCTCGACGTTGTGAACGTTATGACTAGAAAGGATGTTGATCAACACTTGGAAAACAAGTATCCACATCTTCTTTGCTCTTCTAAACCATGTACCAATGAAGTTTCTGACTGCCTCATCTCCTCTTGTTTTCTCGTTCTTTATGATCTCCTTAGTAACCTCCAGTGAATGCATTCTTCTTTGTAGATTCTCAATACTCGCTGGAGCATTCTAAGTCTGGCAGCTGTAATGTCTGATATCTTCTCCAATTGCTGAGAAATATCTTCTTTCATTAGGCTCTGAGAAAAAGCAATTTCATCGAACATATCTTCTAAGTGGTGTTCTGCTGCGGAATTTTGTATGTTTAACTCAGTATAGATCGATGTCAAGGTGTTGTCGTCAATCGATGTTAGTCTATCTTGTCTACTCACATGCTGTCTTTGAACAATATCCATCTCTTGCTTCATGTCATCCATGTGTGTAGTCACATTGGTGAGGCATCTATCAATAGGATAGTAGACATCATCAAGCCTCATGTAGAAATCATTCAGTGACATCTCTTGAGCTTTGTATATCTCATGCACAATATTATTAATCTCTGTTGTGCTGTATGTTTCATTCTTCTGCTCCTTGATGTCGATCGATGCTGGTACTTGTGCGTCGATCGATGGTTGTTGCTGTTGTCCAAAGAAATTTCCTGAACGTTCAGCCATTAGAAGGGCGTCTGCTACATCTTTCTTATGTAAAGTTAGAATTCTCCCATAAAGACCTCGTGCACGTCCTTCTACATCTCTGAAAATTCCAAACTCATCGAGTCTGAGATAATCAGCTTATGTTTCTTCTGTTTCAAGTGAATCTTCTAGTTTGCGTTTGATGTCGTTTGATGGCCAAGATAGGCCGGTTATTGATGCTGGATGTCCTACTCTCGCGTCCATTACCCATTTAGCTTCTTCCTCTGTGTAATCTGAATCGTATTCCTTGTAAGCTTCAATGTATCCTTGGCATGCCCAATTCGTGGCGATCGATGCTCGGTAATCAGATCGGTGCCCAAAAAGGTTTCCACCTCCATTGGCCATTGCAAGTATATCCGCTACATCTTCCTTCGTGACGTTTAGAATTCTGCCATTCATAGCTCTCGCGTGACCATCTGGATCTCTCACAATACTGAACTCATCTGGCTTTAGATAACCAGCTTCTCTGTCGCGTTCTTCTGCAGAATCAGGTTCGGTTTCTGCTTCGTGCTCAGTATCGATCGATGGCGTGTGGTTGCCGTTGATCGATGTCGATTTCCCCGGTTCATGGGAAACATGAAAAACTCCAGCCTCTTCCATAGCAAGCCCTCGGTACTCGATCATCTCTTCTTCTCTGTAGTTGTCATCATATTCGAGGTGGGCAGGGTTGAAATTTTAATCAGCATGGTGGTTGTCGGTTGGTTCTGGGTTATGGGTGTCGATCGATATTGAAGGGTGGGTGTCGGTCGATTTTTGACTTGCAGGACTGTCGATCGATGTTAGGGGTTGGGTGTCGATAGATTCTTCATCTACCGATTCCTCATTTAACTCGTAATCACAGAAGCATGTGGCCACAAGCTCTGCATCATTACACAATTCGATCAGGGTAGCCTTGTTCTTATTTTTGGCAGGTTCATAAGAGATATTTTTATTAATTAGAGATAGATACAACATGTTTAACTGCATGTCGCATATGGCTCCCAAGTAGTAGCGAGGAGTTCCAATCTATCATGATGTCCATCACATGAAAGTCTACTGGGACTAGGGTGTTGTTGATCTGTACTGGAACATCTTTTACCATCCCTCCTGAGTTCACTCTTTAGCAGTCTACAAACGTGAACGAATCGTTTGAGGGTTCCACTCTTAGGTTCAGCTCCTCTGCCATAGACTTTGGCATAATGCTTACTGAATATCGAATATCGCAGAGGGCGTTAGGATATTTGTTTCCTTTGAGGAAACATGAAACCACAAACTTCCTAGGATCACTTTTCTTTTTCAAACATGTTCTCTGCTTCATCTTCTCTCTGAGGTGATTGAACATGATTTCTATGCTATGTTATCATTTGTTTCCCTGAAAAACATCCACAATCTGTGAGTATATTAAGCTTCATCAAAATATATATCTAAAGGAATTTTAAAAACTCTTCTAGCAAAGCATCCCATCTCCTTTGCATTGGCCTCTTTGATGCTTTGGGATCTTTTGCCTCCTCTTTGAGTGTCCCTCATCTTCTCTGTCAAGATTCATGGATTCAGATGTATCAGTATTCTGGTCTGAAATTGTTGCTGTTGGACGCACAATCAGACTTGCGTCGAGGTTGGGTAATCGAACTAGGTTTCTATATTGTCGATTGATGCCGGACATGTACTGTGAACCGATGCCTTCGTCTCTATGTCGATCGATGTCATGAGTAAGGTATCGATCAATGTTAGTCGATTCACACGAGGCTAACAATTCTGTAGGCCTCACCGTCGATCGATTCTCGTTGTCTTGCATCAATCGATGCGGACGGGAATTGCTGGGTGACATGGAATTTTCCACACGGAAGTTGCTGTCTTGGGGTCTCTCTTCCTGCCAGAAATAATCATCAATCAATGCATTGACGTGGTGTTTCTGCCCACTCTCCATCTTCTCCTTAATCAGGCTCTCATGTCTCCTAATGGTCTCACTTGTTTCCATCACTTGATTCTCCAACTTCTTCACATGGGTGCTGAGGTTTTCGAACTTGGTGTTGAGGTTGAGGTACAAACCATCTATCTTTACGTTGAAATCCACATTCATATTCTGTTGTCCCTCTAAGACTCTATCAAACATTGCTTCAATCTTGCTTCCCTGAGTTTCTGGAGAAGGATTTTTGGTAGTAGGAAGATCCATATGTCTTGTCGTTGTTGAAGGGCCTTTGCTGTGAACTCTACTTAAAGTTACTCCTTTGACCAGCACCATAGGAGTTCCTGCTGCAACCTCGATTTCCTTGTCTATGGAAACCATTCTCATCGATGTAGTTCACATCCTCTGCTTCAATCTCAGCTTCTCCAGACTCTATTGCTTCTACCTCTACAAAAGTAACCTGTTTTCTGAGAAATTTCTGAACACTATCCAGATTTGCTTTTACCTCTTCAATATGCTTCTTGCTTACTGCTGAAACTGATTTCTTTCTCTCAAAATCTGTATTCTTGGTACTCTTGCTAGATGCTAGATTCTCAATCAATCTTGTAGCTTCTTCAAGGCTCTTAGTAATGAAATTTACTTCACTAGCTTTGTCCAAAGCCATCTGATACTGCAATTCAATACCTCTGAAGAAAGTGCTAAGCAGCTGCACTTCGTTGAATTCGTGACATGGACAGTCTCTCTGGTATGACTTGAATCTGATCCATGACTTTCTGAAAGACTCTGAAGGTTCTTGTGAAAAAGTAGTAATCTTGCTCCTCAGATCTTCTGCTCTTTCGTCATCAAAGAAGTTACGCAAGAAAGCGTTCTTAATGTCAGTCCAGGATGTCAGAGATCCTGGTGGTAGCTGCTTAAGCCAATATGAAGCTTCTCCAGCAAGTGAGTACTTGAAGAGCTTACAGAAAAGATAGTCCTCATGGACTCCATTGGCTTTAATAGCAGTCACTAGATCCTCAAATCGCTCCAGATGATCCATAGGGTGCTTGTGTCACAACCCACGGTAAGGCGTCTGCGCTACAAGTCTGAAGTAAGCGGGCTTGATCTCAAAATAGTTTATCTGAAAATCTGGAGGGCGAATGGCTGATCTGTTGGCGTAGAACTGGTCTGGACGGTTGTAGTCCGCCAGCGTTCTCTGAGCAGCTTGGGCGTTAGCTCTAGGTTGAGCTATTGCAGCGTCTGCTTCTGCTTCTGTGTCAGGGATTATAGTCCCCTGATTTTCCATCCTTTGACCTGCTGCATTACGCAGATGACCATTTAAGTCATGCAAGTCTCTATTCTCATTTTGAACCACTATTATAGGCGCAACCATCTGAACTCGTCAGATGTCATCGATCGATGCGAATGAGGTGCTGTCGATCAATACTATATGATCAATGTCGATCGATGGTAGAGTTCTCATGCCGGTCGATGCTATCCGTAAAGAGGTATTGGTCAAAGCTGAATATATATGCCGTCGATCGATGCATGTCGTCTTTTTTTGCAAATCCTACGTTCGAGTTGCTGTGGGTCTGAGAACAGTAAGTCTTGTCCTTTGTTTCTCCTGGTACTATTTTGCATGCACCTGAAAAACAAAGAAAAAGAAAAATCAGTAACTTGAAAGTAACAAACCTAGACTAAATCCTAGAAAATAAATCTAATGGCGATTAATGTTCCCCGGCAACGACGCCAAATTTGACGTATTGGTGTTTATATGTTCTAACAGGTTATAAATATCCTAAACAAATAACTGTCAAATTAACCCTTAGGGATCGAATCCACAGAGAACAATGGCACACAATAAATTTCATATTTCTAAAGACTAAGCTAGGTAACTATATATATTGGAAACAAGTAATCAGGTTAGGGAAATATTCCTCATTAGAAGGTTTAGATGTAATATGGAAATATGCTAATAATGTAAATGTGGAAATATGCTAATAATTTAACAAGATGCAAATGTAAATAAGCTAGATCTAGGGATTTAGGCAAGTGGATTATAGAAGATAGAAGTTAAGGGTAATTAATCATGCAACTCGATATCTATTGTAAGAGACACCATCTCTCGCATGTGAGTCTAATCTATTGACTATGTCCAATGTCTCAGCTCTCGCTTGTTGACAGAGAATGATCATCGATCGATGGCAATAATCATGCGTCGATCATTGGTTTCTTGAATCAAGCATTATGACCTAATTCGATAAGTTCACTAGATTAACTAAATCAACTCTCGTTTTTTTTCTAGCAACCTAGCTCAGCGAAATAAATTCCGGTAGTAGACCATGCTCGCGCTTGCGCCTAACTATCCTATTATCAGGGTTCTAGTTAGCTACTCTAGAACACAAGCAATAAACACAATTCTGTTAATAGATCTAATAATGACCCTAAAATCTAGGTCAAAACTCGTCCAAGGTTAATCTTGTAATCTTATGTCTTGTCTATAACTTGGGCTTGAAATCGGCTGTCTGCGAATTGGTCATCGCTTAATGTCAGATGTGCAACATCGATCGATCTTGGTCATGTAACGTCGGTCGACGCCAAGGTAGTGCCGTCGACCGACGATAGTCTTGTACTTCGAATCTCCCAAGGATCAGCTATGGATTATTCTCCTCTAAATTCTCCAAAAGCTCCATATATGTCCCAAACAAACCTGGACCTGTAGAGACCTTAAAACATAGCTTAGACACACATAATAGACCCTAAATAGAGCCTATAACATGGTCTGAAACTTGTAATAAATAGGCTATATCAACTCCCCGAGACTTACCTTTTTCCTTGTCCTCAAGAAAACAAGGCTGTGAAAAAGAGGTTTTGAAAAGCGAAGACTCACATAATATCTAAGTACAACTGTCACTTTACTTTGTTGCAGCCACATCCTATCAAGTCAATCACAAAGACACTTTCTATATCCTATCCTAGTATAGCAAACAATTTCATTCTACCAACAACTTAGTGAATACTAGTCAGAATAGCCCCTATACTGATTTCATTTCTTTGCATAAAATAAAAGTTCAGGCTTTACCTTGGGAGTATCGATCAAAGGATATATGGACTCTTACCTCTGGAAGTATCTGAACACATAGGTAGTCTTCTCTGATTCCTTTCCTCTCTCTCTTCTCACTTCTTCACAGTCAATGTCTCCCTTCTTTTGAGGGTATCATTTTATTTTTTTAATTGACTGAGATATTTGGATAGGCTTCCACGAATCAATCCCTAATGGTTTTTGCCACCAGATCATGTTCACTTCTTTTTGACCTTTATCTCTTTCTAGGATCATATGAATCAATCTTTAATGGTTGTAGCCACCAAATCATGTGCGACTCCTTTTTTCATCTGAAGGGGCAGAGAAAGGGAAATCGAAGCACATAGAATTTTACCTTCCAGATGCAGAAGGAATACGATCCAGTGTATACCAAATCCCAAAGCAAGCAAATAATGTCAGGATTAGTGTTGGAAATCAGCTTTGGTTCCTTCAAACTTTCTACGCAAGTGTGGTATAGTGGAATTATGATCCAGTTCGGTATCTTTAGTAATCTCTTCAAACAACCTTCTAAGAATGGTGCTAAAGTGTGGTTAGTCAATAATAAATTTTGATCATAGTCCTCTTCTTGATTCAATAAAACGTTTTGAAAAACTTATATATAGATAGTAAATAAAACTCAAAAAACAAGAAAATAGCATTGCGAACCTCCCCCAGACGTAAATTACACTCTCCCCAGTGTAATCCACCCCAGATTGGTTAGAAAAATCAATCATAAGTTAATACTTTAAGAATAGAACTCGATACCTCTCTCTGTAAGAGAGTGTCGGTCGATGTTAGGTGGGTGTGGTTGATCGATGGTCGCGATCCATTGTCGAGCAATGGTGCCTCTATGGTGCCGATCAATGGTGATTTGAACAGTCTGTAAAACAAAGTAAAACTTGAAATAAATAGTAGTATAAGTAAAAGCTAAATAAAAATTTACTAAAAAGTGGGTTGCCTCCAATCAGCGCTTGGTTATAGTCTTAAACTCGACGTTTTGAACTTTCTGACTAGAATGGAGGTGGATCAACACTTGGAAAACAAGTGTCTACATCTTTTTTGCTCTTCTGAAACCATGTACCAGCAAAGCTTCTCATAGCTTCATCTCCTCTGGCGTTCCCATTCTGTTTGATCTCCTTAGTAACCTCCACTGAATGCATTCTCCTTTGTAGATTCCTAATATTGTGCTACAGAATTCTAAGCCTGGCAGCTGTAGTTTCTGATATATCCTCCAATTTCTGAGAAATATTTTCTTTCATGAGACTCTTAGAAAAAGCAATCTCATTGAACTTGTCTTCTAATTGTCATTCTGCAGTGCACTTCAATCTGTCGAAATCAGTATCGATCAGTGACATGATTTTGTCGTCGATCGATGTCACTCTATCTGGTCTACTCGCATATTGTCTTTGAACAGTAGCCAAATCTTGCTTTATCTCATCCATGCATGTAGTCAAACCGGTGAGGAACTTGTCTATAGGATAGTAGACATCATCAACCCTCCTATAGAAATCATCTAATGACATCTCTTGAGCTTTGTAGATCTCATTCACAATATCGTCAATCTCTGCTGTATGTCTTCGGCTTCTGCCTAGACATACCGATCTTTGTTGCATGTTCAGCTAAACATATGTAGATGTACTCAAACATAGTAGCTCTCTCTAGAACTGCACTGATATCTTCTTCTTGAATATTCACAACTCTTCCGTCTAGAGCTCGTGCATTTCCATTCTCCTCTCTGTAGATGCCATACTCATCTTTCGTTTCCCAGAAGAAAATTCATCTGCCATCAGCATCAAAAGCTCTTGTTCCATACTTTACGCGACCGTCATTCAGTAGGGGATTTATCCAACTGATCGGTCCTGGAGTTTCTGAACTAAAGGGGTTAGATGTACAGAACTCATGGACTCTTGGAATGGTGGTATCGATCGATGCATTTTTCTTGTTGTCGATCGATGTTTGATTGTGGATAAGCTCGTGCTTCTGCTTCTTGTTGTCGATCGATGTCGGTACCTGTGCGTCGATCGATGGCTGTTGCTGTTGTCCAAATAAATTCCCTGGTCGTTTAGCCATACCAAGAGCGTTTGCAACATCCTCCTTAGGTAGATTTAGAATTCTCCCATAAAGATCTCGTGCACGTCCTTCTGTATCTCTGAAAATTCCAAGTCATCTAGTCTGACATAACCATCTTCTATATCTTCTGGTCCAAGTAAATTTTCCGATTTTCGTTTAATGTCATTTGATGGCCAAGATATGCCAACGATTGATGCTCTTGTGCCCACTCTCGCGTTCATTACCCAGCCATCTTCTTCTTCCAATGCCAGGCTGCGAGACTCGATCAGCTCTTCCTCTCTATAATCTGAATTGTATTCTTCGTAAGCTCTATTGTATCCTTGGTAAACCAGATCGGTGTTGATATATGGCGTATGTGGACTGTTGATCCATGCTCAATAATTAGACTAGTGGACAAAAAGTTTTCCAACTCCATTGGCCAGTGCAAGTATGTCTGCCACATCTTCCTTTGCGACATGTAGAGTTCTGCCGTCCATAGCTCTTGCGTTACCATCTGGATCTCTCATAATACCAAACTCATCTGGTTGTAGATAACCATATTCCCTTTCACGTTCTATAGTTGAATCTCATTCGGTTTCTGCTTCATTCCCAGTATCGATCGATGGTGTAAGGTTACCCGTCGATCCATGTCGACTTCCCAGGTTGATGGGAAACATGAAAAACACCAGCCTCTTCCATAGCAACCCCTCGGTATTCAATTATTTCTTCGTCATTGTATTCTTCGTCGTACTCGAGGTCGGCTGTGTTGTAATCGAAATCTCAATTTTAGGTGTTGAATTGTTTGGATGTTTGAGTGTCGATCGATTCGATAGGGTGGGTGTCGATCTATTGTTGAACTGTAAGGACATCGATAAATCTGTTGGGTGGGGTATCGATCGATGCTCCGTCTTTTGGTTCCTCACCAAACTCGTCATCGCAGAAACATGTGGCCACAAGTTCTGCATCATTGCAAAATTTTGTGAGGGAAGTTTTATTCTTTAAATATCTTAATACACATTATGATCAATCAAGTAAAGGCACAATAGCTCCTACGGTGTCCATGAAATCTCTTCCAAGTAATAGAGAAGATTTTCAATTGATCTGGATATCCATCACATGGAAGTCTATTGGGATCAAGATGTTCTGAATTTGTAGTGGGACATCTCCACAAATACCCTCTGAATCTATTCTAGAGCAATCCACAAAAATGAAAGAATCACTGGAAGGCTCCACTCTGAGGTTCAAATTATGTGCTATAGCTCTAGGTATGATGCTCACTGGCGATCCGGTGTCGCAGGGAAACTCGTGGTTTTTGATCAGATATGGCACCAAAACTTCCCAGGATCACTTTTCTTCTTCAGAATGATCATTGGCTTTCTTCTAGGATGATCCTTGGTAGCCTTATCAACCATCATAGGCTCTAATGTATTCCTCTTCTGCTCTGGAGTTGTCGTATTTGTGACCTTTGGTTGATTAACTCGTTTTGTTACTGGGTATCATCGATTGATTGTACGATCTTTGCGTTGTCAAGTCAACAGAAACCGTCGAGCGATTCTCAGTATCTTGTGTCGATCGATGCCTGTGTTAACTGCCTAACGAACTCGGATTTCCTATACGGAATCCTTCCTCTTATGGCTTTTCTTTCTTGACTTCTACCCAAAAATCATCATCAATCACAGGATTGACGTGATGTTCCTTTCAAAATTCTTCCTTCTCCCTAACCATAGCTTCATAATTCTCAAGGTTTTCATTCGCCTGAGTCACCTGGTTATCTAGCTTTTACACACGGGTATCGATATCTTTGATCTTTGTGTTTAGGTGGAGGTACAGGAAATATAACTTCTCATTGAAATCCACAGTCGTCTTCTTCTGTCCCTTCAGTACTTTGTCAAACATAAATTCGACCCATGGTCTTCTAATTGCCTTTAAATCTCCATGCTTCTGTCAGCTTGGGCTTAAGCTTCAGGTTGAGCTAATGCAGTGTCTGCCTCTGCTTCTGCTTTTGCTTCTGTATCAGAGATTATAGCCCCCTGATCGTCTATCTTTTGACCTTCTTCATTCAGATGACCGTTGAGGTCATGCAAGTCTCCATTCTCATTTTGAACCACTATTATAGGCGCAACCATCTGAACTCGTCTGCTGTCGTCGATCGATGCTAAGTGATCAATGTCGGTTGATTCTAGAGTTCTGATGTCGGTCGATGTTGTCCGTAAAGAAGTGTCGATCGATGCTAGCTTTCTGATAGCGGTCGATGTTGTCCGTAAAGAAGTGTCGGTCGACGCTGAGTAGGTACCGTCGATCGATGCTTGTCGTTTTTCTTTGCAGATCGTACGCTCGAGTTGTTGTGGGTCAGAGAGTAGTAAATATTGTCCTTTGTGGCTCCTAGTACTCTTTTGCATGCACCTAAAAAATATTAGTAACTTGAAAGTAACAACAAACCTAGACTAAATCCTAAAAATTAAATCTAATGGCGATCAATGTTCCCCGGCAACGGCGCCAAATTTGACATGGGATGTGTTTATTGTTCTAGCAGGGTATAAATATCATAAACAATTAATTATCAAATTAACCCTTAATCTTTACACACAAAACAATACTCTTGCCAAGATAGATAAGGTGTAGTACTTAGGGATCAAATCCATAGAGAACAATGGCACACAATAGATTTCTTATTTCTAAAGACTAAGCTAGGTGATTATATATATATATTGAGAACAAGTAATCGGTTTAAGGAAATATTCCCTACTAAAAGGTGTAGATGCAATATGGAAATATGCTAGTAATGTAAATATGGAAATATACTAATAATCTAACTAGATGTAAATGTAAATATGTTAGATCTAGGGTTTCAAGCTTAATGAATTATAGGGAATAAGATGCACAAATATGTAAATATTCTAGAAATCAAATATTAACTTTTCTGAATCTTTTAACTCCAACTCTCGTATGCGACCAAAAGGAAAGACCATCGACCAACGACTAAGGCTTGATGTCGATCGATGGTGAAATCAGAAGGAAGTGTGAACGATATTTGATATGTTCACCAATATAATTAGACCAACTCTTGCATGCACCTAAGAACCTAGTTCAATGAGTCTATTATGGTACAAAACCTACTCTCGTAGTCGTCCATATCCTACTTTCGAGATCCTAGTTAGCTACCCTATAATGCAAGCATTAAGAACAATTCAGTTGATGGATATTAAGTTAACATAGCAATCCTACTTTTGGGCTAATCCATGATTGCTATCATTCAAACCAAAATCTAACTGGTAACTACTCAGAAATAATCAAAGTCCGAATAATAATCTGAATATAATGCATATATAAAATATTGGGGTTCCAATACAAATCTCCCTAAGGAGTTATGAATCTTCTCCCTAAATAAATCCAAATGTTCTAATGGAGTTCTTGTGAAGACAATATGCCACTGGCACACTGCTCCCAGCTACCACCTTGGCACCCCCTTTTTATTGTGCAATACATAAAGTATAAATATAAAACCCTAAAATCTAGGTCAAAACTCATCCAGGGGTAATCTTATAATCTTGTGTCTTGTCTCTGACTTTGGCTTGAAATCGGCTGTCTTTGAATTGGTCACCGATCGATGTTAAATGTGCAACATTGATCGATCTTTGTCATGTAACGTCGTTCGACGCCAATGTAGTGTTGTCAATCGATGACAGTCTTGTACTTCGAATCTCCCAATTATCAGCTACGGATTATTCTCCTCTAAATGCTCCAAAAGCTCCAAGTATCTCCATATATCTCAAAACGTACCTGGACCTGTAAAGACCTTAAAACATAGCCTAGACACACGTAGTAGACCATAAATAGAACCTATAACATGGCCTGAAACTGGTAATAATTAGGCTTGGTTCACACCTTGATCATCTTAAGCAAGGTTAAGTAGAAGGAATTAGGGAGTCTTGGAGTGAGGATGACCAAGCCGAGCATGCAATATAGATGTAGTACAACCAGAGATTAAAGAAGAATGATTTGTAGTAACTAATTCAATGTTATTCAAAACATATATACCAGCTTTGCACATCCTTCTTCAATGGTCTTCCCTGACTTAATGTCCTCAAACCATATATCATCAGGACAAAAGACGACCAAGCAATCAAGGCTATTAGTAGCCTTCTAAACTGATAGCAAGTTAGAGTCAAGCTCATGCATAAATAAAGCCTTTTTTCTCTTCATAAACAACTTTAAGTCTCTAATTCCTCTAACTGAAATGTCCCTATTTCCTATAGTGAATTTTCCACATGGGGTCTAACATTTGACTAAATATAAGGGGTCATTAGAGTCTACAATAATGGCTTAGGGGTTTTAAAGGAAAATAATATCTTAGGAGATTCAAGAAGTTTGGTACTGACTAAAATTTTGGATTTCAATAGCGTGCTTATCCTTGTGTCGGATTTATGAGGACCAATTCTATGAGAGGATCAAGTCGAGCTAAGCGTTTGTTTGAGAATAGTTGATTTGTCCGTTGGAGCCAGTCGACGAACGTGATGTAAGAGCAAGTACTTGTGTTTTCTAACTTGTGCTACTTGTTTAATTTATATTCGTGTTAAAGACTGTTTTAGTAGTTTTGTTCGAATCCTCGAAGGCCAACTCTCGTTTCAGGACCAATTTCTCCAGACAAGCATTGATGATCCCATTCAATATGTTCACTAAGTTTTATCTCGTTCTGACTAACAACATAACTAAACAAGATTCATTTCAGAATATCAGTCACACCATCGTTCTATTCCAATTATCCTATAAGATCTATATTTCTAGGTGATAAGTCACACTCTCGCGCTATTCCAATCACTATAGAAAGAAGTAGTAAGATCAATCCTAGTGAAGGAGTCAAAAGATTACCCTAATAATTTAATCAATCAGATCATCATAAACCCTAGATAATCCATAATTCTAACAATATGAATATTCAAATATGATTAAAGAAACAAAAATCAAAAAAATGAATAGAAATCATAGATTAATCCACAGGGGTTCCAAGAACACTCACAAAGAATTTTTTCTCTTCTCTCCTCTTCTCAAATTAAGTTTAGCCATCAGTAAGGGCTTAACAATACATAATCTATTATATTAAAACTGGATCATCACCTATTGATATATGTTTAGTCCGACTAATTGTTTGATAACTGCACCTAAAAGCATAACCACCTTTTAAATATTGATACATATTATGTCTAGTTATTTATTTATTCTATTAATAATAACTAACTTCGTGCATTTAATTTATAACCTCTTTTCTATATTTTAGAAATCCATAACTCTCATTTACACTAACTAGAATTCACGTATATATTATATATGTGAGTAAAATTAAGTATAAATTAGAATTCACAAAATAATATAGAATAATGGCAATTAATTAAATCTTTGTTAAAAATTATTATCTACAAAACAATTTTATGTTAAGCGGTAGTTTCTCTAATAATAATAATAATAATAAGATAAATTAATACTTAAAACTCATTAATTATTTATTATTGTTTAATATTTATTAAATTAAATCACTAAAATAAAATCAAGATGAAATAAAAAATGACTAAATCAACAAAACCATAATGCGGGTCTTAATTATCTCAAATCATAAAAAAAATAATTCCATTTAAAATAAAAAAATTAAATTATATAAATTAGATTTAATAAAATTATGGAAAATTTATAAAATACATAAAGTGAATTTTATCAATACAGAAAGGGTTAAAAACATAAAATATTTTATTTAATTTAAAATATTAAAAAAGAAAATCCGTGTGAAATAAGTTTAGCAACGAGGTAAATAAACAAAATCAAATACGTGTCAGAATTACTTGGAGTCTTCAAAAATTAGTCCTACTTAAAATAACAAAAAAAAAGAAGTGATATAAATAAATTTAAGATAAATTTCATAAAATTTAAAGTATATAATTTATTAAAAATCATTATTTTCATTACGTCAAATATTTAGAAAAAAATTAACCCGCACTTAGAAAAACGCGAAGCAAAAATATACCCGCCCTTCAAAGGACGGGTCAAAATCTAGTAGAGGTTAAAACACATTCTGGGTACTTTTATAAATAAGGGAAACTTTGTGGCTAAATTAAAATTCTTGAAACTTCAGTAAAACACTTCGGAAACTTGGTCAGGAGAGGTGGCGCTCGACGCCCATTAGGTGTCGCTCAATGCTCTTTAGTTCTCTTGAATTTTCGACAACTTCCTGCTCGTACGTCAGACGAACTACTCTTCAGCAAAACTGGCATAACATTTGATATATAGTTCTGATTAGCGTCCAATCGGCGGCATTAAAAAGCTAACTCAAAGATCTATCTTGTGCCAAAGTATGTGCACAATATCACCATGGAAATTTCCCCATCCATAGCTAAACTTCAGACGCATTTTCGTGGTTCTTCATCTCAAAAAGTTCCAAAAACTTACCAAAACCTTGTACAACACAAAAAAAACCCAAAAAGACTCCAAATGCATAATAAAGACTCTAAAAATAACATACACCACAGCATAAAAGTAGTAAAATCCATGGTATATCAACTCCCTTAGACTTAACTTTTGCTTGCCTCAAGCAAAACATATAATGAACCTGTGGAAAAGGCTTTGAAAACACAGGGAATCTATACCTCCTAAGAACACCACCATCACCTCTTCCATGTCGCATCCAAAACTGAGGCATTTCCATGTACTCAGCCCCACTTAAAACCTTGCCATACCACAACTCACCAGATACCATCTGACAAACCCCTCTACTAACCTCATTTCTGAAATATAAAAGTGCAGACTTTATCTTGGGAATATCAACTAAAAGACACATAGAATCATAACCCCATTAGGTTTCAGAAGACACATGCAGTCTTCTCTGGTTTCCTTCCTATCTTTCTTGTCACTCTACTTAGTCAATGTCTCTCTGTTTTGAAGGTATCATTTTATTTTTTTAATTGACTGAGATATTTGGACATGCTTCCATGAATAAAGTACCATGGTGGTTTCAACAAGTTCATGTTCACTACTTTTTGGCCTTTGTCCCTTTCTTTTCTTCTCATCTTTTTTTTTTTTACTTTGAAGGGGAAAGAGAGGCATCCTAGAAACACACATAATTTTACGTCCAGACCTTCAGAAGGAATCCCATCCAGTGTATTCCAAGCCTATGACAAGCAAATCAAATTCATTAGGTTAGAGGTAATCTTTGGTTTCCTAAAGTATTCTAAGAAAGTGTGGGAAACGAAACTCACATTGTCGAGTTTGAATTGTAAGAAACCGAGAATGAGTCTAACATTCTCCGAGGATCCATATTTTTTCAAAGCCAATAACACAAGATCTAACTATGAATGAAAAGATACGAAAATAGTAAAGTAAACAATAAGAAATCAGAAAGCAGAGAGAGAGGTGATCTTATTTCTAATGAGCGTAAGAGCGTAGCGATCGTTACAGTAGGTCTTAAAGCCTTGGCTGAAAGAGCTGTCAGCAAGATCTATAGTTCTAACAACCTAACTTGGAAACCTAAGGGAGTCGCAGCTCAGTAACTAAAACGAGGTTTTTAAAATTTCTTCAAGTGCTAAGTTGCTGTGTAGACTTTTCTTTCCCTTACGCACATAGTCTTGGCTCTCCTTATATATGCCTCCAAAGTTGGCGATCTTTCCCCTTCTGCCCTCGATTCAGGTTTATCCTTTTTTTGGAAACTTTCCTTATCTTCTCGATCTTTATTTTTATCTTGAATATTAGAATTTATCTTCTTTTCCTTTTATCTTTGAACAAAACTGAATAAACCGTCATTGCTCTTGGGCCAATTTGCAAGTTTTATTTCATAAGTAGGATTTTATCGTGTTTTAGGCCGCTTTGGCTGTTTAGGATTTCACGCGTTTTTGCGATTATTTCTCAGAGAAATCATCAGTTTGTTCGAAGTCTGTTTCCGTATTATTTGATTTGTATATCCATATGTTATCGTGCAGAATGATCTTATGATTATCTTTTCTGCCTCGTTTATCTTTTGAAAGTGCACGAGAAAATATTTCGTGTTTCGCTCGAAACTTGAGGAGAAAACTACAGATGAACTATGAGGGAAAAATGATGGAGGGAGGGGGTTGAGTCGCATTGAAGGCGAGACGGACCAGGGTGAGTTCGTCTCGCTTTGATGGCGAGATGGACCTAGGGGGAGGTCATCTCACCATGACGGTGAGACTGGCTAGGGCGAGGTAACCTTGCCGTGATTGCAAGATTTACAAAGGATTTAAATCACAAGTGGGATTTTATCATGTTTCAGGCCGCTTGGGGCGTTTTACGATTTTGCACGTTTTGTGGGAACCAAAATTTGCACTGTTGATTTTAGTGAATGGAGGAAAGCAAGCAAGCCCCTACTTTCTTTGAGGTCCCAGTAATCTGCTAAGCAAACGACAAGTAATAAAAATCAGAAAACACACGAAAAAGCCTTGGCTGCAAGAGCTCTCAGCGTGTTCCAGTCTTAACCACCTAAGACCTCAAAACCTAGTCGAGTCGCAGCTCAATAACAAAAACGGAAATTGCCTAAGTTTCTTTAAGTGATAAGTTTGCTGTGTATGCTTGTGTGTCTTGCCTTGGCTCTCTTTATATATGTGTCCTTGGTAGGTCGTCTTTCCTTTTCTGCCTCTGATTCGAGTCTATATCTTTCCGCAAATATTTTTTTTATCTTCTCAATCTTCATGATTAACTTTGGAACTTGATATTTTTTTCTTTTCCCATTTATCGTCTGCGAAAATCAAGTAAACCGTCATTGTAACTTGGGCTCATCCTCGTCGGAAATCTAAGTGGGTTTTGGTCTCATTTTAGACCTTCTTGGGCCGTTTTCCGACTTAAACGGTTTATACAATTTCTTTTGGAGAAATAAATTTGGTACGATGTTGCTTTCATAGGATGATGAAACGAATCCTATAGCCGGGATAATAATTGTGTTAAATTAACCTTTATTGTTTGATACGATTGGTTCAAGGTTTTGACGAGAAAATAAGTCTCTACTTTTATCAGAAAATTTGAACGGTAATTCCAATTTGAGATGAGAGACAGTTTGATAAAGACGAATATGAGATTGATGGTGACAAGGAGATGTCGCCAATAGAATACGCTCTTGTCGCCAGCTGGCGACGAGATAGACAAGGGGTTGTCGCCTGCTAACGATGAGACACGGAGAGACGATCTCGTCCCCAGCTGGTGACATGGATTGACCCGGGTTGTGGCGACAAGATGCGGAGAGACGATCTTGTCACCAGCTGAAGACTAGTACTGGTATGGGTCATCCTCTGCTAGCAATGTGACACAGAGGGACGGTCTCGTCGCCTGCTGGCGACGAGGGCGGACCCAGGTTGTTGCCGGCTGGTGACGCGCTTTCATGACTATTGTAGGAGTTATTTGCGGCATGAAGACGAACATGTTATATCTTTCACTCATCTGCATGACGGATTTCTATGACACTGTCAAGGTTGTCAAGTGAAAAACGCCATACATTGCGATAGAAGATGATCTAGGGCTAGTAGCCATTTGCTATTTTGATTATGGCGCAGAGCACGAATCTGAAGGTGAAGCATCAATCGACACCCAGACTGAGGTATTGATCGAAGGTCCTGAATTTCCGGAATATTGAGATTAATTCTTGATTGAAACCGTGATTCTGCCTAAGGAAACAATTACTGCAGACAAGTGTAAGGAAGAGCACGAGGCATCGATCGTTAACTGGAACCCGCCATTGATCGACACATCACGAATTCCACAATCTAGACGTCTCTACACTGCACCACCAGCCACCCATCCTTGATCAAGAAGATTCAGACAACCATAAAGTGTCCTTTCACCAGATGAATTTGGAGTTATCAGAGTTCAGTTGGGGCGCTCACATGCTAAAGATGGAAGGAGCATCAATATTTCCAAAGAAGACATAGCAGACATTCTAGAGATGACTTATGCCACAGAAAAGCTCTACATTAGTCTACCACAATATAAGGGACGTCTTAAGACTGAAAACCCAATTTGGCCAGCACCAGAGATCTATAAGAGAGAGAAAATTGAAGAGATGACAGCTGACATCTGCAGAGCTCAAACGCAGATATTTGATGAGTCCTACAAGAATATTGATGCAATCTCTTACCCTCTCAACAACAGCATTGTATGGATAAACAGATGTATTGAGAAACTACAACGGAAAGTGGATTACACACATAAGATTATCCAGAGACATAAAGAGCACAAAACCAAAGGTGACGAAGCCATCAAAAGCTTTGTAGGCAAATGGTTTGAGATGGGCAGAGAAGATGTGAATACTTGTTTTCTTACAAGCGTTCATTTACATCCTTACTACTCCAAAGCATACAAACGTCAATCTATAGACTTAAACAAGCACTTGAATGGAGACAACCCATTTGGTAAGTTTTAAATTCATTTTATTTTAATTTTTAATCATTTTCGTGTTTATTTTATTTTAGGTCAAAAAGACATAAGGAATACGAGTTTGCACAGATCATCGAGCAGCATTTTATCACTGCCCATCGACAGACCTAACCGAGAATCGATAGATTGTCATATAAATGTGCCAATCGACACTCAACATCAACGAGCAAGTATACCGTTTTTTCTTGTTAAATTTTGTACTTTTGATTTATTTTCCCACCAATCTGAGGCTGAATAACACTGGGGACAGTGTTGTTTAAGTCTGGGGGAGGTTTACTGGTATTGTGTTATATTTTTATTTTTAATTTTATACTAATGGATTTTATTAAAATTTGAATAGAGTCAAGATGGAGATTATGTCATTCTAAATTTTTATTTATTATCTAACCACTCTATAGCACATTCTTAGACTTACTGACTGTAGACTGTACTAGAGATCCCGAAGTGGATTACCTGACACTCATATCCACACTTGTTAAGAATGTTTGAAGGAACCAAATCTGACGTCCAACCTAATTTGACTTTATTTGCTTGTGTTGGGCCTTGGTATATAGTGGATTGGATTCCTTCTACAAGTTTAAAAGTCTGTGTGTTTCTGGTTCCATTCTCTCTCTCTCTATCTCTCTTCGGCATATAGAGAAGAAAAGATTGAGATGATTTCTTAAGATGCAGAGGGGTAGGTACATCACCGATGAACCTACTATTCTAATTCAAAGGAATGATTACGCATTGTGGAAGCGAGGGGTATGTACATTACCAATGACGCCACTATTCGCCTACACTTTGTCAAAAAGAAAATAAAAATATGAAAATTAAAGAAAAGAAAAAAAATGAACAAGACGGACTATACCAGTGCCATTGATTCGTTTAAAAAGATTCAGAAAAAAAGAGAAAATGGAAGAAATTGATCAGAGAAGACTGCATGTGTGTTCAGAAACTTTCTTGTTGAAAAGTCCATGTGTCCTCTGATCGATACTCCCAAGGCAAATCTTGCACTTTTGATATTTAAGTAAATGAGGTTAGTAGAGGGGCAAGTCAGACAATATTAAGTTTCTGGTAGAGTGGATTTGGTTTCTAAGCTAGGATATGGTATATAAGTATCTCTGAAGTTAGCCCTTATTTGATGTGGCTTGCAACATAGTAAGGGTGATGGTAAGATTTGTGGGTCCATGTGTTTACAAACCCTTTTCAGATAGAGATATTCTTTGCTTGAGGAGAAGCAAAAGGATAAGTCTAGGGAGTTGATATACTATGGATTTTACCCATTTTTACACATAGTATGTGTGCTTTTTAGGAACTATTATATGTGTTTGGAGTATATTTTAGGCTATTTTCAGGTCAAGGAATGTTTTGGACCAAAGTAGAGATTATGGAGTATTGAGTGCTTTATGATGAAGAAACTCGTAGCTGCGGAAGAATCAGAAGCCATAGTTGATATTTACGAAGAGTGCCAATCGATAACACTATGTTGCCATCGATCGAGGCGAAGCGGGAGACGGGTGGATTTGTTGGGGAATTATTGAAAGCCCAGAAGTTCAAAATATTTATAAGATTACCCATAGCCGACTTTATATATAGTATTCAAGTGTTTTGCCATTGTTTGTGAAACATACCACCTTCATTACTTTTCATAACATATTCCATACTTAGAAGCTTTTAGTTTGATTTGGACAGACGATTCAAGACTCTTTCAGACATTTGTATTGGAACTCCTTTATTACTTATTTTTTATTTTTTTTCATGATTTCTATTCAGTTTATTATCATGATTTTCTTGGTCATGTATGAGTAGTTCTCTTTGTTGGATTTAGGGTTAATTAGGGTTATGAAGGATTAGCCAAAACTATAGAATTGCTAAGGTGATAGAGATATTCATCAACTGAATTGCTATTAATGCTTGTGTTATAGAGTGGCTAATTAGATCATTGATCTTAGGATTGTAGACAACTACGACAGTAGGTCGTCGCATGAATTGATTCTTCTGATCTAGGTTGCTAGATACATGCGACCGCAGGTATAGAAAGTTACTGAACCAATCAAATAGGAGAATAAACCTGATTTTAAGTAGCCTTCGATCGATGCTCAGCGCCTGCAATCGATCGACGACTTATTCAGTGTTCATTAGCGAGAGCTAGAATACTGGACTTAGACAATTATTAGACTCACATGCGATATTTGGATATCTATACACTAGAGTTCAAGTTCTAGAATATCACGCACACACCTTTAACTTCTATATCTCTATAATCATGATGACCTGAAATCCTAGCTCTAGCTATTTTCCCATATTGTCTTACAACCATCTAATTACTGCTTTATTGTTTACTGCTATTTAATTACATGTCTAACTTAATCTACATATCTATAAATCTTGTGTGTGCCCACACTCCCTGTGGATTTGATCCCTAAGTACTACAACTGAACCTCTTATTTGAGAGAGAAGTTGCTCATAGGGTAATTTGAGAGCATATTACACGATTAAATTCTTTCTCTTGCGCTGCTGGTGCATCTGAAACCCAATAGAAGACACTAAGTAAACAAATAAAATAAAGACTTAAATCAAAACTCTAAAGGGGAATCACTCTGTCCCCGACAACGGTGCAAAATTTGATTTGCTCAAAACAATCTTAAGCAAATCTCTTAAATAAGAGTGTCAACATAGACTTAAAGCTCGAATCCATACAGACTAGAGATCAAACATCAGACTTATGGTTTTCAGCTAGACTAAGCCAGAATGTAAAATGCAAATATAAAACAAAGTAGTAAAACATATAAGGTTGTGAAGTCTGATAGATAAAGCACTAGACTTAGGAAAATCAAACAGGGAACTCAAAATTGCAATCAAAATATACCAATGTATAACAATCCTAAAACTCGATTAAGCCATCCGACTCTCGTTTCTATTACTATCTATGTCTAAATCCTCGAAAGCCAACTCTCGTTGCGCGACCAATTTCTCTAGATAAGCATTAATGATCACATTAAATATGTTCACTAAGTTTTATAAATCAACTCTCATTGTGACTAACAACATAGCTTAGCAGGATTCATTTCGTTACCGGTCACACTCTCGTGCTATTCCAATATTCCTAAGATCTATATTTCTAGGTGATATGTCACACTCTCGCGCTATTATAATCACTATAGAACATGCAATAATATTTATCTCGGTGAAGGAGATAATAGATTACCCTAGCAGTTTAATCAATCAGCAGTTCATCATAAACCCTAGATAATCCCTAAAGCTAACAATATGAATATTTAGACAAAATTAAAGAAATAGAAATCAATGGAAAATCCACTGGACTTCCAAGAAGACCCCCCAAAGGAGTCCTTTTCGTCTCTCCTCTTCTCAAATCAAGCTTAGTCATCAACAATAGTATAAAAATACAGATAATAGGTTAAAACGTGTTTTGGGTTAATTTGTAAATAAGAGAAATTTTGGGGTCAAACTGAAATACTAGTAACTTCATTAAAACTTGTTGACACTTAACCCATAGTATCAATCGACGGTCGGTCCTTGTTCGCATGCGACAATTGGGACAAAGTTTTATTCATCTGATGAGACTCGCAACGAGAGCTGGATATTTTGCTTTTGCATTCGAGTTCTAGGACGGTTTATCACACACCCTTAGCATCTTTACATCATAATTATATTACCTGACACCCAAAGTCTAGTTATTTCATCGTATAGTTTACAACCAAATGCTTACTTGTTTACTACTATTTACTGATTTGTAATTTATTGCCTAGCTTAATCTCAATATCTCTAGTCTATTGTGTGCCCACGCTTCCTGTGTATTTGATCCCTAAGTACTACAACTGAACCTCTTATTTGAGATAGAAAGTTACATTAGGATAGTTTTAGAAGATATCAGTTATACGAAAGTAGTGTTCGATCGGTTTTATGAGAAATGTTTTTGCTTTGAATCCGATCTTTAGTGAAAGTTGCTTCGTGTCACTCATGGAGTTTTACCGAAGGTTATTTTGTTATGACCTTTGCGAAAAACATTTTTGTTGGTTTTTGAGAAGAACTCTCATGACATATTCGTTTCTTGAGCAAAACGAATTTGTCAACCAGCGGTAGATCTAGTTAACGAGCGAGGAGAAGGCTTTCCCTTTGTTGTCTTGATTGTACTTGTCGTCATCACTTTTTCTTTGTTGCAATTATTTTTGATATTTTTCGATGACTCTTTTTGTTCGATGGAAATTATGAGCAATGCTTTTTTTCTTGAAGATTTCTCGTATAATTTTGAGTTTAAACAAAAAAAAATTGTTACGTCGAAAAGGTCCTCATGACTTCAGCTAGCCGTTGTTTTATTTTTCCGATGTTAGTACAGGTTGTCTAAACACATGATTATGATATGAGATGCTGTAGAGTTTTCAAGACTATGTTTTTGATAGTTTGGCTATCTCAGAAGCATTTAGATGAATAGTAGATTGTTGTTTGCTTTTTGGACTATTCTGATGGTACATTGAATTGCCCAAGTGTTTTTCTACCTAATGATGTAAGAGTTTGCTTTGTCGAAAGCGTTTACTTGACGCCAAGGAAAAAATTTTTTTTGATGTATGAGAGTATATGAATAGAACGGTAATGAAACACTTGGTGTTTCTGATCCCTTTTTGTATGATCTGAGGGTGATTTTGGTTTGAACTCTTGGATGGAACCGTTGGGATGATTGTTCCCTTGATAAAACAGAACAATGATCGATGGATTGTGGAAGAAGGTAGTGATGAGGATGATTCTTCAGTGAGATATCAATGGAGAGATCAATCACTTGTTCGTTGAGCCTATGATCGAGCAAGTCACCGCTCGGACGTGATCACTAGGCAAGATGCAGAGGATTTGACTCCTAAGCAATCGATGTTCAGAGGCTGAACAAAGGATTCACAAGCTTTTAAAGAGATTTTCATAAAAAGAGTGAATGATCTTATTGAAATCGAAACATGAGTTTATGTAGAACAAAGATCACGCCAAAAGACTTATTGGGAACTAAACAAGACTTACCAACTTGTAGAAAACGAGAAAGACTAAGGGAAAAACTATGCAAGACCGAAGACTGAGTAATTGAAGAGCTTGGCTTGGTTCTGGTAGTTTTCTTCAATCAAATTTGGGTGTGGTTTGATGTAAACCAATCCAACAATGGCCTTCTCCATTCTTTTGGTTTGTGATCGAATGATAGGGCCCTTAAAAAGGTAGAATGGGTCCTTAGCTTGGGATGAGAAAAGAGTTCCTGATCCATCAAGGTTTTGGGTCGAAGTTGCATCTCTTAGGGCTGAAGAAGATACATCTTTTCCTTTAGCAAGTTTGGGCCAATTCCCATCAGTTCCAGCTGGGTCCATCTCGCCTGGAGTGTTCAGCTCATCTTGTTCCCCATCAGTGTCACTCAGCTGGTTCAGCACGTATATCTTCTCTTCAATATCACTGAGCTGGTTCAGCTCATTCTGCTCCAAGACAGCTGCTGGTTCAAGCTTTGTTACATCATTCCCTCCTCCTTTGAAAGGATTTGTCCTCAAATCTGAATCATCTGCACAAAAAGGAATCAAGTCAGCAACATTGAAGGTAGAACTCACTGTGTACTTACCTTGGAGATCAATCTTGTAAGTATTGTTATTTATGCGTTCAAGCACACGGAAAGGCCCATCTGTTCTTGACATGAGTTTGGATTTTCTTTCAGCAGGGAACCTTTCTTTCCTCAATTTCACCCACACCAAATCTCCTGGTTCCAGCACAAGTTCTCGCATACCTTTGTTAGGATACTTCTCATACTCCTTTGTCCTTTCCTCAATGTTCTTCTTCACCTATTCATGCAAAGACACAACATATTTGGCCTTGGCTAAGCCATCAAGATTAGCTTGTTCAGTGAAAGGTAATGGCAACAAGTCTAGGGGAGTTAAAGGATTGAATCCATACACAATCTGGAAAGGAGAAAACTTAGTATCTCTATGAACAGAATGGTTGTATGCAAACTCTACATGTGGTAAACAATCTTCTCAAGACTTAAGGTTCTTTTTAACAAAAGTAAGTAAGAGAGTAGACAATGTTCTGTTTACTACTTCAGTTTGTCCATCAGTTTGTGGATGGCAAGTAGTAGAGAACATGAGTTTAGTCCCTAGTTTAGACCACAATGTTTTCCAGAAATGACTTAGGAATTTAGAATCGCTATCAGAAACAATGATTCTAGGCATTCCATGCAAGCGTACCACTTCTTTAAAGAACAAGTCAGCAACAATCACAGCATTATCAGTTTGATGACCAGGTATGAAATGAGCCATTTTTGAGAATCTATCTACCACAACAAAGATTTAATCTTGACATTTTCTAGTCCTAGGCAAACAAAGAACAAATTTCATATATATGTCCACCCAAGGTGCAATAGGGACAGGAATAGGAGTATACAAACCTTGTGGGCGAGCCTTGGCTTTGGCTTGGACGCAAACAACACATCTTTTGCAAATCTTCTCTACTTCTTTCTTCATCGGCCAGTAGAAGTTTTGTTTCAAGATGCTGTAAGTTTTTGCAATCCCAAAGTGCCCCATAAGTCCTCCTCCATGGGCTTCTCTGACCTACATTTCTCTCAAAGAGCAGTTAGGAAGAAAAAGACGGTTTTTAAAGAATAGAAACCCATCAGTGTAATAGAAATCTCCACTAGCATGCTTCTCATAATCATTGTAGATATCTCTAAAATCAGGATCATCAGCATAATAGGACTTAAGCTGATCAAATCCTAGCAACTTAGTTTCCATGGATGAGAACAAGGAGTATCTCCTAGACAAAGCATCAGCAAAAATATTTTCCTTACCTTGCTTGTAGTGAATCACATAGGGAAAAGTTTCAAGAAATTCTACCCATCTGGCGTGTCTTTTGTTGAGTTTGTGCTGGCCCCTCAAGTGCTTGAGTGATTCATGATCGGTATGGATCACAAACTCCTTTGGCCA
The DNA here is from genome assembly GCA_905132885.1 of Moricandia moricandioides. NCBI lineage: Eukaryota > Viridiplantae > Streptophyta > Magnoliopsida > Brassicales > Brassicaceae > Moricandia > Moricandia moricandioides. The sequence goes on from CAJHQQ010000145.1 coordinate 41,389, forward strand.
GAGGTAGTGTTGCCATGTTTCTAGGGCCCTGATCAATGCGTAGAGTTCTTTTTCATAGGTAGGATAGTTTAGCATTGCCCTTCGTAGCTTTTCACTGAAATAGGCAATTGGTTTCTTCTCTTGCATCAAGACTGCTCCAATACCTACACTAGAAGCATCACATTCAATCTCAAAGGTTTTAGAAAATCAGGAAATACTAGCAAAGGACCATTAGTCAACTTCCCTTTCAAAGTTTGGATGGCTTCTTCTTGTTTTTGTCCCCAATGAAACCCCACATTCTTCTTGATTACTTCTGTAAGATGAGCTGCTATTGTGCTGAAATCTCTTACAAATCGCCTGTAGAAACCAGCTAAGTCATGGAAGTTTCTTACTTCACTTACACTTGTGGGACTTGGCCAATCTCGGATTGCCTTCACTGTCTCCTCATCTACTTTGATTCCCTGAGCTATGACAACAAAACCTAGACAAACAAGGTGATCTGCTCCTAAGGTACATTTCTTAAAATTTGCAAACAATGATTCTTTTCTAAGCACTTCAAGAACATATTTCAAGTGATGCACATGTTCATTCAAGCTCTTGCTGTAGATCATGATATCATCAAAGTATACTACTACAAAATGTCCTATAAAAGCTCTCAAAACATGGTTCATCAAACTGATAAAAGTACTAGGTGCGTTGGTTAAGCCAAATGGCATCACAAGCCACTCCTACAAACCATGTTTTGTTTTAAAGGCAGTTTTTCCACTCATCTCCTTCTTTCATCCTAGTCTGATGATAGCCACTTTTAAAATCAACTTTTGAAAACACACAAGAGCCATGTAGCTCGTGTAACGTATCATTAAGTTTTTCATGCTTTTTAGGAACTAGTAGCACTGGTACAACACAAGGACTCATGCTTTCTCTGATATGTCCTTTTTGAATCAACTCATCAACTTGTCTTTGAAGTTCTTTGGTTTCATCTGGATTGGTTATGTAAGCTGGTATGTTTGGAAGAGAGGCGCCTGGAACCAAGTCAGTTTGATGCTCAATCCCTCGAATAGGTGGCAAACCTGCTGGAGCTTCATCTGGAAAAACATCACTGAGGAAACTGCAAAATAAACTGAAGTTCCCTCGGTAGCTCCGGTGCAAGGTCAAAAGAAACCATTAGTTCTCCCTTGAAGATAAACAATAGCATAGATTTGTTCAAGTGCACTACTTTCCTTATATCACTAGTTTTAGCAGTAAGGAGAATACCTTTTGTTTCATGGTTAGTAGGCGCTTTTGACTTGTCTTTTGCCTCCTTTCTTCTGAGTTTAAGTTGAACTTGATCATGGTGAACTTCCTGGGGTGACAAAGGAGCCAAGAAAATCTTCTTATCTTTGTGGTTAAAGGAGTGGTGATTTGTAAATCCATCATGAATTACTTTCTTGTCATATTGCCAAGGTCTCCTAAGAAGTATATGGCTTGAGTCCATGGGAAGGATATCACAAAAAAATCTCATCTTGGTATCTCCCAATGGTTATAGGCACCATGACTTGTTCAGTAAATTTTTACTCGCCATCCTCAATAAGCCATTGAAGCAAGTGTGTTTTCCAGTCTTCAATCCCAGCTTTTCTACAAGAGTTTCACTAGCAACACTAGTGCAACTCCCACCATCTATAATCAGGCTACAAACCTTATCATAAATATTGCAACGAGTATGAAAGAGATTCTCCATTTGGTCATGTTCTTCTGGTTTCAATTGAACTTTCAAGGACCTTCTTGTTACCAGCAGCTCTCCATGGACCGGGTAGTCTATTCCTTCATCTTCAGTTGAATCAGCTTTGTCATATTCTGATACCAACTCGCCATTCTTCAGAAGGATCATCACCTTCTTGTTGGTACACTCATTGGCATAATGTCCAAAACCATGGCACTTAAAACACTTGACATCCCTGGTTCTTGTAGCTGGTGCTTTTCCCTTGTCATCACGCTGATAGCTCTTGGTATCTTCCTTGGGCTTAGTTAAGACCTTGTCCTCCGTGGATGATCTGAAATTTCCATAGGTGGATTTTGAAGTGTTCTTTCTTTTCAGTTGCTGCTCAATAAGTATTGCATTGTGGAGAAGCTCATAGATGTCCTCATACTCCTGCAGCTCCAATCTATCTTGTATATCTCTGTTAAAACCAGCTTGGAAACGAGCCATACTTGCTTCAGTACCCTCTTCCACAACAGCTTTCATCATCAAGATCTCCATCTCCTGATAGTATTCATCAACACGTCTGGTTCCTTGGGAAAGTCTCCTGAGTTTCTGATGGACATCCCTGATGTAATGACCAGGAACAAAGCGCTTCTTCATGATGGTTTTTAGCTCACCAAGAAGATACCTGCTGCTCTCCAGTCTTCCTTCTAGTTGTGACAATCTGATCCCACCAGTGTAGATCATAGCCATTGAACTTAGTAGCAGCCAATCTTACCTTTTTGGGTTCTGAATAGTTCTGGCAGTCAAATACAAGCTCCATCTTCTTTTCCCACTCAAGGTAAGCATCAGGGTCGTTGGTGCCACTAAAGGTTGGTTTCCTGAGTTTGAGGTTGCCTATACTATCATATGTTATGTCTCTGGTTGTACGATGGGTCCTGGTCTGAGATAAGGCCCTTACTGATCTTACTTCATCCGAGCTCCTTCCTGATGAATCATTGTCCTCAGTTCTTTCTCATGTGGCCACTCTTTTGCCCCTTCTTTTCTCCCTAGCTGCTTTTATAACCTGAGAAGAAGTGCCAAAGATATCATCAGTTGGAGTTCTTTCAAATTCTAACCTTTTATTGAATTCTTTCATCATAAAGGACATCATGGCTTCCATCTGCACTTTATCAAGCTTGACAGGAGGGGTATCCTCTCGTTCACTGTCATTAGACATGGTTTCCTGTTACAATCTCAACAAGGAAAGTAAGTACATCAAAAATCTAGCCAAAGCCTCACTGCTCTCAAGTGTTTCTCTCAAGTTTTGTGGTGAAGTGTCTCTGTGAATCCAACAGTTCAGCAATCATAACAAAGATCAAACTTTTACAGAGCAAAACCCCCCACCCTAAAGAGAAGAAAAGATAGATAGATTGCAATATTTTTGGTTGCAAGAGGCTTTACCACCAGAGACTGGATTTCTCTTCAGTCTGGCCGGATTTCTCTTCAGCCCTTTTCAGATTCTCAAATCAATTTTCTTTTTTTTTATTCTTCTGGGCCCCCTTGTAGTACAACAGATAGATAGAGAAGAAATACAGAGGGTTTAAACGAAATAAGGTTCCCAAAAGAGAGAGAGAAGAGATTGACACAAACCCAAAATCAGAAGCCCCCAATCTGCACTAATACAACTTAATGAAACCCTTGGTGTTCCTGATCCCTTTTTTTTTATGATCTGAGGGTAATTTCGCTTTGAACTCTTGGATGGAAACGTTGGGATGATTGGTTCCCTTGATAAAACAGAACTTTGATCGATGGATTGTGGAGGAAGGTAGTGATGAGGATGATTTGTCAGTGAGAGATCGATGGAGAGATCAATCACTTGTTAGTTGAGCCTATGATCGAGCAGGTCACCGCTCGGACGTGATCACTAGGCAAGATGCAGAGGATTTGACTCCTAAGCAATCGATGTTCAGAGGCTGAACAAAGGATTCACAAGCTTTTAGAGAGATTTTGATAAAAAGAGTGAATGATCTTATTGAAATGAAACATGAGTTTATGTAGAACAAAGAGCACGCCAAAAGACTTATTGGGAACTAAACAAAACTTTCCAACTTGTAGAAAACGAGAAAGAGTAAGGGAAAAACTATGCAAGACCAAAGACTGAGTAGTTGAAGAGCTTGGCTTGGTTCTGGTCGTGTTCTTCAATAAAATTTGGGTCTGGTTTGATGTAAAACAATCCAACACTGGCCTTCTCCATTCTTCTGGTTTGTGATCGAGTGATAGGGACCTTAGAAAGGTAGAATGGGTCCTTATCTTGGGATGATAAAAGAGTTCCTGATCCATCAAGGTTTTGGGTCGAAGTTGCATCTTTTTGGGCTGAAGAAGATACATCTTTTCCTTTAGAAAGTTTGGGCCAATTCCCATCAGTTCCAGCTAGGTCCATCTCGCCTGGACTGTTCAGCTCATTTTGTTCCACATAATTTTCACTCAGCTGGTTCACCACGTTTGTCTCCTCTTCAGTATTACTAAGCTGGTTCAGCTCATTCTGCTCCAAGACAGCTGCTAGGTTCAAGCTTGGTTACATCAAACGGCTGAACTGATCTTTTGATGAGTTCTGTACGTACTTCTTCCAATGATTACGATGCTCAGAAATCCAGGTCGATTTAAATACGATAACGTGATTGTGATCTTTGGTCATTTTCAGGTTGACAATTTGGAATGATTTGATTTTAAGAAAACTGCTTGAACGAGTCAGTTTTAATACGACTTTCATGTATCTTGTTCTTTCTTTCTTTAGGAAGTGAGCTGATTATGCTTGGATGCGTGGTGATCGTTTCTCAGTTTTGCGATATATTAGATCAATTTGCAAGATCTGCCTAAACAGTTAAGGAACAATAGAACGAGATACGGAAAATGGCATAAGACTTAGTTCACTAGGCTATCCACCTAGATTTTATGTTCCCTAATGTTTAAGGCATTCCAAAGCGTTTTTATTTCTTAGTAATTTCCTACGAAAATTACAAGTCTGATTTCAAAATTTTCCAAGTCAGACATACCTTAATTTTCTCGGAGATTTGGGTTTGCGTCTTCTTCATTTTGCTTTTTCGTTTCCCCTTCTTATCCTCGTGTATGCCCACCCCTTACGAAAGTAAAAATATTGATTCTTCCTGGATTTTTCTACTTTCCTGGCCGCATTTAGACCAAAGCCTGTCATGCAGTTTTGGTTCGTTGATCCATATTTTCCGATCTGGGTTTCAGTCTTCGTATTGTTGGTTTACAAAAATGAATAAGTATCTCGTCAAAATCCTTTTGGCGTTTAGGAATATCCAAGGGCGATCAGGAGATACCAAGGGAAATTAGGAGATGCCAAGGGCGATCAGAAGATGCCAAGAGCGATCAGGAGAGGCCAAGGGCGATCAGAAGATGCCAAGGGCGATTAGGAGATGCCAAGGATGATCAGGAAGACTCGTTGGGCGATGAGGCTTTGGCGAGAGGTCATGGGCGATGAGGCAGGAGAGAGAATGGTGAGACCGTGGAGAGAGGTCGATGGGGATAGTTCACTTCAGCTCTTGCTCCATCTCTTTCATTCTCTGAGAGTCTTTTTGTAAGATCTACATTTGATTTTCCGAAGGTTGTCAAAATATTGTCGAGTTTAATTTTAAGTTGTTTCTTAAAATGTTGTCGAGTTAATTTTACACAAATCGTTTCTTAAAAAGTTGTCAAGATCAATTTTACAAAAGTTATCCGTAAAATGTTGTTGAAATTAATTTTACAAAAATTGTTTCGTAAAATTTTATTAAGTTGAATTTTATGAAAGAAATTTCATAAAATGTCGTACAACTTAATTTTATGAAATTTATTCAGCAAAATATTATCGAATTTAATTTTACGAAAGCAATTTTGTAAAATGTCACCGAGTTTAATTTTACGAATATCATTTCGTGAAATGTTGCCGAGCTTAATTTTACCAAAATTATTATCTAAATTTTTTCGAGTTTGGCTGAACGAGTGCTGTTTTTTTTTTTTGGAAAACTCACGTTTAGCTGCAGTTCCGAGTTTTATATCAGAAATTATACCTGCGATGAGCTTTATTATCGCGGTCAAACTTAATAGAAATTTTCTCCTTTCTCTTGGATTGACCCGAGGGAAGTTTGAGTACTTTCCGGAAGTTAGCTTAGTAAAAAAATATCGAGAATTTGCAGAATATGTTGCTACAGAAGCGACGCTAGAATTTTTCTGAAATCTTATGTTTCAGAAGACGTTTTAGCAGTGAGGGATACGATCTCCCATTTCACTTTTTTTTTGTCTTTTTTAATGGAGTTAAGTTTTGAGCGGTTCCGGGGAAATCAACTTTGTTTTTCCGAATGTCTTTCGGAAGAATACACTAGTTAGGGATGTGTACCCCATTTGTTGTACATCCTTTCATGCGAGTAACCTAGGGTTCCTCCGAGAATTTAGGGAAATAGATTTTATTTTTTCTGAAGAGTTTTTGAAAAACATTGTTTGGTCAAACCCCTTATTCATCAAAATTTGTCCAACTTGGTAGTGAGACGAATTTTACAGGGTTTTATAGATTTTACTGATGTCATTTCTGTTGAGACAGACAAATTGCAAGCTCATTTTGGAACTCCTTTGTGGAAAAAATTCGCGACTAGGTTTTCGATTTTGTCGAGCACTGTGGTGTTTCCATTGGCCATAGGAGTGGTCACTGTTGGAGTTGTGTTACCAGAGTTGTTTCAATTGCTGCCGTTGTTGACAGTGCAAACTCGAGCTGCGAGGTTGTCTTTCATATTTACAGACATCGTTTCGATCAAGCGTTTTGCGGCCGCATGAGTAAGAGTAATCCCCCCCCCCCTCTCCTTCTAGCGCCAAACTGTGGAACCAAAAATAAACTGTTAAATTTGTTCGCGGAAAAAAACGTAGCTTTCCTTGAGGTCTGGATTCTCTGCAAGGACCAAGGACAATTGATCAAATAAAATACGGAAAATACAGAAAGAAAGCAAAACAAATTTAGAAAGAAGTAGATCTTTATTCGAACTTGCGTATGAGCGTTCCAGAGAAAAAAACATACAAAGCGTTCGTCTGGATGGGAAATTACAAAGAAAATCAAGAAACGCAGGCACTAAAACCTAAATAAATTTATTAGTGTAATCACCTATGCCGAGAAGAACTATGTGAGTCGTAGCTCATTTAGCAAAACAAATAAAAAGATGCAAAAAAGGTTTTTATTTATTATGGACTGATCTCATAAAAGTCTGCCTAGGTACCCCTTCGAGGATCAAGCCGAACATAGTTCAGTTTACAAAGTGTTAAACAAGAGATTAAACTGCCTTCGCGAGTTCGTCTAGTAATCGGTGCAAGACATAGAAAACTAATCATGTCAAGGATAATGCCTAAGTTCTAAACGCAGAAAGTTCTAAGAGTAAAAAATCGTCCTCCTTCTTCTCTGCCACGGATGTGCTTAGATATGCCTCCATAGTCAGCCATCTTTCCTTATCCCTTCGAGATTCGAGTTTACCTTTTTCAAAGATCTTGCCTTATCTTCTCAAAGTCCATTTTTATCTTGGAAACTTCAAATTTATCCTCTTCTTCCATTTTTCCATATCCAAGTCGAATAAACTTTCATTGCATTCGAGTCTGCTCTTACTTCAAACAATAAGTGGGCTTTCGTCGTGTTTTATGCCGTTTTGGACCTTTTTTTCTACTTATACGTTTTTAAGATTATTCTCCGAGAAACCATCGATTTGTCTGATGTAATTTTGTACATCTTTTCGTCTTATGATCTGATAAAAATCAGTTGAACAAGGATAAGATGGTGTAAGTTAACCAGCATCATCTTGACATCGGACTTGAACTTTTATGAGAAAACAAGTATTGCTTGTTTTCTTCATAAAATCTCAAGGGGAACTCTGATTGAGCAGAAAAGGAAGACATATAGATTGAGATACAAACGATAGCATTGGTGAGAGCCTTATTGGGCGATGTGGAAACCTGTCTGGCGAAATTGACCAAGAAGATATGGTAGTGCCAACTTTGACCGAGGGGAAGGTGTGTGTGGCGAGATGAGGAGCTGTGTGGCGAGGAGAGGAGATGGTGGGGAGGCTGAGGAGAGAGAAAGCTTGTGTTGCGAGGCTGAGGAGTGATAGAAGGCTGTGTGGCGAGGGGAATTTGAGGTGTGTGGTGAGGGGCACTGATGCGACCCTGACCAGCATCATTGACCAAGGTATGAAAATCAAGTATGAACCAGCTAGGCAACTGATCATAGCTTGGCTTAATGGGCTGTTTGTGAGCCTTATCGGTTTAATCCATGAAGTTCTAGACCGAGAGAATCTACTGGACTTGAAACAAAACATGGAGGCCTTGTTCTCAATCTGAAATCAGTGTTTGAAGTTGTTCAAGAAAGGCCCAACAAGAAACTACATGTCATGGTCGAATAATATATCAATCTGACGGCAATTCTTTGACCGTCGACCATGCGAAAGCACGAGACCAGCCGAAGAGTTTTTCGACCACAACTTTCAAAATTTGGTCAAGTCTTTGGTATTTGGTCAAGTCCAACATATTTATCTAGTTTGTATTTCCTAGAATAAGTTTAGACATTTGGTCTAACCCATAGCCTATTATATAAATGCTAGCTATTGTATTGTTTTGTTCATTCAACATTTTTTAATCAAAAACCTTTCTCTTTTATTCTTGTTGAATCTTTTGTTCTTAAACGAACATCGTAGCTTCTAAGTCGTTGGAGTGAGTCATATCTTCGGGATTAGGAGTTGGGATATCAAGGGTCTTCCGCAGCCCTTGTGCGACGATTCGATCCACGTCCCTTGATCGTTTGTGCTTTCTAGCTCATTCGGTGCAAGGCTTATCCAGTCCTTCAACCTTTGAGTGATCCTTAAATTTAGGGCGTATCATGTGGTATCAGAGCCACTCTGGGTTTTGGAGTTCTTCACAGCCAGAAATTAGTAAGTCTTCATCTTCTAAGAGATCAACTGTGTCTTTTGGACTGTTGAGAAATCATGAAGAGAAGGCAGAGCGCAAAGCACGAGAAGAAAATTTGGGAGAATAGAGGTACACCTCTTCATCTTCTAAGAGATATGTGTCTTTTGGACTATTAAGAAACTATGAAGAGGAGGCCGAACTTAAATCACAAGAAGAAAAGTTGCGAGAATGGAGGTACAACAAATGTACAGCCGAGATGCTAGCACAATATGAGCGTGACCAAGAGGAGGAAGCCAAGAAGTCACGACCCAAGAGAGACAAATGGAAGAAACCACTCAGAAAAGAAGGTACACTAATCTTCCTTCATTTTAGTTCAATGGGAGTTAAGCCGAGCAGTCCAAAGAAGGCAGTCAAAAATCCACAATCGAAACAAGTTGTAGAAACTCCATCGGCCAGAGCTGAAGAGAAGAGGAATGAGATTTTTTTGAGATGGCTGGAGAGTTTCAAGGATAAGATCCATCAAAGAATCACAGATCCACGTCCATTGTCAGTGTTGGAAGAAGATCAGAGGCCAAAGATATCGAACCGGAGCTATCGATTGTTTATGTCCGAGCAGAATCTATGGACGACCAGCCGCATCAAAAGGAAGAACTATAGGCTGCAAGTGTTCTCTTGGATGTCCAAAAGGTGGCTGAAAATGTGGTTTATAGTGGACCAGAAGCTGATCATGAGAAAGATTTCACAACCGCTTATGCTTCAGGTGATATTATTGGTTCTTATCTAAGTGATAAACTTGTTCAGCCATTCGTTTTCAAGGAGTACGACCCAATGGAGCTACTGAGGCCTGAAGAGGGTCTACAACACTTCATATTTGAGCCTAGAATAGGGGCATGTGTGCACAAGAAGAGTAGAAACACCTTGGCTGAGCAAAACCATGTTGGTTCAATCATCCTAGAAGGTCCGGATTTGAGGACATATCCTTTTAAACGAGGAGGGAATGATGCGACCCTGACCAGCATTATGGACCAAGGTATGAAAACCAGGTACGAACCAGCTAAGCAACTGATCATAGCTTGGCTTAATGGGATGTTTATGGGCCTTATCGGTTTGATCCATGAAGTTCTAGACCGAGAGAAGCTAATGGCCTTGAAACAAAACATGGAGGCCTTGTTGTCATTCTGAAATCGGTGTTTGAAGTTGTTCAATAAAGGCCCAACAAGAAACTACATGTCATGGTCGAATAATATATCAATCTGACGGCTATTCTTTATCTGCCGACCATGCGAAAGGACAAGACCAGCCGAAGAGTTTTTCGACCACAACTTTCAAAATTTGGTCAAGTCTTTGGTATTTGGTCAAGTCCAACATATTTATCTAGTTTGTATTTCCTAGAATAAGTTTAGACATTTGGTCTAACCCATAGCCTATTATATAAAGGCTAGCTATTGTATGGTTTTGTTCATTCAACATTTTTTAATCAAAAACCTTTCTATTTTATTCTTGTTGAATCGTTTGTTCGTAATCGAACATCATAGCTTATAAGTCGTCGGAGTGAGTCATATCTTCGGGCTTAGGAGTTGGAATATCAAGGGTCTTCCACAGCCCTTGTGCGACTATTCGATCCACGTCCCTTGATCGTTTGTGCTTTCTAGCTCATTCGGTGCAAGGCTTATCCAATCCTTCAACCTTTGAGTGATCCTTCAGTTTAGGGCATATCAGGCACCATGGAACAGAGTTGTGTGACGAGGGACATTTGAGGTGTGTGGCGAAGGGCACCACGGAACAAATCTGTGTGGCGAGGGCTATTTGAGGTGTGCGGCAAGGCTGAAGAGAGATAGAGGATATTTGCTCAAGGCACAATTTCTCAGATGATTTTAGTCGTTGATTATACCATGAGCGATTTTGACCCTAACATTGATTGTTCACCAAACGGTGGTATTGGAAATCTAACTCAAAGTTATATCTTGTGTCAAAATACGAGTTCAATCACACAGGGGGATGTCCTCCATCCGTAGCTGAACTTTTAATGAATCTGTGCGGTTCTGTATCTCAAAAAGCTTCAAAATCTCTAAAGTTGCCTAAAACATATCTAAACCATGTATAACACAAAACAATACCAGAACGACTTCAAATGCATAATAAAAACTCTAAAGGACATATATCACGGGGTAAAAGTGGTAAAATTCATGGTATATCAAATGTATGAGAGAACTTTAGATAAGCAAAGTGTCCTCAACCAACGGAAGCTGATGTCATTGCATTTTGTGTTCATATCCAACCTAAAGTGTGTTTTGAATCTGAAATTCAACGGAAGTTAGTATGGAAGAGTATAACATAGGGAGTTAAAGCTATAGAAATATGTTGATCATATTGTTGTTTTTTTAATGCAAGACATTTCTTAAAGATTTTCCTTACAATTCACCCAGATATACTTGCTTGAATCGTTCCCTCTTTCTCAATGCTTATCTTACAATGTATCTTTCTATATATTTACATTTCTGCTTAGTTTTGGGACTTCAAAACAAAACTCTTTTTTTTTTCATTTATGCCCTACTTTTCTCTCATAGACTTGTCTTGTAACCATTGGTCTTTACGGATTCAATCATAATGTATTACACCATCATATCACTTGATTGTGGTTGTCGTAATGTGCACATTAGGTTAATTGGTGTGTGATAAGACGTCTAAATAAATTTTGTGATGTTGTCGGGGCCATTTATTTTCCATACGAGTCTATGACTATATTAGTCTAAGACACTAACTTTAGCTAACTTTTTCTTTTAGTTTGTTTTTTTTTTCTTATTTGCAGGGATGGAGATAACCACGAGGTACTACTATTGGTTATAATAATAGAAGGACACAATGTAGCCATATGAGAAGCCACAATCCACTGAAAAATGTAGTTACACCAGAACAGAGGGTGATGTTAGTTGACCTTTCTAAAGAGAACCCTAGGATGACAAGGAGAACCCTTGACCAAATGATCTGGGGAACCTTATTGTGCATGATATGCTCAAATTATCCTTAAGCTATTCTTTCAAATAAGAGGTTTTATTGTAGTATTTAAGGTTCAAATCCACAAAAACTATAAGATTGTACAATAAACTTTCGCTTTTGAATAAAGCTAGACAATAAATAACATAATGCAGTAAACAAGATAGAAAGCAAAACGATATAAGTTATCAGAATGATGAGGCGCTAGACTCGGGAAATTCTCAAATACACAGGAATGCAATATATAAACTTCCAGGGATTTACTAAGGAACCGTTCACGAACTCAAGCTCTAACAATAATCAATCAACTCTCGCCGCAGAGATTATCTAATGTATAAACCCTAGAATTCCAACTCTCGTTACAAATTCAATTACTTCAGACAAGAATTAAACTCTGGTTTGATTTTTTCATTGAACACTTAGACCAACTCTCACTATGACTAGATATTTAGTTCAACAACGCTTTGTTCGGGTAATTGACCATGCTCTCGCATGTCTTAATTATCCTAAGGTCTAGATTTAAGATGATCAATCCAAAAACTAGGTTTAAAATTAACTAGATGAAGAACAAGTTGATAACCCTAGAAATTCTATCAAGTTTAACAATCCATTGAGTAGCCTTTGAATAACCTAAAATCTAAATTTTTGGTGAGGAAACCTCCTTTTTGAGATTTCTAAAGACTGCCATGATCTTCTTTTTGTAATATATTTAACTAGTAATCAGTCTGCGCTTCGCGCGGGATGTATATATATTGTGTTGCATAATGTTTAATTTTATTTTGTTAATGTTATTGTTTACATTGAAAGTTTATACGTAGACTTAGGATTTCTGATTGTTTCATTTATAATAGTATTCCAACTGTGGTGATGTTTTTCATGGTTAGTAATTTGGTATTATTCTCAATGGTAATGAATGGTACATGCATTTTTGGAAATAACATGTGAAGTCAATCGATAATGTATTATTTAAGTGGAGAACATAAATGTTGTGTACTTATTAGGTAAAATGAACATGGTGTGACCGAAGAGTAATATGAAGTTTTCATATGAGTGGGGTAAAGAGAGTTTGTTATAGGTTGTGTTAACAATCGTCTCATATACCTGCTTTCATGTTTCTATTTAGTATTATTGTTTGAAACAGCTAACTCCATGCGGTACCTGTATGACTTGGCGGGAATCAATATGAATTGTGTGTTTAAGGCAATGAGATGGAAACTTAGTTTGAATTTTCATTATAATATGAGAATAAATTTGCAATGTACCTAAGGCCACGTCTAACGTCTAACCAGTCTTTGGATTATCCATATCTTCTCTCATGACTTAGTCCATCGAGATAGCAAATTGCAACGGGAAGAGACGACACTAAACCTCTTTGAGAACCTCGTGAACGATGCTCTCACCACTGAATGAGAAGAGTTGAGTTTTTGGTTTAACAAAAGGAAACCCATTGAGGAAAATTTCAGAACTCTAAGATGAGTTTATTGATGGAGTCAAAGATGAGCTCATGGTCATGGTCAGTAGCACAAAGCTGAGTAGAATAGAATGGTATATTGATGAACAAATCCAGGAGTTCATGGTCATGGTCAATAGCACAAAGTTGAGTAAGATATAATCTATTCTATTAAAATTGAAGTCATGATTCGTTTCATGTGTGATCTTTTTATTTGGACCATTATTAGAAGATTTTAGTAAAATGTATTTCATTAAAACTAATGATAAAACATTTGTAACTACTTTAATCATAATATCTTTTGATATCTTTTTTTAAAATATAAATATATATTAAAATTATAACAAATCTGTTGAAAAATATTTTAGCAAGATCTCAACATTAAATTTTATGTAATTATTTAATTAATTTCGAATTATATAAAATATAATTATAGATTAATATACATTCATATATTATATAAAAAGAAAAAAATAAAAATCCTGTATTTTAATAAAATGAAAAATAAAAATTCTATACTTATATACATACAATAATATATCATCTAAATAAACATAAAAATTGCTAAACGGTAATCTAAATTTGAAATCCAGATCAAAATTTAGTAGATATTAAATATAAAATAATTTTAAAATATGATTATTCATATATATTTTTTAATTTATTTAGTAATCAAATTCAAATTGAATAAGATAAAATATAAAATGTAAATTAATAAAGTATTGTGTTTGTAATAGTTATATAAACATATAAATATAACATTAATATATGACTAACGTTATATTTATACTACAAATTTATGGTTTATATAATAAAATTTATAAATAACTTATTATAATTTGGTGTTATATATTATCCAATTTTATAATAATGTTTGAATTTATTATAATAATATTGTTCATGCGGGTTTTCTTTTTATAATCAAGTTATAGTTTAAATAATAAAATTACCAATAAATTAATATAATTTTGTTTTATATATTATCTAAACTTATAATAATGTTAATGTGGCTTATACTCTTATTACTATAAATTTTTATGAATTATAATTTTGTAGCAAAATTTATTTTAAAAAATTATAATATAACAATACTATTTTACATAAATTTTTCTTTTATTTTTAAATTTAAAATATATGAAAATTAAATTTCACATATATGATAGGTGAGTAAAATTTTGGCATATATACAATAATATATTATCTAAATAAACATTAAAATTTGAAAAACGGTAATCTAACTTTGCAATCCTAATAAGAATTTTGCATAAATTAAATATAAAATAATTTAAAATATGACTTTTACGTATATATCATTTTATTTAATAATCATATGAAAATTTAATAGAATAAATATATAATAATAAATGGATTGAAACATTTGATATTATCATATAAACCTAAAATTAACATATATATATATGTATATATATATATATATATCTAAATAAACATTAAAATTTTGCTAAATGGTAATCTAAATTTGAAATCCAAATCAAAATTTAATACTCCCTCCATTTCTTAATAGATGAAGTTTTGGCTTACTACACAAAGATTAAGAAATTTACATTTATCTAGAAATTACTTTTAAAGATATAATTTTAAAATCATTCAACCAATTATAAAAAAAATGTAAAATTTTATCGGTTGAACAGTTTTCAATAAAGCTAAAGTTAACCTTAAAACCTCAAAAGATAACTTCAAATTCTAAAACATCATCTATTTTAAAACAACATAAACCTTATAAAACATCATGTAAAAATAAATAGAGGGAGTATAATTTAAATATAAAATAATTTTAAAATATGATTTTCATGTATATGTTAACATGCATACTATAAAATTATTGTGTTTGTAATAGTTATATAAACATTTAAATATATGACTAATGTTACTAATGATGTAAAACAAATATCTATGTATATAAAAATGAAAATAAAATCCGCGCGGTTGCGCGGGTCAAACTCTAGTGGTATATTGATAAAAAAAAGCAAGGTCGAGAATCTGGTTGGAGAATTTTGTTTTCAGGTATAGATTTTCCCAACTTCAGTCTATGGCATCCAAAACCACTTTAATGTACTTAAATACTGTTTCTTTTCCATCCAATAGGATCATCTTTTTATTCAAATTGGTTACACAGAGTCTGTCTCTTTGCTTCACCTGATTTTTGTTGAAGATGAGTCAATGTAAGCTCATAACTAATTGAAGAGTTCTAAATACTAAGTTCAGCAGTAACTATAGTTTTAAGAAGAAAAAAATCATACCTCTTGGTGGACTAATTTCATATTTAATGAAGAGCGGCTCAAGAAATAATTTGTATTAATCTGTTCTAGATATATAGTGAGATGGTCGCTGCAAAGAGAAGATAGAATTGTGGCTGGCTCTCTTCATGGGAGCTCTCTTATAACAAAAAAAAAGGAAGAGAAAAGAAACACTTATACAATTATGCTCTGGTTTTCCATGACAAAAGAATTTTGCATAGAAACACAAATAAATTCAAAAGGATGACTCAAGTTTTGTATACTACTAACTTCTTCTTTCTCTACATCATAAGCTTCAAGTTCTGATATCTCAAAGGTGACGAAGTTACAGCTGCTATGTTGGACACGGTAGGGCTACTACGTAGTCTTAACAAAGCAGTTTGTATCTCTTTTTGATAGTTATGCAGACTATCAAAGCCACCGTTGGTCAATACACAAATGGTTGATGTTTCTCAAATTGGGAGAATATTACAAATATATATGGTAAGATATATATATGTAAACAAAAACTACTCTGAAGCAGATATGAAAAGCAGAGTTGGATTTTGGTCCCTTATTCTTGGTGGGCTCCTAAAAGGATCAATACCCAGGAAGCAGCAATACAATCATTCTTTGAGCATATTCTTCACTCGTTGCATCGAATCTCCATTATCAAAAAAATTATGTTTATTCTTGATGACAAACCCCTTTTGAGATATTGAAGTCGTCCGCTCAAGGAAGAAATGATCTTTAGTTGTTGATAAACTCCTTCTTTTCTTCCTTAGTAGTAACCTCTTGTCATGTTGTGGTGCTCCCTTTTTAACGAACGTTTTTTTCTCATGGAGTCAAAGAGGAGCTCATGGCCAAGGTCAAATTTTTACTTGTGACTGAGAAGTAATAACAAATTCGTTGAGTTCAGATATTGTGAGAGACTTGATCTTCAAGTCGACATGCAGATGGGAAGAGTTTAACATTCAGGGTTGACAGGTTTAAGAATGGATTAAAAGAAGACACCCAACGAATCAAAGATTTTAAGAATCTGACGTGCTTTTTGGTGTTTCTAATTAGGGGTGTGGACCCTTGAACAATATTACTGGCCCATATTGAGGTACTCTCCTCGAAGGTATTATATGGTTTTTTTGGACAATGTCAGTAATTACTATTATTAACTTTTGCTGTTGTTTTTTGGTCTTTATGTTATATGTGAGCTTCTTTTTTTTTGCTTTATGTATGGTGGAATTATTATGGTTTATTATGGTTATTAAATGTATTGTTAAATACGTTGAATAGTTAACTAAAGATTAATAATTTTGTTTGCCTTTCTTTGTTGTTTTTGGTTATATTTGCTTATATATTCTGTAATTAATTGTACTAATATGTTTATTAATAAGGCAAAAAAGTAACAAATGTATTTTTAAATAGAAAAATTGAGCGTAACATTTATTCAAATTTAAATATGTGATAAATCTTCATTTTAATTGAGAAATTTTAATTCTTTCGTATGTTGTTAATTAAAAGATACATGAGTGTTTTCTTTCTCGGTTTTAACGAAAAAAAATTTGATTTATAATAAACATATGTTTTTTCAAATATAACTTATAAGGCCTTCAAATTCCATTTGCTAATCGATACGTTGTCCAATTTTAAAATGTTGTTACGTCTACTGCAATCCTCTGATCCATTCCATATGTCATATATTCTTCTAAGGAGTGTTATGGAAGTTAGTAAATTGTGTTCATATTTTTAATACTTACTTATAATAGTACTTGAAAATGAGAACTATTATGATTAAAGTAATTTGTCTCGACATGTAGGGCATTTTATGTTCATTCGGATCCAGTCAATTATGAACTGGTGATGTTGCAATGAATTTATAACCTCACCTCTTACAATCTTGTCAACACATATAGTGCAAAGTTCATCTTCTTCCACCAGTGTGGGTGTTCTTCTTTCATCATGCCGGTTTGCTCTAGCTATGCCGACGTCAATTCTATGAATTGCTTGGGGATTGAAATCTGTCAGATATAGTATGATGTGTAGGTTTGTCCCTCTATAATTGGTGAGTGGTGAAACAATGGTGTAGATAAATTTTTTTGTGTTCGTACTTGGACTTGATTTCATGATGTTCATATCAGAGTGTGTTATTTGGGAGAATTATTAACTTGAGTGGTCGCATATGTTGATCTATATTTATTTTTTCCTGTTTGGAGTGGTTTATATTTATTCTTAGGGTTAAGTTACCATTATTAAACAGTAAATGTGGCTTTTGTTTTTTTTGTTGGTTATTGTCGAAGAATATTCATGACTATAATTTATTATGAAACTCGAAATATAAAACAAAGAGGATGAAGAAAGAACCAAACTGCAAATATGTGTAACTTAAGTTGTTTATCAAATAGATTAAAAACAAAAGAGAAGGAATGTATATTAAAGCACTTGATTATAAAATAGGTTATACAAAACATAACTCCGAGAAGAGACCAAATGAAGGGGAAATCGGCCAATTCATACATCAACCACGAGAAATGGTCCCGATCAGTACATCAACACATCACCTGTGCGAAAACATACATCAATTAATTTAAATTTTAAATTCAGTACATGAACAAGCAAAACATAGTCTTAACATACATAAACTTTATTTCCGTTATTGACTGTGACGGAAGCTGACCTGTCAGTTTTGAATGGATTACGTGGTTTTTCTTTAAAATAGTATCATTTTATAAGTTTTAATTTTTTTTTAAACTAAACCCTTAAATGAGACGGCGTCATTTTGTCCATCTGAACATACTTAAAAAAAATTGTTTCTCTTTCAACAGAGACAACGAAGGTCATGCAAGAGAAGAAGAGATTTTGGTGACAAATCAGAAGATATAACCAGAGGAAATCGAAAGCAAAAGACATAATCAGAGGAAAGAGCAAGAGTGACATCGATTTGAGATCTACGACATGAGGTACCTCTCTTTTTATATCCCAACAGAGGAATGTGTATGAAGCTCATATAAACTAGGATTCGCGGTAGATGAGTTGACAAATTCCTGTTAATAATGTTAAATGCATACTATTAGAATGGTGGGAAGGAAAGTAATCAATTTTAATTGGAATGAGTTGTGAACAAAAAATAATACACATAAGGTGTTCGATAAAATGTGTCAATGAAGTTTTTTTGTGTTCTTGTGTAAAACTTATGTTGTTTTGTAATGTTGCAGTGGTGATAACGACATCACTTTCATTGTAAACTATGAGGGGAGGTTTGAGCAAAAAGATGGAGAAACTTGCTATGTAGGAGGGAAAATTCATTGTCTGCAAGCTGCGCCTCATAGTCTGTTTAGTGGCCTTATTTCGGCTGAAATAATGGATATGTACAAACAACGAGTTTGGTACAAGCTGCCATACGAAGAGATGAGTGATCTGAAGGTGTTATGTGATGGAAGCACAAATTTTATGAACATGTGTAATGCTGCGCCATGGACTAAGCTTATTGAGGTGTATATGGAGTATGAAAATGCTCACAGTGAGGATGAGGAGAGTGCAAACAGAGGCGGTGATAATGCTCGTTGTATCCTTGGTGACACAGAGTCTAATGAGGAAAATACTGGTCAAGAACGTGTGGAAGCAATTGTTGCTGAGTTTGTCGATGATGCAGAGGATAATGAAGCTCTTAGAGATACTCCTCCAAACTCGGATGATGAGGAAGAATATATCAGTGGTGAGTATGAGAGATGGAGAAGAGGAAGTGGAGAGTTGAAGATCATGCAAGTTTTTGAGAGTATTACTGAGTTCAAGGAAGCTGTGTTGGAATATGCGTTGCTAGGAGGCTGGAATGTGAAATATACGAGATGGGGAAGTGACTTAAGTGAGGCTAAATGTGCTGTAGTTGGTGATATTCCATGTGGCTGGAGGATATATTTTTCGCTCGAGAAAGCATTGCAGAAATATATGGTGAAAACATATCAAGAAGAGCACTCGTGTATCCCTGACGGGTATTGCAAATTACTAACTGACCAAGTTATTGCTGAGCTATCGATAAACGAGATTAGAAATGATATGAGAATGCCGCCGAGGGTCATTCAAGACATCATTCAAGACCGGTACAAGTTGACTATCACACATGATATTGCTCGGAAGGCGAGGAAGAAAGCACTAGATATGATAAACGATGAGTTTGATCAACAATTTGCAAGGATGAAAGACTACAAAGAGCAAATTCTTATGTAAGTTTTGCTTAGTGAGTTGTTTTGTTTGTTTATAAGTATTATGTGAACTAAAATCTGATCATCACAGATCAAATCCCGGTTCTACAGTTGATCTGGTAACGAGAACTAGGGCGGATGGAGTTGAAATCTTTGATAAAATTTATGTCTGCTTCAAAGCACTTAGGACAATATGGCGAGCTCACTGTTGCCCTATTATTGGGATTGATGGTTGTTTCTTGAAGTCATCATCAGTTGGACAACTGCTTGCAGCAGTAGGAAGAGACGCGAACAACCAAATTTATCCTGTTGCGTGGGGAGTTGTTGAAGTTGAGAGCACGGACAACTGGAATTGGTTCATTCAGCTATTGAAGATTGACTTGAACCTTCATGATGGTGATGGGTTTACTCTGATATCGGACAAGCAGAAGGTATTTACATGTTTCATTAACTGGTTTGGATCCATTGTTTCATGATTATTCTTGACAATATAAATAAAGATATTTACATGTTTTCAGGGATTGTTAAAAGCGGTGGAGGAGGAACTTCCTATGGTGGAGCACCGTATGTGTGCTAGACACATATATGGAAACCTAAAAAAAATACACCCAAATAAACCTCAGCTTAAGAAACTGTTTTGGGAAGTTTCAAACAGCTTCAACAAAGGTGATTATGAGGTGGCATTGAAGAAGATTAAGGCATTTGACGTTCAAGTGTATAACGACTTGATGGCGAGGGATCCTACTACTTGTTGTCGTGCCTTCTTCAGTACTACTTCTAGCTGTGAAGATGCACTCAATAACTTCTCTGAATCTTACAATAGTGGTTTGGAGAAAGCTCGGTCTCTCCCACTAGTCGAGATGCTAGAAACCATGAGACGCCAAACCATGGTTAGGATTGAGTTGAGGAAGAACAAACTCACAAGATATAATGCCAAATACAGTTTGAAAGTGGCAAACACAATAGCTGCCGAGGAGGAGCAACGCAGCAAATGGTGTAAGAAATGCACTCCTAGACCAAACAGTGTTTCTGAAGTGTCAGAAAAAGAAACATCTTACTCAGTAAATATTGAGAAGAGAACATGTACTTGCAGAATGTGGGATGTCACAGGGATTCCGTGCCGGCATGCATTGAAGGTGTTTGTGGATAAGAAATTGAATGCGGAGGATTATGTGGCTGATTGTTACTTGACTGCAACTTGGAAAAAGCAGTATAGCAACTCTATCTCTCCCGTTGAAGGAATGAAGTTTTGGAAGGAAGCTATTGGTTCTCAACTTGAACCGCCACCTAGAGACACTGACAAAGGTAGAAAGAAGAAACCACAAAAAAGAAAGAAGGCAATTCACGAGTCTCCTACGAAGGGAAAAAAAGTAACTAGGCACTTGAAAGTTATTCATTGTTATAGATGTGGATTGTCTGGACACAACATCTTGCACTGTTCTAATAATGGAGCTCCTAATAAGCCTAGGAAAGTTTATCCAAGGAAGAAAAAACAGTCAGTGCAAGCAAACTCAATGAAAGTGGACTATGAAGGCCCAAGCCAGCCAACTCAATCCTCTAGGGTCAATGAATAAATTTGGTATCTTCTCACTTTACAACCTTTAACCATGTTTCAGTTTAAGTAGCTTCATAAAAGAATGTTTGTTGTTCTTGTTTACAGGGTTTGGGTGATGCTTAGTTTGTTGTATTTTGTGGATGGAAGCAAGAAGTTGGGTTTTACGGAGACTAGGTTTTTGGTTAATTGAAGTAGGAAGTTCCGAATTTTAGTTTAGTGTTTGTTTTTGGTATGTTTGACTTAACGATACATGGAAGTGTTGTTTTTGGTGCATGTCAAATCGTGTGTTTGACTTATGTTTTATAAATCTAGACGTATTGTAATTATGTTCAACTCTCAAGTTCTTGCAATATTATTATGGTTGGATACAACATTCTCTTCTTGTTTCTCCCTCTACGACTTTTTCTTCTATGTTCACTATTTTAGAGTTTCTGTCGAAGATGAACGTGTCAAAGAGGATAACTAATAAATCCAATAAACGTCGTCGTTTATCCTTATTGATTTATTATTTTAAATAAAATTACCACATAATACACACTAATTACCACGTAATACACTAGAATAACCATGTAATAGACAAGTCAGCTTTTGTCACAGTCCACTAACAGAAATAAAGTTTATGTATGTTAACACTATATTTTGCGTGTTCATGTATTGAATTTAAATTTTTTTGATTAATTGATGTATGTTTTTGCACAGATGATTTGTTGATGTACTGATCGGGACCGTTGCTTGTTGTTGATGTATGAATTGGCCGATTTCCCCCAAATGAAGCTTTTTTGCGTGTTTTTTTTTGCTCACTCATGTAACTTCGTTTACAGGTAGAGGTGTCAATTGGTCTGTCCAGAGCCCAAATGGGCATAACCAATTAGATCATTTCAGTTTTTGGGCAGTAATGGACGGTCCATATTGGACAATGGTCCAAAAAATGTCCATAACCAATAAAGACCATGTCCATATGGACATGCCCATGGACATGCCCATGGACACCCAATAGTATTTATAACTATTTTAATTATTAAAAAATTACAATTTTGGCTTCAAAACCAGGAAATTACATTTTCCCGTCAAAACCGAGAAATTAATTCTTTTGTCGGTGAATATGATGTGTAAGGAGAAGATGCTGCTGACACAGGAAGCCTTCTCGCTGCTCTACCAGAAGCTGCATTTCTCATTGGTCTTGAAAAGAAAATGTTTCTCCAACCCTATTTTATCTAGCCGAGCTTTTTGACGGCAACTTAAATCACAAAATGAGCGAAACATCTTTTATGCTTCCTTTGTTGCAGTGACGTTGCGGAAATGGTGAGCTATGCACCGTTCTTTGTAAACACAAACGATAGACCGTAACTCTCATTCTGTTGTTATAGTTACTCAGGAAGCTATGCAACAATAATCTCAAAATTCTTGAATTGGGTTCAGGTGGAAACCATATGCAGTAGGTTTCAGTTCCTCTTATCTATATGGAACTCCAAGCTATTGGGTCCAATGACTCTTAAGTCTAGCGAACCATCTCTTCTGATGCGACCACAGTGGATAACCGGTCCAATTCCACTGCAGAGAACCAGAGAAGATCAAACCGCGTAAGGATACCGAACCGGAGATACGTGAGCCACACGTGATCATGTTTTCTTATTTCTCAAGTTGTTTATTTTGATGTTTAATTGCTAATAAGAAGAGACTTGGTCTTCCTTGTGTTGAGGAACCACCTCTTCCACTTTTCCCATTTCCCTATCATGTAGGAGTGGTAACTCCATAGTTGTTTCAATTCTTCTATTTATATCAATGAAAAGAACCAAAAAGAGGTAGACTTTTCTACCCAAAACTACAATTGTTTACGTTCTATATTTCATGCTTTGACTGGGACCAACATTTGGTATCAGAGCATTTTGTTGTAACCTGAAGCGATATTAAGGTTATGGCAAGTAACAAGGAGAGATTGTCCGACCTGGAGACAGGTCTTGGCATGGTGCAAGATGAGGTCGCCAAGCTCAACGTCAGGATGGACGAGGTGATGAATGCGAAGTTTCGTGGAATGGAAAACTCCTTCAAGCAGATGCTGGCAGACGCGGTGGTAAGTCTCCGTGAAGACGGATACAGTGCACCGAAGGGGAGTAACCAAACTGGAGCGATGGCAGGAATCCGAGAAGGAGACACGAACGCAACCGGGGCAAACAAGGGACACGAGGTTCTTCCCCCAGCTGCTTCCGTTCAAAGGGGAGAAAACTCTAACCCTTTTGCTCTCAGACCCAACCATAGGCATGTGAAGCTGGATTTTCCCAAGTTTCAGCAAGGAGATCCTACAGCGTGGATAAGCAAGGCAAAGCAATACTTTGGCTATCGAGAGATGCCATTGGATCAGTGGGTCAACTTTGCTTCTTACCACTTGGAAGACGAGGCGAATGAATGGTGGCAGGCCACATCTAAAACTCTTGGAGAGGAAGATATTCAGATCACGTGGGAAGTGTTTGAAGAGGAGCTCTGGGCGCGTTTTGGACCCTCCGCTGCGGAGGATTTCGACGAGGCTCTATCCAAGATCAGAAAAACAGGGAGCCTAAGGGATTATCAGCGAGAGTTTGAAAGACTCCAGAACAAGGTGACCGGGTGGACTCAAAAGGCACTCATCGGAACCTTTATCGGCGGCTTGAAGGATACTATCTCCGACAGTATCCAAATGTTTCAACCAAAAACTCTCAAATCAACAATCGAGCTTGCTAGGATGAGGGATGATCAATTGCAGAGATCGCGAAGATACGCGTCCAACCTTCCACGAAGTTTCCGAGCCGACAACACTGATCGAAAGCCGACAGAACCTGCGCAAATGACTCCTAAGAAATTGAGTTGGGAGGAACTCAAACGCAAACGAAGTCTCGGACTTTGTTTCAGTTGTGACGAGAGATACACCCCAGGCCACAAGTGTCGCAAATCCCAACTCTTACTCATGGAAGGAGAAGACGTGGAGGAGGATGACGTCGCATCACAGGAGGACGAGGAGCCAGAGATAACACTCCAAGCACTCACCGGTTGGGATTCACCACAGACCATGCGAACGCAGGTGGAACTCAATCATCGTCAAGCGGTGGCGTTGATCGACAGCGGCTCCACTCATAATTTTGTCAGCAACCAGCTCGCCCACCGTTTGAACCTACCTATCTCACCAACGAAACCATTCAAAGTTCGTGTGGCCGATGGGTACCCCCTTCGATGCAACGGCCTGTATCGACAGGTTCCGATAACAGTTGACGGCGTCAATTTCAGTACCGACTTCTACATACTTCCCCTCACTGGGCTGGATATTGTTTTCGGAATCCAATGGCTAACCTTATTGGGCCCGACTCTATGTGATTGGAAAGCCCAAACATTGGAGTTCACTTGGGCTGGAGAGCGT
This sequence comes from Moricandia moricandioides, assembly GCA_905132885.1. Lineage (NCBI taxonomy): Eukaryota > Viridiplantae > Streptophyta > Magnoliopsida > Brassicales > Brassicaceae > Moricandia > Moricandia moricandioides. The sequence goes on from CAJHQQ010000145.1 coordinate 65,778, forward strand.
AGGCAGATACATGGGCTACAACGCAAACAGATCGTGCAAGCCCATGCGGAGGAAATCACTAAGGATGCGCAGATGGGCCAGGCCTGCTTTGCGGTCAGTGTCCAAACAGAAACCGACACCGTTCTAACTATACCCGACGAGATGCAGTGTCTCCTCTCGCTTTTTGCCGGAATCTTCGAAACCCCGATGCAACTACCTCCGGCGAGAGACATCGAACATCGGATTCCGCTAAAAGAAGGCTCAGACCCGGTCAACGTCCGCCCCTATCGGTATGCGCATTTCCAGAAGGAGGAGATTGAAAAACAGGTCAACGAGATGTTGCAGACAGGGATAATTCGCCCTAGCTCGAGCCCATTCTCTTCACCGGTTCTTTTGGTCAAGAAAAAAGACGGATCTTGGAGGTTCTGTACGGATTACCAAGCATTGAACAAAGCCACTGTCAAGGATCGATTTCCAATACCCACGGTGGAAGATATGCTCGACGAACTACATGGCGCTATGATCTTCACCAAACTCGACCTTACAGCCGGTTACCATCAGGTTCGAGTTCATGCTCCGGACATTCCAAAAACAGCTTTCCGTACTCACAATGGTCACTACGAGTACCTCGTCATGCCCTTTGGATTGTGCAATGCTCCATCTACATTCCAAGCATTGATGAACTCTGTTTTCCGAGACCATTTACGCAAGTTTGTCCTCGTTTTCTTCGACGACATCCTCATCTACAGCCGCACATGGGAGGAGCACCTGGAGCATGTACACGTCATCTTCACACTCCTACAACAACACCAACTTTTTGTTAAACGCAAGAAGTGTGAGTTCGGCAAGGCGGAATTGGAGTACCTTGGACACATTATCTCAGGCGCTGGTGTTAAAGTGGATCAATCAAAAATACAGGCGATGCTAGACTGGCCATCACCAACCACCATCACCGAGTTGAGAGGTTTTCTTGGTCTCACTGGTTATTATCGAAAGTTTGTGCAGGACTATGGTGTAATCGCTCGACCGTTAACAAATCTACTCAAGAAAGGCAAATTTGCGTGGGCAGATGAGGCAGAAGCAGCTTTCACAAGCTTAAAGAACGCCATGACTACCACACCGACGCTTGCTCTTCCGAACTTCACCACTCCGTTTATCATTCAAACCGACGCTTACGGTGAAGGTATTGGCGCTATCCTATCTCAGAACGGAAAGCCAATTGCTTTCCTGAGCAGATCGCTAGGTGTGGCAAAACGGAACTGGTCTACTTACGCACGAGAAATGCTAGCCATTGTCATCGCTATTCGAACATGGAGACCTTACCTTATGGGAAGACGTTTCACCATTCAAACTGACCAGAGAAGTCTGCGTTTTCTCCTTGAGCAGCGCATCCTTACACCGGAACAACAGAAGTGGATGGGGAAGCTAGTTGGCTATGACTATAAGATTACTTACAAGCCAGGCACAGCTAATGCAGCCGCTGATGCCCTTTCACGACGGCCGGACAGTCCTTGCCTCAATGCCACCTTCACACATCACACAGAACTTTGGAACGATCTCCGAACAGCCGCCTCCACTGACCCCTTTCTACAAAACATTGGCAAGCAAGCGGATACATCGCCAGGAAAGCCGTTCCACCGCCGCAATGGACTGCTTTGTTTCAAAAACAGGGTCGTCATTCCTCCAGGATCGCCTCTCATCAACACTCTCCTCCACGAGTTTCACAACACACCAATCGGCGGCCACTCCGGAGTTCTCCGAACCTTTTAACGCTTGTCTCAACAATTCTACTGGCCTTCGATGCAAAAGTCAGTCCAGGAGTACGTAGCAGCATGCGATATCTATCAACGGGCCAAGTACGAGAGTTTATCACCAGCAGGACTCCTCCAACCTCTGCCGATTCCAGACCAAGTCTGGGCCGACGTCTCTATGGACTTTATCGACGGACTACCGCGATCTGATAACCACACCTCTATCCTGGTCGTTGTTGATCGTCTATCAAAGTCAGCCCACATGATCGCTCTGTCTCATCCTTATACAGCAAAATCAGTCGCCTCACTGTTCATTGCCAACATCGTGAAGCTTCACGGAGTCCCTGACTCAATTGTAAGTGACCTTGACCCTGTCTTTGTGAGTTCTTTTTGGAAGGAACTATGGCGTCTTTCAGGTACAAAGCTGCGTATGTCCTCCTCTTACCATCCTCAAACCGATGGCCAAACCGAGGTGGTGAATCGATGCCTCGAACAATACCTTCGGTGCTTTGTCCATCAACGTCCTAAACAATGGAGTTCGCTTCTTCCATGGGCAGAGTACTGGTTTAACACAACATATCACGCATCAACTGGCACCACTCCATTCAAAGCTTTGTACGGGCGCGACCCGCCACCTCTACAAGGCTATGCTCGAGGTACTACGACTGTGCAGGAACTTGATGAACAACTGGCTGAAAGAGACGAGTTGCTTGGCGATTTAAAAAAGCATCTCGAACGCGCCAACAATAGAATGAAACAAGCTGCTGATACAAAGCGAAGAGACATCTCCTTTACAGTTGGTGAGTGGGTTTATCTTCGACTTCAACCGTATCGGCAACACACCATCTTTCGCCGCACATCTCAGAAGTTATCCACTCGCTACTACGGACCATTCCAGATCGAAGCTCGTATTGGACCAGTGGCGTACCGCCTTAAGTTACCTGAAGGCTCCCGCGTGCACTCAGTCTTCCATGTATCGCTTCTCAAAAAACGAGTGGGGGCAGAGACACCAACTTCTGGTACGATTCCTCCTCTCCGAGCTAATGGACTATTGCGTCTCACTCCTGAGAAAGTATTGGAGCTCCGGCGATCGGCCATTGATGGTACCAGAGAAGCTTTGGTGCAGTGGCAGAAATTGCCAAGTGAAGAGGCTACGTGGGAAGATGTTCACCAGCTGCAACAGAGTTTTCCTTCTCTGAATCTTGAGGAGATTCATTTTGCGGATGGGAGTAATGATGCGACCACAGTGGATAACCGGTCCAATTCCACTGCAGAGAACCAGAGAAGATCAAACCGCGTAAGGATACCGAACCGGAGATACGTGAGCCACACGTGATCATGTTTTCTTATTTCTCAAGTTGTTTATTTTGATGTTTAATTGCTAATAAGAAGAGACTTGGTCTTCCTTGTGTTGAGGAACCACCTCTTCCACTTTTCCCATTTCCCTATCATGTAGGAGTGGTAACTCCATAGTTGTTTCAATTCTTCTATTTATATCAATGAAAAGAACCAAAAAGAGGTAGACTTTTCTACCCAAAACTACAATTGTTTACGTTCTATATTTCATGCTTTGACTGGGACCAACATCTTCTCATTCAAAACCCAAAAGAAACTCTTCTGCTCTTGTCGCAGCTGCAATCTCCTGAAAAAAAAAATCCAAGATTACATACGCAGAAAGGTACAGCTTGAAAAAGAAGGTAAGTTAAGCCTTCATAACAACTTTGAGTGAGTTTGCTCTTCTTACTGGCTAAATCTGATTTGATTATTGCAGGTTGTGCCACACGAAAGCTTTCTAGATAGGGCTGCAGAGGATATGACCATTGTTCGCATGTATCCAAGACACTCAGTCTTCTCGGTGAAGCTAATGGCACCGGTGGAGTCTCCCACCACCTTTCTATAGAAAAAGTGACATAAAAAAAAGAAGCTTGCACAAACAGAGCTCGATAGCCATGGTCATCATCATCCAAGACAAATAACATTGATAAGAAACCGGTCTACTAATCTTAAACCCATCTACTAATCTTTCTAGGCAAGTCGCCACATCGAAGTGCAAAAGTGTGGCGAACCCTAGAATCAGTATCGACTGGTAGAGATTGTTAGAAAGAAGCTGAAACAACTCTCTCAGAACTCTGGTTCTGTCTCGACATCGAATGGTGGAGACGAAAGCAAAATGACAACCCTGATACGAAAACGACGCTTTCCAATTAGAGAGTCTATATGTTGGGCTGGTGAATCTACTAAACTGAGTCAATTCCTCTCATACCCCTAAATCTCAACTTCTAATCTCTCTAGGACACATATCTTCTTTTAATTTTATATGTCAAACGAAAAAACATAAAATTAAAATTGAAACGTGAATATTTTTTATTTGATTTATAGAATTTGATAAAAATATTTCAAAAATCAAAAACTTTTTTTTCCCATATTTTCACGAAAATCATCAAAATATGATTAAAAACGATTTTAAAATATTTCTTTTCGAATTTGAAACCTATAGAATTTAAATATTTGCCCATGGGTTCACCCATCCATTGGGGGGGGGGGGGTTAGGGTTTAGTTTTGAACACCAGATAGGATTTAATTTGGGGGTTTAGGTTTTGATAAAAAAAGAGTTATGAAATAGGGGTATAAGAGATCACGCGAGCCCATAGGAGATTACCTCTAAAAAAATAGGGGTACAGAAGAAGTTGACTCTACTAAACTTAAGGCGGAGATTAAAAAACGCCCACGTAACACAGAGTTAACTGAAACGCTGCGGATCGCATTTCATTTCCACGTGGCGCGCTCAGAGGGACATATTTTCTGACGTGGCAGCTCGAGAAGAAGGGAATAGTGTACTTTATAATAATAGACTTTTAAAACATAATGTATGTGGTATCCTAAAAATATCATGGCTTTTATTGTTTTCTCATCTGACACAATTTTTTATTTGTAGATGGTTTTTAAAAGCTCAAATCCACTTAGGTGCATATTTGCACCTACTGTCCAAGTGATATAATAGTTCCTAGTAATATCAAGGGTAGTAATTTTGAGTTTTTTCAAATTCGATGATAAATATATTAATAAACTAGTAATATAAAAATATAATAAATCAGAATTTAGATGTCTGATTTAAATACAAAATTTAAATGCAGAAATCTAAAGACAAAAATTTTACAACACAATTTAATGGCATCTTTTAAATGCAGAAATTTAAGGAAAAATTTAAATATTAGTAGGGCTTCTATATGATCCGAGAAGACATATTCTACCATATTTTTCATTTAATAATTCATGGAGGTAAAACCTTCTAGATAATCCATAGGAGACATAGTCTACCATAGTAATTATTTTAAATTCAGACATGGAGAGTCAACCATGTAATCTTTTGATCGAAAAGCATGGTCTACCATAACGGTTAATCACGAAAGATAACACCTATCATCCTAAAATATTAAACGAAATATATAGTCTATCACTACAAAATAATAATAAAACTTAAAATAATTAAAATATAAATTAATCCTTATCTCGTTAGTATGAGACTGTTTGAGATGATAACGTGTTGCATATTAACTGAGTAAACATGTAGATATATACAGCTGAATTTATATTTGTTATATATATATATATATTGTGTGTGATGAAGCAACGAAAAAGAGATATGATTCATAGTAATATTTGTGCTTTCTATTTCTTCTTATGTTACAAAGAGAAAAAGAGGCATTCATGATTTATAGTGATAACAAAGGTCGGTTAAACTAACCAAAAAAAAGAAAAAAACTATAAACAAGTATTATTTTTTAAATAAGAATTATCTAAAAAAATTTAATAATACTTATATGATATCTTTTATTTTAACGAGTGATGATTTGAGAAAATAATATTCTACTTTATTATGATAGATACATCATCACTCGAGAAAATAGTATTCTACTTTATTATGATAGATACATCATCACTCGAGAAAATAGTATTCTACTTTATTATGATAGATACATGAGTCTCTCAAATTAAATTTCAAACTTTACTAAGTTTTTGTTTTGAGTAATTATATATTTAAATTTTGCTCTTAAAAATATATGTTTCATTTATACAAATGACATGTTTAGATAGTTGCTTAAGTTTTGTGAAAGTCTTATTTCTTAACATTGATCAATTTCAGTTACATAATTATATAGCCTCTAATATATTACATATGGTGATTAATCTGTAAAATGTGTGATGGATGTAAAACTTCCAAACTACGATTGCACGAAAAAACCATTCTCATAACATTTAGATCGGCGGAAAGTTCTATTTCTTGAAAGCTTAAAAGTGTATCTCTAAGCCTTTTCTTCTACATTCTCTTTCATATTTTTCTTTGTTTATTTTTTATATTTTTTAAAATACTTTTGTAGTTACTTTTGAATCTAAAATAATTAATGGATTATTTCATGCATGAATAAATTCTCAAGGCAAATTAAGTGAATGACATTAATTTTGACGTAATCGAGTAATTATCATTTATAGTTGAAATGAGCAGGTTATACCCCTCATCTTACAATACTAAAAGTTGGATATGCTTAAAGGAGAAGATGTCCACGTCACTTAATTAAATCAACCAATAAGAAACCACTAATTTGCCACATATGCGTTTCTTTAGTCAACACATAATTTACGCGGGGCTGAGTATGGCCTGTTAATATTTTGCTGTAGCCCATAAACCTAGCTCTTCTTCTTTATCAATGACCGTCTATAGTTTTTACCTGCTTCAACTTCTCCATGGTGTTGTCGATTGATTTCTGCAGATCTCCTTTTCTTGGAGTTATCACTATTTATTCTCAATCATCAGATTCTTTATTTACTCATATCTTAATTTCTGCTAAACCCACCTTCTTCATCCCTTATTAAAGTTCGTCAAATTCCTCTTCAAATTCCTATTGATATCTTCCCCTTCAAAAGTTCATGGTAACGAGAGAAATGGCGAGGATACCAAAATAGCCCACCAAAGAGAAAATGGTGACAAGCTGTGTCGATCTTCAACAACAACCCTTCAAAGCTGTAGATTCTTCTTTTATACCAGTTTTTCACATCTTCCACCAACATCTGATGGGCAAAAGAAAAGATAGGGCAATGATTTAGCTCCAATATTTGAGCATAGCTGCGGTGTTTCTACCGTCACCAGAGATATGTGAGATCGTTTATGCTCATGCAAATGTTATTGTAATGCTCTCTCCTTATAAAACTTATTCCTTGTGTAGTTCAGATCTTTGACTAGAATACAGACTAAAGCTGTGTCTCTTTCATGGTTTTTTTTTTAAATTAACAGGGATCAACTGTGATATCAAAAGAAAGCCAAAAGACATGGCAAGTGGCATACAGTCTCAATCAATCTGTTATACAAGTTTTTATTCGTTTCCATTACACTTATCAGTACAAAAATTGCTTCACTTCTTCTAACATTCTCTTAGTAAAGGTTAGAGCTGACTTCTTTTTGGATATCAGAAAAAGATGAATGAGTATAACATGCATTTGCTGCTTCTGTCTCACAAGTACGTGGTTCGTCAGTTGAAACGGCTTTGTGAATGTCTTTTAGTGTCCTTAGGGTTTAGGAATCTCAGCAACACCTTTTACATCAACAGTGTCCATCAATGCCTCACCTACATCCTTCTTTTCGCTATTTCTGCCTTACTCAATATACTCCTCTCATTGTAAGTCTCTCTCCTCTTAGGTCTCGCTCTTCGTTGACTTTGGTTTTTATTGCGTATCAGGTATATTGGATATCTGCTGTAGATGAAGTTTATCATAAGTTTTATACAGTTTTTCATACAAGTTTCTCTTAATTTTCATATAGTTCTACTGCTTACAAGCTTTTTGATTTTCTATTTTGTTTGTTTGTTGCTCTGCATTCTTTGACATATCTTTTGGTACAAAGGAAGGAACCAATGCGCCAAACCGGATTTTAAGCTGCCTCAAAATAATTGTCAAGCGTTTTAAGGTGGAGGCGTCACAAGGACGCTCATCAATTCTTGAGGTATATAAACCGCCCTATGGGTATCATTTACTCTGGCGTCCGTTTAGTATCTTACATATTTGATATATTTATTTATGTCTACTTCTTCAAAATGCGCATATATTATGGGGCATCTCAAACTAATCAACGTCAAAAATATCTAACAACGACCAATCATTGAGAGCGATGACGGGTTCCCAAATGCATGTCGCAATACCCTTCCCGTGCTCTTATCACCATAATGAACCCCCAAAAATTTGGAGGTTACCACACTATCTTTGCTTTAATTAAACTTTTTCATCATTTCTATCACTTCTACATAACATAGTAATGGATGTTGTCATTATTTTCAATTTTAGTTACTTAAAAAGTATCGTGGCCTCTCTCTTTTAGTGATTATAAGTTCACATGTTGTTGAAATGCTTAGTACCGTCAGCTCCATGTCGTACACTCATACTCCAGCTCCAGACGTAGATGTAATGGAATTATGGACATGTGTGCTTTTGTTAGTTGCATTCCCCTGAATTTCCCTCAACATCTAGAGGAATGAATTTTGTTTTTTCCCGTGAACTTTTGTCTACAAAAACATGGAAATTTTATTCACTGATATTACAAGATACTTATCACAAATTATGGTTTCCAAATTACAGCTGGCCTGATGGTAATCTTGAGGTCTATATTTAATCTACACTAAGACAAAGGAATTAAACCTGATATCTACACTATAAGAAAACTAAATATTTTAAAAAGAATAGAATAAAAAATATATGGGTTTGTGTGTCTTTGACGATTCAATTTGAATAGTCTTTATGGGATTTTCATTACCAAATATTATAATTAGATAATTGCACTGAATACAACATAAAAGTTATAATTTTCCGCAACAATGTATTATTAAAAATAAATATATATCAAATATTTATAAGAGATAAAGATCAAAATAGAACTTAAAAAATTGTCCCCAAAATAGCATTCAATGAAAAAATTACCAAAATAAACTTTATTAAATGGTGTAAATATATATTTATTTCTCTTGGGTTAATTAATCTAAACTTAGGGTTTAGAGTTATGGGGTTGAGTTTTTAAGGTGAGGTTTATAATTAAATAAAAATATTAAAAATTTCAAAAATAAAAAAGGTCTAAATTGGTCATTTTTTTCTTGAGTGCTATTTTTTTTGACAAAAACTTCAAGAAGATCTATTTGAAAGATTTTCCCTATTTATAATACAAAAATCAACAAATTAAACAACAATTAAATAGTCCACTTTCAAAAATTTAAACAAAAATTTTACGTATATCCAAGTCGCATATAAAAATCATCATTAGGGACACAATTTACAAGAAGTTAAGGCTCACTTCACCCACGGCTATAGAGTTTTAATTTCATAACACAACAATTCAAATCATCAAAAACTTCTGAGGCATAATAAATAATCAAGTTTGGTGCTTGAGTTCAAGCAAAAAACCCAATACAACTCTGACGATGATCTCTAAGAAAACCCAACTAAAACCAATATTTCGGCGTCTATATATTCTAGACTTTGTGGTAATCTGGCAAACTAATAGACACACGATTTTTATAATAGACTGGAGGTAACATTAATAATAATCTTGGGTATTTTAGGTATCTGATCCGAGAAACTAAAAACCTTAAATTTAAATAAGTAACCAACAAAAAACATATTTTCAACTCATCAAAACAAACATGAAAAAAAAATCAAACTTGACTTACAAATAATTAAAAAATGACGATCATATATACTTTTCATTGTTGCAAAACAAAAAAATCCCATAAAATATCGAAACACAAACATTGAGAAACCTCAACAAATAATGTACACGCCAAGCCAACATAATATAATAAGTAAATATTGCCAATAAATCAAGAAAATTAATCACAATGCACGCCAAATAGTTAATATAATTGTTAATAAAATTATTCAACTGTGTAAAATGACCTTAATTACGAAGCAGATATCTGGATTTTCGGAGCGGATCCGGATCGGATCTTGGATCGAATCCGAATCTCGGATAATAAACAGTATGAAAACACAAAATTATTGAAAACCAATGCTAAAGTCGCGAAGAAAACAATATTAACAGAAAAACAAAATATCTTCATATGTGTTACTGTTTTATACCTTTTATGGTTTGATGGTTCCACAATATATGGAACTATTGAAATTAAACAAGGTACAATAATATGGAAAATAATAGTATGTAATCCGCGCTACGCGCGGACAATGAATCTAGTATTTATAAATAACGGGTGACCAAAAAATAGAAATGACATGATAACTTCATATATGGACAGTATTTACAACACTCATTTGACTAACAAAGCAAGTAATGTCATCCACGTACATGTGTAATTACCGCATTTGTTTTAACTATGTTTACTAAATTTTCTATTCCATACCACCGAATCAGCGTAGAATTATAACCCCACACACATTGGTAAAAACTAAGACATAACCCAACCCCAACCAAATCCCGAAATACTAAACCCTAAACCCCAATAACTAAACCTAAACCCAAATATAAACTTTAATATATAGTTATAATATTTATATATAATTTCAATCTGAACTAGCAAATATTATATTGTAACATTAAACTATAGTTTATAAAAATAGAAAATAGAACAGATTTGTGAACCAAAATATTTTTTGTGAATGTAGTTAATGAAATGATAAAATTGAGTTTGTAAATCACTTGTGTTAGTGTGTTTAACGCATAAACTACTATTTACAACTTCAATACATAATATATGTTTATTCATTGTAAAATCACATTTTTATTCTACATTCTTCAATAGAATCGAACAAAACAATATTACATTGCAACATTAAATAAGGTGAAGACACTATGGGTGGAGGAGGAGAGGACGATGGCAGCAATGAAACCGGTGGTAGTGCCAATGTAATCACAAGTGAAAAAACAACAAACATAATACATATCATGCTACATATCTATTCTATATGTCAATATATAATAAAACCAGAATATATCATTTTCTCTAATATAATAACAATATATAACACATGTTATTTTGCAGTAAAAAATACATTTATTCTATGTGCGGTAAATAGAATAGACCAAAATAAATAGTACAATGTAATAATGACTAGAGGTGGAGTTGATGGAGTAGTGAAAGAAGAAATAAAAGGCGACGGTGAGGAGACAAGATGGTAGTGGAGAGAAAGCTGTGGCATGAAGAAAATAATCAGTGGTAGTGGTGATGTCAATGGAAAATGATAACAAACATTATATATATAATATTTCATTTCTATTGTATAATGTAGAATATATAAAAAAATCATTTTCTCCGACCACATTTTAGGAAGTAAACAATAATTGATGCCGATGGAGATTAAGTGAATATGACAATAACAGAGAAGTAGATACATCTTATGGCGGCAGGAGAATAAATTGTTTTGTTGTTGGCATGTAAGTGGAAGATAATTTAAACAATGTTGAGAAGTGATAAAAAATAGTGGCAACGATGACGGAGCGAATACGATGGCAATGATGAACACTCATATTGATGATGGTGTCGATTGTACATGTTGAGGTGATTGAGATGACGTGACCAAATGTGTATGTGTTCATATGAAAAAGAAATAGAGATTTGATAAGAAGGAGAAGAGAAAGAAATTAGATAAACATATGCATTAATGGTAACAACAATGTATTAATTCATTTATGTCATATTTATTTTAATAAATAATTTTCAAAAGGGTACAATGGTTGAAATTAAGGGTTATATAACATTATTACATCAAATGCACGCACTATGCATTATACATGAAATGTGTAGTGCTTTTAATCATCAAACTAGATTTGGATCCGCGCAACCGTGCGAATTTTTTTTTTCATGTTTAAATAGATAAATATTTGTTTTACATGTTAATATATACATGAAAATCATATTTTACAAATTATTTTATATTAAATTTATATTAAATTATAATCTGGGTTTTAAAGTTAGATTAATATTTAACAAATTTTTATGTTTATTTAAATAATATATATATATATAGATATGTTAATTTTACGTTTACATATTAATATAAAATATTTCAATCCATATTTTATTTTATATTTATTTTATTAGATTTGTATATGATTATTAAATAAAATTATATATACGTAAAACTTTATATTTTAAAATTATTTTATATTTAATTTTTACTAAATTTTGATTCGAATCTAAAAGTTAGATTACCGTTTAACAAGTTTTTTTATGTTTATTTAGATGATATATTATTATATATAAGTTTATAATTTTTATTTTTCAATTTATAAAAGGATAGAATTTTTATTTTTTCATTTTATAAAATATAATTGAATGTATATTAATAACTATATTTTGTTACTGAATCGCAATTAGTGGAATATCTACATGTTTTTTTTTTTAAATTGAGACTTTGTTAAAATATTTTTCAACAAAATTGTTATAATTTTTTAATATATATTATATTTAAAATAAAAAAAATCTAAAAATTTATTATAGTTAAAGTAGTTACAAATATTTTATCATTAAATTTAATGAAATATATTTATTAAAGTTTTTTTAGTGATGTCCAAATAAAAAATATTTACATATGAAATAAGTCATGATTTATCTTTTAATAGAATAAGATGAATTATAAGTTTTTTTGGCTGTTATAGGATGTAATTTCCCAATAATAATTTAATGGAAAAGAAAGTATCCCATTGAAAAAGAAAACGTAAAGAGTAAAGGAGCCGAGGCAGCGCACATTTCGTTCTCTTTCTCCGCCATGACCAGCTCTTCAGCTCCCTCGCGCAAGGTCTCTCTCGCATGTCTTCGATCTCTTCACGGATACGTTATTATCTCTTATATATAACTTTTTATGAAATCTGAAATCGAGTGATTGTGCAATCACGCGTAGGCTTTAAGCAAGATCGCTTGCAATAGGTTGCAGAAAGAGCTGACCGAGTGGCAATTAAATCCTCCCACTGGATTTAGGCACAAAGTTACCGATAATCTTCAAAAGTATGAATAATGTGAACCCTTAATCTCTCTCTGTTTGAATACCTGATGGATTTGAATTTTTTTGGTGTGATCTTAAAAGATGGACAATCGATGTGACCGGAGCTCCGGGGACGCTCTACGCGAACGAGACTTACCAGCTTCAGGTTGAATTTCCAGTTAATTACCCTATGGAAGCGCCCCAGGCATGTCATCTCAACCCTCTAGGTTTTGTTGTTTTATTTCTTTGACATTTGTAATAGTGAATCTGATATTTTCTTTTCTTACATGTTTATGTGTCTTTCTCTTCGGTTCTCTTTGGTTGGCTACACTTTGCAATGGACATTTCTCAACTTAACTGAATTTATAATATTTATTTGTTATGGCTTTTGGTGTCTGTTTGATGGAGTTAGTATGACTGATTTCATCTGCCGTTGGTTGAGCAGGTAGTTTTCGTTCCTCCGGCACCGTCACATCCACATATATACAGCAATGGACATATTTGTTTAGGTATTTGCTCCTTCTCTTTGGCTTATCGTTATATTTTGTTTGGATTCACATCTCAAGGGTTTGTTTATCTTACTTGTGTTACACCAACTTGCATACCTTCTTATTGGTGTTAATGTGCAGTGATGCTATGAATACCTTGTCGAGTTAGTTTTATGATGATATGTAATGTAGAATTTGCTAAGTTTGAATATAGGTTTGGTGATCACCTGTGGTTAGACCAATTGTATGGTTGTGTGATTTAGAAATGTTTTTATTGTATACCTTATGCATAGATACCTTGTATTTCAGTTCACATTTTGTTATCCCTGAGCTTGTAGACTGATGACAGAGATTCCTTTGGAGAATAGTATGAATCTGTGTGGGTTGTTTTGGCAGATATTCTATATGACTCGTGGTCACCAGCAATGACTGTGAGTTCGGTCTGCATCAGCATTCTCTCCATGCTATCAAGTTCACCTGCAAAGGTTCCTGCTTCCTTCTTTGTATTCATAGTGTACATAAACTGTGAAGTATATCCTCAGTCACAATCACGTATATTTTATTGCAGGAACGCCCCGCAGATAATGATCGCTACGTGAAGAATTGTAAGAACGGGAGGTCTCCTAAGGAGACGAGGTGGTGGTTCCATGACGACAAGGCTTGATGCAACGACCAAGAGAAGCCCTTTATTGTAATATGATGATGAAGGCATTTGAAAATGTCTTTTGATCATACATTTTAATGTTTTTTAACTTGTTGTCTCCATCTTTTCACTTTTACCTATGGAATGTCAAGCTCAAACTTCCCAATAACTCAAAGAGAACAGAAGAACATTGCCGGAATCTGAAATCCAAGTACACTTTTTAATTTTATATTCTTGTCGAACAGAGAACCAAACCAGATTTTGGAAGGATCAAAACCATTTCACTTTGGGATTTTGTTTTTTTTTATTCTGTTCTTCATCAAAGACAGTTTTTATTTTCTGTCATGTTCTCCAAGTTTCGTATCCTTAAAGAATTTTGAGGTTCCAATCTCAAATAGCATTTGTCTAGCTGGATCATAATACTTATTCCCCTTAGTTTTTTATGCATACCCAACAAAATACAACTAACGGTTTTGGAATTCAGTTCTTTTTCGTATGGATTGTCGAGCTTCGCTAGACAACCCAATACGTGAAAATACCTCAAGCTGATATTTTCCGTTCCATGTCTCAAAAGGTATCTTGGTTGTTGTTTTAGTTGGTACCATGTTTAGGATGTTGGCTGATGTCTTTATTGCTTCACCTAAGAGGAACTTGGGGAGAGTAGAGAACTGAATCATAATTCTCACCATATCATGAAGTGTTCGGTTTCGTCTCTCCTCCACACTGTTCATACTTTGAGTACCCCACATGGTGTATTGGAGAACGATTCCACGCTCTTCTAGGTATAAAGCAAATGGTCATGTACGTTGTTCATCTGATCCATCACATCTACCATCGTATTTCCCACCACATCTAGGTATAAAGCAAATGGTCACCTATAACTTCTCGTGCAACAGGTAGAGATAACCTTATTGACTATAATCATCTACGAATGATACAAAATAACAGTGTCTGTTCCATGAAGTCGTAGGGAATGGTCCACACACATCTGAATGTATCAACTCTAAGATGTTTAAAGCTCGATATGCATCTGTCCTCTTTGGTTTGTCTGCCTCCCCTTGATACAATTGACACATTGGCCATCCTCCAAAAAATTAAGGGTGTCCAAAATACCTTCTGAGACGAGACGCTTAATTCTATTTTCAGAGATATGGCCTAAACATTTATGCTATATCACAATGGTTTTCTCATTTGAATTTTCATTTTGTACCACGTGTCAATATACAATTTTTCAGGGAGGAAGCAACAAACTCTAAAACATAAAGATTATTCGTTAAAGGTAAATGACCACAACCGACTATGTCCAAATGAATTGAAAGCGTAACCTTATGGTTTCTAAATGTACAAGAGTATTTAGATTTGTTCAAAGTGAATATAAATATTAAGTTACGTCTAAAAGAAGGTGATAAAAAAAAACCTTCCAAATCCATAAAACAGTCAGTATTTAACAAAATATTAAAGTTTCTTATTGCTGCCACTTCAACCCCTTTACCATCTTCTACATAAATCAACTTTTCAGATTCGTTTGGTTTTCGATAATGGAGGCAACCCTGCATTGACATACTTATGTGAGTTGTATCACCTTAATTAACACACCACATATCCTTAGGTACAAATACTATATTGACTTCAAACAAACCAAAGCAAGAGTTACACCCTTATCGGTACGCTAAGCAAGATACTTAGCACATGCCTTCTTTATGTGACATTGCTTATGTCAAAAGAAGCATTACTAATATTTGGCATTACCTAATGCCTACTTCTTTTGGCCTAGCCAAGGTCCTGAATCAATAGCCCTTTTCTTCATCATAAAATTAGATGATTTCCCGTTTGAGGTGGTAGCCATATGAGCACTCTCTAGATTTTCCTTAGATAACCTCTCTTCTTCCTGAACACACTGAGAAATAAGCTTGTTCAGACTCCACTTGATACAGCCCCGTAAGCTAAGATGCGAGATGGTCGATGAAATGGTGATGGTCGAGAAACCGGTAGAGATGGAAATGGTTGATGTATGAGTTTTTGTCCTTTTAGTCCAAGCTAACCTGAAATCAAAAGAAGAACAATGAGAAGATGAATGAAACAAATAACAACTGAAAGAAAAAAAAGAGATAAGATGGGATAGAACGGTTTGATGGATGGAAGATGGATGATGATGTTGGATAGTTGATTGACTCTCTTAAGCTGTGGGTGTTGATTGACTCTCCCAATTAGTGATCTTCAGGACCCTTGAATCCAACAAAGAACCTAAGAATATCAGGTGCTCTATAGACCGCTAATGCTCCTCACACTTAGAATCTATAAAACAACGCAAATATATCTTTTTGAAAAGAAATATTCTTGGTACTGATTTTATTGACTGATTGAAAGGTAATTTACAACTGAGGTCGACCAAGAGCTTATATAATTCTCAGAAACATCTAAAGCTAACATTCATAAAGAAAAGAAAGGAAGCAAATCAAAATTAAGCAAACAATATCAAAAACTAGCCATTGGAGAGGTTAACCCGGATGCCTACATAGAATGGGAGAGGCGCATGGAGTATATATTCGACTACTAACGATATTCTGATGCCAAGAAGATTGCCCTAGCCGCATCCCAACTAACCGACAATGCCCTTGCATGGTGGGATCATGAGGTTGCTGATGCTGGTCGATCCTATAGGGTGGAGACGTGGGATGAGATGCGATCCAAGCTTCACACCAGGTATGTTCCAACTTATTACCAACGAGACTTACAGAAATGTTTTCGTAAATTGTCTCAGGGAACTAAGTCTGTGGAGGAGTATTTTGAGGACTTTGAATCCCTACGCAACAAGCGAAAGACCCGTGAGACTGAGGAGACCTTAATGGTCCAATTTCTGGACGGTTTACAAGACCGTATTGCACGCAAGGTGGAAAGGCAATCATATGAGAATTTCAATGACCTGCTTCACTATGCCATCCAAACGGAGCAGCATATCAGGAAGAAGAATGTGTCCACTGCCAAGAAAAAAACCCCCTGGACGTCCACTGGCCCTAAAGGTATCGACAAGGGCAAGTACATTGAGGTGGACAACCGTTTCAACAGAAACTAACCCGAGCCAACCAAGACTGGTCAATCCGACCAAGGTAAGTCTCAACCACAAATTCAACGGACCCGTGACATCACTTGTTTTAAATGTCATGGAAAGTGGCATTATGCAAAGGACTGCCCAAACAAGCGTGTGATGATCCTCAAGGCGGACGGAGAATATGAGTTTCAGGACAAGGAAGAGGTGGAACCGCTTGAAACTGATGATGAGGTGATCGACTATCCATAAACCGGGGAGTTTCTGGTTACCAGGCGATCCCTTAGTGCTCTATTCGATCCAGACACGGTCCAAATAGAAAACATATTTCACACATGATGTAATGTCGAGCAAAAGGTATGTAGTTTGATCATTGATGGTGGTTCTTGTACTAACGTGGCTAGCAAGTACCTTGTTGATAAGCTAGGTTTGGTTAAAACCTCACATCCTCGGCCATACCGGCTCAAGTGGCTCAATGATGAAACTTAAGATCGCCTAACAAGTGGTGATATCCTTCAGCATTGGCATGTAAAGTGATCAGGTTAAGTGTGATGTGGTGCCTATGCATGCCGACCATCTACTCCTAGGTAGGCCATGGCAGTTTGACAAGGAGACCCTTCACCACGGTCGAACCAATGTCTACAGATTTACCCACAACAACAAGAAACACACCTTAGCACCTCTCAGCCCCTAGGAGGTCCATGAAATGCAGAAGACAATGTCCCAGACCCATAAGGTAAGTAAGACTAACCTTTATATTACTTATGTCCAAGTGATTAAGTCTTTATACCATGAGACGCAGGTGCTACTAATGATCTTTAAGGAAGGTTGTTTTGCAGGATTTCAGGTCCAGGAGTTACCAGCTGAGGTACAAGACCTTATGGAGAGGTAGAAGGATGTCTTCCCAGAAGAAATCCCAGCCGGTTTACCCCCAATCCGTGTCATAGAACACCAGATTGACCTTGCGCCCGGTGCACCCTTACCCAACCGACCTGCCTATCGTGTTAACCCTGAGGAAGCCAAGGAGTTAGAAAGACAGGTCCAAGACCTCATGGACAAGGGATACATCCGTGAAATCCTTAGCCCATGTGCAGTCCCGGTCCTACTAGTCCCCAAAAAGGACGGGTCATGGCGAATGTGTGTGGACTGCCGTGCCATCAACAACTTAACCATCAAATACTGGTACCCCATAGCTAGATTAGATGATATGTTGGATGAACTAAGTGGGTCTACTGTGTTTTCTAAGATTGATCTCAAGAGTGGATACCACCAAGTTCGTATGAAGGAAGGAGACGAATGGAAGACTGCTTTCAAAACCAAGCAAGGGCTGTATGAATGGCTAGTGATGCCCTTTGGTCTCACTAATGGTTCACCTTCTTTTCTTATAAAAGGCGGTCCCTCATCTTTTTTTCTCACCGGAGAGAAAACAAAGCAAAGCCCTGCAGAGATTCTAGGAGACCCGAACCCTAGCCGTCGGATGCCACCTCTGACCACCACCAACACCACCGGTGAGTCTTCTCGACCGTCGTTGTCTACACCCTCTGTTGCTCTCGTTTTTATTTTTATCGGATTTGTACGATTACCCTTTGATATACTTCTCCTTCTTCATCTCTCAAATACTTGTCACCGGGTGTAATAGATCTGGTTCCTAATCTGTCTTCCCATCTTTTGTTTAGTATGAGAGTGAAAATCTGTGGTTGAGTTGTTTTGGTCTGCCTCTTCTTCTAGGTCTGGATCTGTATCATCGAGTAAGGCAAGGATGAGAACCTGGCTGTGAACCCTTTTCAGCTTATAAAATGTATCAGGCGTTAGTCCCTTGTTAATATTGTCCAGATCTAGGTCTGATTTGTGTTGATGATATGAAAGTACTATGATTGTTGATTGTGATGAAATAACCTAGTGAATGATAGGTTGTTAAAGGATAAACAGGTTGTGTGTTAAGAATGATGAGATGTGTTATAAGAATGAAAGGGATGTGAATGAGATGATGATATGTGTGATAAGAATGAATGTGATGAAAATATGTTGATTGTCTATTATGATGAAAGAACCTAGATATAATATGTTGTTAAAGGATGACCGGTTGTGTGATAACATTGAAAGTCAATGTGATTGTTGGGTGTTGTGACCCGTCGACCATTTAAGTAGAGAGATGTGAATTCCGTCGATCAATTATGCTTGGGAAATACAAATGACGTTGATCAGTTAAGTTAGTGCTAAAATTAATGTCGTCGATCTGTTTTATTGTGTTAGAACGTGTCAAAGAAGGAGGGTGGTAACAATGGGGAGGAAGCTGTGGTTTACGGTAGGAATTAGCAGCGCTGTCGATAACGATTAGGGTCACTCATGGCGGAGACAGGTCTGAAGGCGAATATTTCTTGAATGAGTTTCGACCCTAGATTGTTTGTGCTTGCCAGGTGATATTAGCTTGTGACTTATGTTGCTGCATTGTGTAATATGAAATGAGTTCCTAGGTTCCCAGAACCTATCCTCACTGAGTATTACCAATTACTCACCCTTGTTTCTTGCAGGTATGATCGAAGAGGTGCAGGAGTTGGGATGGTGCAATCTACTTGGGTTTTGTTTTAAAAATTTTCACTACGGCTTTTTAAATTATTGTTATGTTAGTTAGTTTTCATCGAGTTTAGTTACTTGTAAGACGATTTAGTTTTGAAATAAAAGAGATATTGGGTTGAAGAGAAGTGTTGTTAAGGTTGAATGTAAGATCTTAGGGATAGTGCCTTTACAATTGGTATCAGAGCGAAGGTTAAACCCATCCGTTGCTGTCCCGAGTGGGTAGGCATAGATCAAAAGAATTTATATCCGGGTTTTAAAAGAGTTTTGAAACGGTTTACTAAATGGGAAGAAGATTGTTCTGATTTAAAAAAGCCACAATTCGGACTGAAGCACCGACTACTTTCTTTTTCTCTTAGTTAATAAGTTATATTCTAATCCATTCAGTATCCATTATGCCAAAAAAATACCAGAGCCGTGCAAGGAGTGACTACCATCCAAATATCGTCCTTAACTAAGGTAGCAGGTCTGGTTCCACATGATGCAGAGGTTTTGGTTAATATGATGACTTGGGAGAATTGTTGATTTACCATGAGATTTATGCAGGCCGAATGCCACTTTCTCTGGAAGCGATTATGATCTCTAACATCCATCAATGATATGCATGAGGAATTGTAAGGATCATTATGGAAAATGATGAGGTACATGAGGAACATGACGATGAAGCTCCTCCGTGGAAAACATATGCTACCAGTACAGACCACTAAATGGTGAAGTCGGAAAGAAATTTGAATACAACTAGATTCCATAAACTTTATAGAGATTTGGCCGTTCACCACCTGAAGGATGACACCTTGGTACAGGGGGAGGGAATCGCAAATGATGTGCAAGAACATTGTAAACTTACATTGATGGACTTCTTAGAGTTTTTTTTGAAAAGAAGTACTCTCCGTGGGAGGCTACTGATCAGATGAAAAGTCAATTCCATGATATTCTGAAAGGACTACGAATGTTAAGGAGTATGAAAAGATTTTAACCATTGAAGAAGGTTTGTAGGTCAGTACTTGGAGCAGCCTGAGCTAACTATCCGTTTTCAAAAGAAAATGAGGATTAAACTCAAATATTGTCGTAGTGGGGAGAAATATCAGGGCCTCAAGGAGTTGGTGGAAAGGGACGTTGTACAAGATGCTCGACAAGATGAAAAATTCCAGGAAAACTTCAAAAAGAAGAAGGGGTTTTAGGATGGATCAGTGTTTTGAAATGTCATGGTATTGAGAGGTATATCAGCATCTAGATGAGCATCAATGATAAGAGGCGTGACAGCGTTAATAGGTATGTTAATTTCCAAGGATGTGGCAATGTGGTAGTGATGTGATGTTAACGTTTTTTTTCGGCAAGGAACTTGAGTACATTGGTATTGAGTAAATACAAGGATATTATAACAAGGGACTGGATGCCGATCGCCATACATTAATGGATTATGCTGGAGCATGTACTCATATTCCTCGATAGGAGGGGAAGATAATACTTTATGGAATAAGGATATAGATCTCTACTATCCTATGTTGCAAGCAGAACATGTAAGTGGGAAGGGGAACAATGTGTACTTTGACGTAGAAATTCTGAGACTAGATATCGTTCATGTAGTAGTTGAGTATGTAGACATATTCGAGCCATTATAAGGATCCCCATTAAACCGAGAAGATGCATATACCATAGAATCGAACCTGAACAAATCAGAGTCAACGGCACCGTATTGGTCGGCATCGTAAAGATTGTTGAGTTGAAGGAGCAGCTGGAAGACTTGTGCAGAAATGATTCATATGACGAAGTAGCTTATCTTGGAGAGAAGAAGTCATGATGTAAGGAAGAGGGACACGATTTTTTGACTTTGCATGGTTTGAGGAGGATTACACGGCGGCTTGTTTGAACAACTGCAAGTAGCTTTGGAGTTCTGTAAGATAGAACTGACACTAGAATATTGTCAAATTATGATATCGAAGGAAGATTTTTGGAGGATAACATTATAGATTCGTCATGGACGTTACAAGTAGTAGAAATGCATATCAGGAAGGCTGATGCAGAATATATTCTTATGAAGCGGATGTATGAGATTTCAATAGTATTGGGATAAGTATGTGGTGGTAATCATCCAACACACATTAGTCTACTCCACAAAAGGAGTGTAACGAGCGCTTGGGGATACCTTGAATAAGTTGTGTGGGAAGAAGTTTTTGCTAAGTTGGGAAGGTGAGGCTCCGACGAAGAAAGATTTGATTCTTGGTTCAGATAATCAATAGTCAAATGACACATAGGAGATTTACTAAGGTTTGTGGAGTCTTAAGATTGACAGGATAGTACTAGAAGTTCGTGACAAGACTTTCAACAGGACAACACAATTATCAAGGAAGGATAAACAATTAAAATGGACAGAAACTTAGATCAAGGACTTAAGAGGATGGACGACAATACTAGACACCAAACATTGGATCAAGCTTACATGATAAGGTAAATCATGAGAACCTAGAAGAAGGATAAAAGTTTAAACAAGTTGATCAACATATGTGGTTGTATACCACATAACGGCGAAAGACACTTCTATTCATAAGAGAGTAAGTGGTTTGGACGAAAAATATCTGAAGGACGATATTATGGAACGAGCTCACATGTCGAAGTATTATATACACATGGACAGCGTATTGAGGTATCACGATCAAAGAACCACCACGGGTCGAGCTGAAGAATGGTGTATTGACAGCGATTTCAGGATGGAAGCATCTTAGCCGATGAAGGATGGACGGTGCATCCATAGTGGAGTACTGTAATAGTCGTCGGCCGCCACCTATGACGACCACTACCACCGCCAAAGAATCTTCACCACCATCAATGTCTACTTCCTCCATTTCTCTCGTTCTTTGTTTTTATTGGTTTTGTACGGTAAGCCTTCTGTCTACTTCTCCTCCTTCATCCTTTCAAATATTTTTCACTGGGTGTGATAGATCTGGTTCCTAACCCGTCTTCCCATCTTCTGTTGAGTATGAGAGTGCAGATCTACAGTTGAGTTGTTTCCGTCTTCCTCTTCTTCTAGGTCTAGATCTGTTTTATCAAGTAAGGCAAAGGTGAGGACCCGGATGTGGACCATTTTCAAGTTATATAATGTCTCGGGCGTTAGTCCCTTTTTAATGTTGTCTAAATCTAGGTCCGACTTGTGTTGATGTGATGAAAGTATGATGATTGTTGATTGTGATGAAATAACCTAGTGAATGATAGGTTGTTATAGGATTAACCAGTTGTGTGTTAAGAATGAATGAGATGTGTGATAAGAATGAAAGGGATGTGAATGAGATGATGATATGCGTGATAAGAAAGAATCTGATGAAATTATTTTGATTGTCGGTTATGATGAAAGAACCTAGATATAATAGGTTGTTAAGGGATAATCGGTTGTGTGATAGCATTGAAAGTCAATGAGATTGTTGGGTGTTGTCACCCGTCGATCAGTTTAGAATAGCGATGTAAACATTGTCGATCAGGTATGTTTAGGCAATACCAATGTCATCGATCAGTTAAGTTTGGGCTAAAATGAATGTCGTTTATCAGTTTTAGTGCGTCAGAATGGGCCGAAGAAGGAGGGTGGTAACAATGGGTAGGAAGCCATGGTTTACAATATGAGTTAGAAGCTTTGTCGATAACAATTAGGGCCGCTCGTGGCAAAGACAGGTCCGCATGTAAATATGTCTTGATTGAGTCTCGTGTCTAGGTTGTTTGTGCTTGCTAGGTGATATTACCTTGTGACTTTTGTTGTTGACATCGATAGTCTTTTGTGTGCCCACGCTCCCTATGGATTCGATCCTTAGTACTACAACTGAATAAAAAGTAGCTTATAAGGTTAATTTGAGAGTGCATAGTAAAAGATACATCAAATTTGGCGCCGTTTCCGGGGAGTGAGGATCGCCATTAGACTTGATTAATTGGTTTAGTCTAGGTTTTTATTTTTATTTTCAGTTTCAGTTACTTACATATAAATTTTCTTGTCTTTCAGGTACATGGAGAGCAGTACCAGGAGCAAAGAGGAAAAAGACTTACTTTTCTCAGACCCAGCAGCTATTGAACGCACCATCCGCAGAGAGAAACGTCTAGCATCGATCGACAACAACACCTCGACGTCGATCGACGCCACTCTTGGACGAACATCGCTCGCCACTTATGCTCTACCATCGATCGACAGTAACCGCCGAGTAGAGATGGTTGCGGCACTTATTCTGACTAGGGTTGGGAATGAAGACCTGCATGACCCTGTGGGTTATCTGTGTAATGCAACAGGTCATAAATTAGATGCACAGGGGAAGTAATCCCTGAGCATCGATCGATAGCAGAGTTGATCATGCCCACTCGATTCTATATTAACAGGTCTGCGATTTAGCCTCAAAAACTCCAGGGGGTCAACAGCCAAATAAGACCTGCATTCTTTACTCATGTGAGCGAGCACCCCTTTCATGGCCTTCCCCATGAAGATCCCATGGACCACATTGAAACACTAGAGGATTTTGTTTCTAGCATCCTGGATCATGAAGAAACTAAAGGCTATCTTATATGCAAGTTATTGAAGTATTCTCTCTCTGGGAATGCACTTGTTTGGCTGAAAATTCTATCACCAGGATCTCTTACTACCTAGGATGATATCAAGACTTTGTTTATGAGTAATTTTTTTGATGATGCAAAGACCGAAGAGCTAAGGGATAAGATTTTGACATTCTCTCAGGGACCTACTGAAGGGTTTAGAAGCTCTTGGGACAGATTTAGGAGGTACCAAAAAGACTGTCCACATCATGGTTTCATGGAGGTTCAACTGCTGGGATTCTTCTCCAAAGGTATTGATGTGCAGTATCATATAATGTTGGATCAAGCAAGCAAAGGGAACTTTGGGATAGGACTCCAAAGGAAGCTAAGAGACTGATTCAGAACTTTGTGTCTAGCAACAATATCAGGAATATGGATACTCACAGAATGCAATCAGGTGTTACGAATAATGACAAGATCATTGAGGTCAAGCACAAAACTTATTTTGTACATGAAGTCTCGTTGGTGAAACAGACTGCAGAAGAGTACGAGAATCATATAAATGAAATCTGTTTTCAGGATCATATTCAGGGGATGGAGTTTATAATGGAATGAGCCATAGAAATTCAGCAGAAGATGAGTGCATACTTAAATCTGAGGTTGGATTCTATCCACAAAGAGCTGAATGAAAAATTAGAAGGCATTAACACCCATGTCAGGATGCTAAACACCAATAATTCTCAGACAACAGAAGCTGTGAAGAGGCAAGAAGCTCCAGTTAAAGGGAAATATGGGGAGAGCAAGAGGCACCAGGTTGATGCCATCTTAGATAATGAATTTGGGAAAGTAATCGAGCATGAGAAGCTGGAAGAAGGTGATTTTCTAGTCAAAAGTTCTATAATCTTTGGCAGCTCGCACTGGTGTCGATCGACAACATCAGATGAGCATCCATCGACACCCATAGAAGAGTATGTAGGAACGGTGAAAATTCAGAGCCACTCAGACTTCACCACACGACACCCGCATCCTCCCAGCCCGTACTGTGTTAAAACAGACAACATCGATCGAGACCAACAGGACAACATCGATCGACATCAACGGGTGACAAAGGATTGACGACAGCAAACGAGCATCGATCGACACAGGCACATGTCAAGCCATAATGCACACCACTCATCAGAAAGGCCAACAGTGACCTCCAATCAGCAGGATGTCGATGCACCAGAACAAGCGCAATTGATTCCAGCTGACACCTCTTTCGTTGACAGCATCGATCGACGGTACACACCATATATCGATCGACACCAGCTGGACGAACATGAATCTAAAATGGCCAAGCAGGCAGCAAAAGAAAGAAGTCCAAAGAACAGAGTGAGATCTAGAGAATCCTATGTTCCCAAACACCTTAGGCGAGAAGATAACATGGCTAAACTTGATGGATTTCAAAAGAGAGTGAAGAGGGTCCCTATAGATATGTCTTTCGAGGATGCATATCACTAGTACAGACTTGGTAATTTGTTCAGAGAGAGCACGGAGACGGATAAGGACATTGAGTTTCTGTTTAATATGGTTAGCCGTAAATTCAAGAAGACACTGAAGAAGGAACAAAATCCTGGGAAGTTTCTGACTCCTTGCTGTATACATGACACCAATTTCCCATACGCCCTCTGTGATACTGGATCTGCAGTCAATCATATGATTCTAGTGGCTACAACCATTAAAGCTTGATTCATATGATTCTAGAAATAGATAAAAGGTCAAAAAAGAACTGAACATGATCTTGTGGCAAAAACCATTAGGGATTGATTCATGGAAGCATGTCCATATATCTTAGTCAATTAAAAAAATAAAATGATACCCTCAAAAGAAGGGAGAAATTGACTTAAAAGAAGTGAGAACAGAGAGAGGAAAGGAATCAGAGAATATTACCTTTGTGTTCAGATACTTTCACAAGTAAGAGTCCATATATCCTTTGATCGATACTCCCAAGGTAAAGCCTGCACTTTTATTTTATGCAAAGAAACGAAATCAGTATAGGGGCGAGTCAGACTAGTATTCGCAATATTGTTGGTAGAATGGATTTAGTTGTTATACTAGGATAACGTATATAAACTTTCTCTGTTATTGACTTGATAGGATGTGGTTGCAAAAAAAGTAGGGTGACATTTATACTTAGACATTATGTGAGTCTTCGGTTTTAAAAATCTCTTTCACAGGCTTGGTTTGCTTGAGGACAAGCAAAAGGTTAAGTCTGGGGGAGTTAGTAGGGCCTGATATTTACCACTATTTTTCCATGATATCAGCCCTGTTTAGAGTCTAGTATATGTGTTTGGAGTATGTTTTAGAGTATTTTAAGGTTCAGGTACGTTCTCAAGAACTTTGGTGATTCTGGAGCTTTTAGAGATGCAAAACTGCGCAGATGTGTCAGATGTTTAGCTATGGATGGAGACCTCCCACGGTTAAATTGAGCTTATCTTTTGGAAATAAATAGTTCTTTGAGTTAGCTTTCCAATTACACCGGTTTAAGGTCCATCTGACGGTTATATCTAAAGTTATGCTTGATTTACTGAAGCGTAGTGTGTCTGCCTCGCAAGAGGAAGCTGTCGAAAATATGAATGAGTGTCGATCGACGACACAGTCTTACCATCGATCGACGGTGATCCCAGCTTGTTTTATGGCCGACTAAAGCCCAGAATTAATCGGAAGTTACCAGAATACCCCTGCACGAGTTTAGACCTAATGTATATAGTTTTCTGAGCCATTGTTGGTAGCTAAGCTTTATTTTATTCTTTGTCTTAATTTTTGGAGAGAAGATCTATTCTCCTTCAGAGATTGATTGGAACTTCTTTGGTTTTATATTGATTTCTATATCTATTATTTATTCAGACTATGATTTGTGTTATTGCTTCCATGTCTGAGTATTCATCTTGTTATGTTTAGGAATTTCAAGTTCTTAATGTAAAACTGATAGTCATTGGATTGCTAGGTTATCTATAGATCTCTACACCAGGGTAGCTTTTAATACTAGGATCTAAAGTAGTGGACTAGCTCGAGAGTTTTACTGATTGCTTGAACCTAGAATCATAGGATAATTGAGAGGCATGAGAGTGCAATTAATTAACGCAACCCGAGCCCTGTGTGGATTAGATATCTACGCGCATACGAGATTTGGTCTAGGATCTAGTTGAACATTATTGATATGTGTGTTAATGCTTGTCTAAAGTAGTATCGACCGATACCCAAGCATTGGTAATGATCGCCGCTCGATCCTTGTTTGCATGCGAGAGCTGGAACATAGAACTTAGGCATCTGATTAGTAATTGCATGCGAGAGCTGGATTACTTTCTTATTGAATTCTAATTCTAAAGTTTGATATATAAAACCCTTAGCATCCTTGATTGTGTTTTGAATCTATTGATGATAAATCCCTAAACCTATTTATTTCATCTTATAGTTATCAAACCAATCACCCGCTTACTTGTGTACTATTAGTTCTTTAATAAATTGTTTGCCTAGCTTAATCTAAAAATCTATAGTCTATTGTGTGCCCACGCTCCCTATGGATTCGATCCCTAAGTACGACAACTGAACCTCTTATTTAAGAGAGTAAAAAGTAGCTTATATGGTTAATTTGAGAGTGCATAATAAAAGCTACATCAAATTTGGCGCTGTTGTCGGGGAGCGAGGATCGCCATTAGACTTGATTAATAGGTTTAGTCTAGGTTTTTATTTTCTGTTTCAGTTACTTACATAAAATTTTCTTCGTCTTTCAGGTACATGTAGAGCCGTACCAGGAGAAACAAGGAAAAATACTTATTTTTCTCAGACCCAGCAGCTATTGAATGCACCATACGCATAGAGAAGCGTCTAGCATCGATCGACAAAACACTTCAGCGTCGATCGACACCACTCTTGCACGAACATCGATCGACACTTCTACTCTACCATCAATCGACAGTAACCAGCGAATAAAGATGGTTGCGACACTTATTCTGACTAGGGATGGGAATGGATACCTGCATGACCCTGAGGGTTATTTGTGTAATGCACCAGGTCAAAAATTAGATTCACATGGGGCTGTATTCCCGGAGCATCGATCGATAGCAAAGTAGATCAGGCCTACTCGATTCTATATTAACAGGTATGCGATTCAACCTCGACAAATCCAGGGGGTCAGCGGCCAGATAAGACCTGTATACTATACTCATGTGAGCGTGCACCTCTTTCATGGCCTTCCCCATGAAGATCCTATGGACCACATTGAAACACTAGAGGATTTTGTTTCTAGCATCCTGGAGCATGAAGAAACTAAAGACTATCTTCTATGCAAGTTATTCAAGTATTCTCTCTCTGGAAATGCACTTTTTTGGCTGAAACTTTTATCACCAGGATCTCTCACTACCTGGGATGATGTCAAGACTGCATTTCTGACTAATTTTTTTGATGACGCAAAGACCGAACAGCTAAAGGTTAAGATTTTGATATTCTCTTAGGGACCTAGTGAAGGGTTTAGAAGCTCTTGGAACAGATATAAGGGGTACCAAAAAGACTGTCCACATCATGGTTTCACGGGGGTTCAACTGCTAGGATTCTTCTCCAAAGGTATTAATGCGAAGTATCATATAATGTTTGATCAGGCAAGTGAAGGGAATTTCGGGACTAGGACTTCGAAGGAAGCTAAGAGACTGATTCAAAACTTTGTGTCTAGCAACAGTATTAGGAATATGGATACTCACAGAATGCAATCAGGTGTTTTGAATACAGACAAGATCATTGAAGTCGAGGATAAAACTGATTTTGTACATGAAGTCTCGTTTGTGGAATAGGGTGCAGAAGAAGACGAGAATCATATAAATGAAATCTGTTTACATGACCATAATCCGAGGATGAAATCTATGATAGAACGAGCCATAGAAATTCAGCAGAAGATGAGTGCATACTTAAATCTGAGGTTGGATTCTATCCACAAAGAGCTGAATGGAAAATTTTAAGCCATGAACACCCATGTCAGGATGCTAAACACCCATAATTCTCAGACAACAGAAGCTGTGAAAAGGCAAGAAGCTCTAGTTAAATGAAAATTTGGGGAGAGCAAGAGTCACCAGGTTGATGACATCTTAAATAATGACTTTGGGGAAGTGATCGAGCATTAGAAGCTGGAAGAAGGTGCTTTTCTAATCGAAGTTCTATGACCTTTGGCAGCTCGCACTGGTGTCGGTGCACAAGAACAAGGGCAATTGATTCCAGCTGAAACCTCATTTGTTGACAATATTGATCGACGGTACACAACATATCGATCGACACCAAATGGAAGAACATGAATCTGCCATGGACAAGCAGGCAGCAAAAGAAAGAAGTCCAAAAAAGAGAGAGGGATCTAGAGAACGCTATGTTCCCAACCACTTTAGGAGAGAAGTTAACAAGGATGAATTTGATGGATTTCAAAAGAGATTGAAGAGGGTCCCTAAGGATATGTGTTTGAATGATGCATATCACCAGTACAGACTTGGTAATTTCTTCAGTGAGAGCAAGGAGACGGGTAAGGACATAGAGTTGCTGTTTAATATGGTCAGCCGTAAATCCAAGAAGACACTGAAGAAGAAACAAGAGCCTGGGAACTTTCTGAATCCCTGCTGTATACATGACACCAATTTCCCATACGCCCTCTGTGATACTGGATCTGCAGTCAGCATCATGGCCAAGGACACTGCCTAAGTGTGAGGATTAAATGTGGAACCTTCTCTCGATAGCTTCACCTTCGCGGATAACTCCAAGTTAAACTCAGCAAGCATGATCAATAATGTTAAAGTAGAGATAGGTGAATGCACTATTCATGTGGACTTTCATGTTTTGGGAAGCAAATCAGGTCGAGAATCTTCTCTTATCATTGGAAGAGCCTTTATGGGTACAGTAGGGGCAGTTTGTGATCCCAAGAAAAATAAGATGCGACTTACTAATGTTGATGAAAATGTATTCTACGATCCTGTGGGAAAGACCAAAAGTGAGGGGTCTATTTCATGGATAAGTCATCTGAAGATCCAGCACCTGCATCTGATTCAAACCACGAAACCACCAAATCTGCATCACCATCGATCGACACTCGCCTGTTAGCATTGACCACACTCTCTAGATTTTATAGCAACTTGTAACTGAAAAGCCAAGTCTGGGGGAACGGCCGGGAAGAAGAAAAAGAAAAAGAAGGTAGATACAAATTTCTTGTCACCTATTCCTTCGCGATGTTATGAGGGAAGTCTTGATCATAGGATGTGCTGGAAAGGAAGTATGCAACCTTTACCAAGGTCAGGGTGCTATGTGATCCAGAGATGAAAGACAAAAGGGAAGCTTATGTAAGAGCTTTTATCAACAACATCAACAAAATGAGGAAGATGGACACTGAGAGTTGTTCTGGAGAAAGTTCTCCTTCTCATCCGGACTGAATCAGAGTTCCGAAAACGTCGAGCTAAAGACTATAACCAAGCGCTGAGTGGGAGGCAACCCACTTTTTATTAAGTTTTTATTTAGTTTTATACTACTATTTATTTTGAGTTTTCATTTTTTTGCATACTATTTGAGTCCACCATCGATCGAAATCCTAGAGGCACCATCGGTTGACGTTGGATCTCGACCATCTATCGACACATGCCTACCATGGATCGATAACCTCTTACAGAGAGAGGTATCGAGTTTCTATTTGAGATATTTACTTATAATTTAATTTTTCCTAACCAATCTGGGACATATTACACTAGGGAAGTGTAATTTAAGTCTGGGGGAGTTTCGCTGATGCTATTTGATTTGTTTTGAGTCTTATTTACTATATAGACATAAGTTTTCCAAAAAGTTTTATTTAGTCTGGAAAGAGACTATGTTCAAGATTTATTATTGACTAACCAAACTTTAGTACCATTCTTAGAGGGTTATTTGCAGAGATTACTAGAGATACCAAAGTGGATCATCCTGCCACTATTATCACACTTTCTTAGAAAGTTTGAAGGAATCAAATCTGATTTCCAAAACCAATCCTGAAATTATTAGCTTGCTTTGGGATTTGGTATGCACTTGATCAGATTCCTTCTGCAATTCTGGAAGGTAAATGTTTGTATGCTTCTGATTCCCCTCTCTCTCCCCTTCAGATTTAAAAAAGGAGCCGAACATGATTTGGTGGCTACAAACATTAATGCTTGAATGCTTGAATGCTTGAATGCTTGATTCATATTATTCTAGAAAGAGATAAAGGTCAAAAATAAGTGAACAGGATCTGGTGGCAAAAACCATTAGGGATTGATTCATGGAAGCATGTCCAAATATCTCAGTCAATTAAAAAAATAAAATGATACCCTCAAAAGAAATGAGAAATTGACTGAGAAGAAGTGAGAAGAGAGAGAGGAAAGGAATCAAAGAAGACTATCTGTGTGTTCAAATACTTGCAGAGGTAAGAGTCCATATATATCCTTTGATCGATACTCCCAAGGTAAAGCCTGCACTTTTATTCTATTCAAAAAAATGAAATTAGTAGAGGGGCGAGTCAGATTAGTATTCGCTAAGTTGTTGATAGAATGGATTTGGTTGCTATACTAGGATAAGGTATATAAAATTTCTCTGCGATTGACTTGATAGGATGTGGTTGCAAAAAAATAGGGTGACAATTATGTGAGTCTTCTGTTTTCAAAACCTCTTTCACATGTTTGTTTGCTTGAGGACAAGCAAAAAGTTAAGTC
The DNA here is from genome assembly GCA_905132885.1 of Moricandia moricandioides. NCBI lineage: Eukaryota > Viridiplantae > Streptophyta > Magnoliopsida > Brassicales > Brassicaceae > Moricandia > Moricandia moricandioides. The sequence continues at coordinate 97,448 of CAJHQQ010000145.1, forward strand.
TAGGGGAGTTGATAGGGCCTGATATTTGCCACTACTGTTCCATGATATCATCCCTATTTATAGTCTATTATATGTTTTTTTGAGTATGTTTTAGAGTATTTTCAGGTTCAGGTACGTTCTGGAGAACTTTGGTGATTCTGGAGCTTTTAGAGATGCAGAACTGCGCAGATGCGTCAGATGTTTAGCTATGGATGGAGACCTCCCACAGTTAGATTGTGCTTATCTTTTAACAGAAGATATAGCTTTGAGTTATATTTCCAATGCAACCAGTTTTAGGTCCATCTTATGGTTAGACCTAAAGTTATACCCGATTTACTGAAGCGTGGTCTGTCTGCCTCGCGAGAGGAAGCTGTCTAGAAGATGAATGAGTGTCGATCAACGGCACAGCCGTACCATCGATCGACGTTGATCCCATAGGAAAATCCCGCCTTGTTTTATGGCCGACTAAATCCCAGATGTCATGGCAAGTTACCAGAATACCCCTGCATGAGTTTAGACGTAATTTATATAATTTTCTAAGCCATTGTTGGCGGGTAATCTTTATTTTATTCTTTGTCTTAAGTTTTGGAGAGAAGATATATTCTCCTTCAGAGACTGATTGGAACTCCTTTGAATTTATATTGATTTCTATATCTATTTTTTATTCAGACTATGGTTTGTGTTATTGCTTTCATGTCTAAGTAATCATCTTGTTAGGTTTAGGGATTTCATGTTCTTAATGTCAAACTAATAGTCATAGGATTGCTAGGTTATCTACAGATCTTTACACCTGGGTGGCTTGTAATACTAGGATATAGAGTAGTGGAATAGCACGAGAGTGTGACTGATTGCTTGAACCTAGAATCATAGGACAATTGAGAGGCACGAGAGTGCAATTAATTAAGGGAACCCAAGCCCTGTGTGGATTAGATATCTTGGAGCATACGAGAGTTGGTGTAGGATCTAGTTGAACATTATTGTTATGTCTTTTAATTCTTGTCAAGGTAGTATCAATCGATACCCAAGCATTGGTATCGATCGCCGCTCGATCCTTGTTAGCAAGCGGGAGCTGGAACATAGAACTTAGGCATCTCATTAGTAATTGGATGCGAGAGCTGGATTACTTGCTTATTGAATTCGAGTTCTAGAGTTTGATCTACAAAAACCTTAGCATCCTTGATTTTTGTTTTGAATCTATTGATTGATAAATCCCTAAACCTAGATATTTCATCTTATTGTTATCAAACCAATCACATGCTTACTTGTCTACTATTACTTCTTTAATAAATTGTTTGCCTAGTTTAATCTAAACATCCACGATCCTGCGGACTTGATCCCTAAGTACTACAATTGAACCTCTTATTTGAGAGAGTAAAAAGTATCTTATAAGGTTAATTTTACAGTTCATAATAAAAGCTACATAAATTGTTTCAAAGGTTTCAAGACATTCGGGCGTAAAATCGAATTTCACCTCTTTGCACAAAAGTGCAGTAAAGGGTCTAGCAATTTTGTTAAAATCTTTTATAAATCCCCTATAGTATCCAGCATGTCCTAGAAAGCTTCTAATGTCTTTGACATTAGTGGGTGGTTGCAGTTTTGTCATTACGTCAATCTTTGCCTTTTCCACCTCAATTCCGGCTGCTGAGACCTTGTGTCCCAAGACAATTCCGCTGTTAACCATTAAATGTCATTTTTTCCAGTTCAAAACCAGAATTTTCTCTTTGCATCTAGCTAATACCTTACACAGGTTATCGAGACATGCTTTGAAATTCGGACCATAAACTGAGAAGTCATCCATGAAATCTCCATGAAATCCTTGATCATATCGGTGAATATTGACATCATGCATCTTTGGAAAGTCGCAGGAGCATTTCAGAGTCCGAATGGCATCCTATGATATGAGATTGTTCCATAGGGACAAGTAAAGGTGGTTTTTTCTTGGTCTTCCAGATGTATGGGGATCTGGAAGAATCCAAAATACCTGTCGAGAAAACAATAGTATTCGTGGCTCGCGGCCCTTTCTAACATCTGATCGATGAAGGGTAAAGGGAAATGATCTTTTCGTGTGGCAGCATTTAGTTTTCAAGTAATCGATACACATTATGTGTCCGGTGACAGTTCGAGTAGGAATCTATTCATCTTTGTCATTCTTTATCACGGTAATTCCTTCTTTCTTTGGGACAACATGAACCGGGCTGACTCAGTTGCTGTCTGAGATCGGATAAATAACGCCTGCTTCTAGAAGTTTCATGATTTCCTTTTTAACTACTTTTTTCAGATTGGTGTTCAATCTCCACTGATGCTCGATGGAATATTTTGATTCATCATCAAGGTGTATCCTATTCATGCATAAAGCGGAGGAAAATCCCGGGATGTCATTTAGCAAATAACCAAAGCCTTGTGATGCTTCCGAAGTTTATTCAGCAACAATGCTTATTTTCCGCTGCTCAAGTTTGCATTTATGATGACAGGATATGAATTTTCGTAAAGTAAATCATAATTAAGACCGGCTGGAAGTGATTTGAGCTAGATTTTTGGTGCTTTTTCTTTGCTCCAGTCGTCGGTCACAGTACATTGGCGATCAATGGTTATATTGGGGTGTCGATTGACGGGGGTTGATGGATTGAATTCGTCAAGATTGACATTAAAGATTTCTTATGTGGCGTCCATTAAACTTGCATACTCTCCAGCGTGATCTTCTAACGCAGAGATGTCAACATAAGGAGACTTACTTGCTTTCTCTAGAGGTTCGCTCGAGCACATGTCTGTGAATGAGTTTTCTGCTAGGTTGGAAAGGTAATCGATATGGTAGGTTTGACATACGATCAAATGTTGTTTTATTATATTTTGCATGTCAAAGACCATCGGTATCTTCCCTATGTTGAGGCAGATACATCCTTCTCTGACATCAATGATCACCCCGACAGTGGCCAGGAAAGGTCTTCCTAAGAGAATGGGATTTCGGGGTTCTCGCTCGTATTTAAGCACTATGAAATCTGTAGGTATATCACAGTTATGAATACATACATGTACTTCCTCAAGTACACCTTCCGGAATTCTAGTGGATCTATCAGCTAAAATGAGTGTGACCCTGGTAGGTTGATATTGTGTTAGCACGAGAGCGAGTACAACGGAATAAGGCATCAAGTTGACACTAGAGCCTAAATCACAAAGAGATCTTTGAAATCTCTCATCGCTAATAGTGCATTCCAAAACGAAACTACCATTGATGTTGCAGCTTTCATGTATTGCTTAATAGCAGGCGATATGTGAATGGCATCGCTTAGCAGCATCTCAATGTTTACTTTGTCAAACACTTTCTTGGATATTTCTTTTTCTAGCTGCTTGTTCTTCTGCTTAGCATTTTTCGAAGGAAAGGGGGCTTTTGCTTGGTAGGTCCTTGTTTCTGTTTATTCTATATTAGAGCATTCCATCGATTCTTTCTTCAGGGCGTCGATCGATTTTTAGTAAAGGGTGTCGATCGATTTTTAGTACGGGTGTCGATCGATGTCTCCCACGTCTACGTTCTTTCCCTTAGGTTTTATAATTGATTCCTCAAGGTCGTCATTTTGGCCTAATACTTCAGTTTCGGGAAGGATTTTGAGGTCTTTCTCGTAAATTTTGAGCGGGATGGGATGCAATTTTTCTTTTCCATCCGTTGACATTTTCTCAATTTCATCGATGGCTATGCTTTCTTTAACGCCAGGGGCGAGTTGTTGACCGCTTCGTAAAGCTACGACATTGCAATGGCTCCTGGGGTTAGCATCTTTTTTTACAAGTAAGAATCCGTCCTCTCTCCTGATGGACATAACGTTGCTCGCCACTTGGTTGTTGATTCTCTTAATGTGTTCGCTCAGAGTGTCAAATGTTTATGTCATCTTTGAGTATATCATGTCTAACTTTTCATCGAGGTCGGCAGCTATTCTACGGTTTCCAGTGAAGACTTGGTTCATTTCTGACTTTGAACTTCTTTCTTATTTGTTCACATTGGTGTCGTAGTCGCTTGTGAAATCGCCAGCGCTTTCCCTAGATTGTTGATCGCTTAGGTTCATCACATCAGAGAACTAAAATAGTTCTTCAAAGTTGGAAGGGGCAGAATCGTCTTCACCATAATGTTGAAATAAGTTATTTCCGTGCAGAACGGCTGTAACTGATGCGAGAGTTTTTCAAACTCGGATCGAGTGTTCCTCCTCTGCGACCAATGGTGGTTCATTTTGGTGTCTTTTTTCGAAAGCTCTACGTAAAGATATGTTTTATATCAGTCTTTTAGCGCTTGAAGGGCTTTGGGTGCCGAAATTCCCCTCGCTGGTTGTACCAAGGATGGTTTGATAGTCTAGGCTTAGTTCTCTATAGAAAGTGTTGTTAAGTTGGGGTTCTAAGAATCCATGGTGTGGGCACGAACGTTGGTCGCTTTTGAACCTTTTCAAGGAGTTTTTAAAAAATTTGCGGCTACCTTGAATGAAAGTGGATATTTCCCTTCTTGCTTCGCAGTATCTCTCCTCGTCAAAGAAGTGGTTGATGAAGGCGCTTCTAATATCTGCCCAACAAGTCAAGGATCCTTGTGGTAACTGGTTAAGCCACCTCCTAACGTAATCTTGTAGGGATGAAGGAAAAATTTTGCAGCGATTGAAATCGTCATTCACCATGTCTTATCATCTCGATGTGATCGTTTGGGTTTCAGTGGGAAAACCATTGAACTGATTCTTTGCGCGCCATAATTAGGAAATCGATATCAAGCTCAGAGATTCCATCATGGTTATCGGATAATCGAATCGCGGACCTATTGGAATAGGTTCTGCTGGGATTTCTGTATTCGAGCATTGCCAATTCATTCTTTAGAGGTTTAGTGATTTGATTGCGGATTGCAGCTCCATGATAATCAATTAGTTTCCTTGCTTCGTTGCTTTTATTATTCATTGGTTCTATCGAGACTATTTTCTTATTATCAGAATCAGTAAAGGCGCACTTACCTGCTTCCGACTGATCGATATCGATTGATGGCAATGGAAGAGTGTCGCCCGACAGTAATGGACTAACATCGATCGATTCCAAACAATCTTCGTCGATCGATGGTTTGTGCCAGAATCCATATTCTCTCCTATAAGTGCATGTGACATAAGGTTTTGGGAAATAATAATTTAGCAAACAATAAAGTAAAAATCTAGACAATATTCTAAACGAAATCTAATGGCAATAAGAAAGAGTCCCCGGCAACGACACCAAATTTGATGTGGGGTTTATTTTTATTTGACTTTCAAATTAATCATATTTTCCACCTTTACTCTCTCAATTAAGAGGTTCAGTGTAACACTTAGGGATTGAATCCACAGAGATTATAGGATTGCACAATAGACTTAAAGTTGTCGAATTAAAGCTAGATGAATTATAACAATAACAATAAAAGCGGTTTTAAGATTGATTTGGTTTGTGAGGATTAAATTAAGAGATTAGACTTAGAGAAAATTCTTAGGTAGATTTAGATAAGGCAGACTAATAGATTGCTAGAGTTTTATTAAGTATCTTTCTGAACACAAACCTTAAGGTTTAGGAGATCATTCTCGCGCATCTCGACTGAGCATCGATCGACGACAATATAATGGCATTGACCGATGCTCATTCTAAACAGTACTGGTTTCGTGGTTTGATGGGTTCTCTTAATTTCTAATTTTTCTCTCTTTTGTTACTAGTTATTTAGATTATTTAAGATAGATTGAGGTTATAACCAGGTTTTCGCTTGCGCTATAGAACCCTGATTTCTAAGTTTGAGGTGATCAAATTCAACTTATCATTAAGAGCAACTTAAAAAATAACTAAGAAGATTGCCCTAGCAATTTCTATAAAATCAACAATACATTATTACCATTGAATAACCCTAAATCTAATAGAACTACTGAATAAATTGCATAGAATAAGCTGAGTAGAAAGATAAGGAGTTCAAGATCTTCTCAGTAATGATGATCAGCATCGATCGGCCTTGGTCATGTAACATCGGTCGACGACAAGGTAGTGCCATCGATCGACAGCAAGGTAGTGCCGTCGATCTACGACAGTCTTGTACTTCGACCCTATCAACGATCAACTATGGATTATTCTCCTATAAATGCTCCAAAAGCTCCATGTATCTCCATATATCTCCAAAATGTACCTGGACCTGTAAAGACCTTAAAACATAGCCTAGACACACACAATAGATCCTAAATAGAGCCTATCACATGGACTGAAACTCGTAATAAATAGGCTATATCAGACTCTTACCCCAAAAAGGTTTTGAACACACATGCAGTATTTTCTGGTTCATTTCCTCCCTTTTTCTCTTTTCTCTGATTTCGTTTCAATTTTGTTCTTCACTTAATTTTTTTTTATTTTGAGCTCCGACAAGTGTACACGAATAATGGGGTCACATAAATGTTCCTACCCTCGCTTCCAGTTTTGTGTTATCTGACTTTTAATTAGAATAGTGGGGTCATAGGAAATATTCCTACACCTCTACATCTAAGGGAATTATCTCAATCATTTATTTTCTTTCCTTTTCTAAATGTCAAAGAGAGGAGAGAGGGGAACTACATGTTAATATGAGAAGCCAATGTCCATCTTCTTATGCAAGGGAAGTACCTAAAACTATACTTATTCTTGTTTGAATAGGTTTGCATTGTTTATATCAGGTACTTGGAGCTCATGAGAAGAGTCTGGTCGTGGATTAAACTCTTTGATGATGGCAGGAGTTCAGAAGAAAGGAGGAGAAAAAGAACAAGTCACATCGAGAGTTCTAAGCAGTTTTGAGTGTGAAGCAAGGAAAGAATTGGTGCTTGCTTGCCATTAAGGTAAAGCCATGATCCAGGGTTTATGAGTCCCTAAACTAGATCATAAGACTCATAAACCCCCTGGCCAATCCGTAGGTTGAGTGTAGTTGCACTCTTTTTGGTTACGTGATGGTTTTACCCCATTAGGTTTTCCACACTAAGGTTTTTAATGAGGCAAGTACTCTTTGTTCTAAGCTTGCCCAAGGATCTCTTATGGTCAAGTTTGAGGAGAAGTGTTAAAATAAAAAAAAATAACCAGAGGAAAGGATTTATTACATGATCAAAGACAATTGCATCAAGAGAAATTGATTTGGGCTTATTTGTGTAGTCTTTCTCCACAAGCTACCCTATTAACCTAACCTGACTTGCAAGGCAAGGAATAAGTTGGGGACAAACTTGTGGACGTGCTAGGCTCCAGAAACCTAAGAAGTTACATGGGTGCAGAAGGAGCTGTGTAGACTTGTCACTACCACAAAGGAAGGTTGTGCCTCTCCTCTTGTCCATTTCTACTCTTCCTAGATGAGCCAGAACTTGGATTTATCCCCGTTGGCCTCTCCTCATTTCCTACATAATCATTTATTTATGCTCCCTTGTTTTAGTAATTGTTTAATCATGTGTTTTGCTTATTTAAATCCTTTCCATCACTTGTAACATCTGAACTGAATAAACACAAGTCTCTCTCTAAATTTGTTTTATCTCTCTCTCTCTCTTTCTTGTGTCTAAATAATATTCACAATGTAAGGATATAAGCATTATGGTTTAGAGGCTGCCTTAAATCTATCTCTCTTACGACAGCTTAATACCTGTAAAACTCACACAAACTCTGACTTATCCTCTTCTCTTAAACTCTAGCTTACTGATTCCAATGCCTCTTCATTTTAATTTACACAAATTTGAGTTGTGTTACTTGAGAAGGGTATATTCAAACTAGAGATTCTCAGTTTCATATAACCATTTTACTCTCTGGGATCTTAGTTATATTGTATTATGTGTGTGAGTGAGAGGATTCAACCACATGTTGGTTGTCTCTGATCTTGAATGATGAGTTCATGTTGTGTGGTTGAAGGGGATTCAGTCACAAATTGACTGAATACTCTCTTGACAAGAGACAAACACTCATTAATTCCACCATGGTATCAAAGCTTTGTTGCTCTTCTTTGGGATCAAACCCACCTCTTTTCTCTCTATTTTTGAATAGATAATTTCTCTCACTTTTTTTATAGTGTAAGCTTGGTCAAAACTTGTTAATTTCTTGAAATCAATCCTTAGGAAGAGAGGATTCTAAAATGCTCCACCATTATGTTTTATCGATTGGATAATAGCTTTCTCTTAATAGAGCATCTCTTTGACAAGTGGACAAACTGTTTTGATCCATTGGTTTCATTGTTGTCTAAGACACATGAAACACTTGTTCATGTGTTATTCTGATGGTTCTTTTGTTGCAAGCCCTGGAAACATTAGTTCATGAGTTATTCCAGTGGCACATGTCAAAGATCAGTTGATAAATTGATTGACTAGTGGTCCATTGTGTTTCAGCTACTGAGGCACCAACTCATGATGGATATTGGATGCTCCTGACTGTTAATGCTTCCGCGAAACTCAAGAAAACACAACAAAACTCTGTCCATTAGAAATCTTGAGCAAAATCTCTATTTTCTATTCTCTATTCTCTCATTTTATGATTCTCAGGTTAATTATTCTCCATCATTCTCCTATTCTCTGGCTATTAATATTATGGTTAAATCATTCTCTACTCTCTACTTGTTCTCTGGTTACTTATGCTCTGTAGTTACTAAATCTCTATTCTCACAATCTTGTTTAGAATCTGCCTAAGGTAGTTAAACTTTTCTGAAGTCGAGTTCTCTTGAAAGAATAGTCTTGTTTCAGTCCTTCGAAAAATTGATTGTGTTGTTGCATGAATGCTTAGTCGTGATGATTAGGATTCAGAGAGTTTTATAGGATAAAATCATGAAGATATCTTTCCATTGCTTGTTTGAAATGTGTTTTAAAGATCAGACTTGGTGAAAACCCATGATCTGATCTCTTGTTGTCTACTGATGCTTGTCTTAGTATTTTTTGGCAGGCTGCCCATGTTGATAAGAGCCTACACATGATGTATTGTCCTGACCATGGAAATTTCCCACTTGCCATCAACACTATGGACACTGATTGTGTCCATCAACTCCCACGATGGTTGAGAGGATGAATGGAGCAGTGGAGAGATTGCTCAGAAGTGACTTACATGACGCCAAGAGGGTGGACATGAAATAAACTCAAGAGAACATGCACAATTTAAGCCATGAGGGCTGTGGTCTCAAGGCATTAATGATCATCATTGGCTACCATAATCCAGACCACATATACTCATTCTCATGTCAAGCTTCAGGAGGGGTATTAATAGGAGAAGTCAATGTCCATCTTCTTATGAAAGGGAAGTACCTAAAACTATATTTATTCTTGTTTGAATAGGTTTGCCCCTTGATAATTGACGCAAGTGTATGTGCATTGTTTGAATCAGGTACTTGGAGCACATGAAAAGATTCTGGTTATGGATTGAACCCTTTGTGATGGCAGGATGTCAGAAGAAAGGGGAGACAAATAACCAGCCACATGGAGAGTTCCAAGCAGTTTTGAGTGTGCGGCAAGGAAGGCATTGGTTCATGCTTGCTATTAAAGTAAGGTCATGATCCACGGTTTATTAGTCCCTAAACTAGATCATAAGAATCATAAGCCCACTGGCCAATCCCTAGGCTAAGGGCAGTTGCAATCTTTTTCCCTAACTGATGGTTTTATCCCATGAGGCTTTCCACACTTAGGTTTTTAATGAGGCAAGTAGTCTCAGTTCCAAGCATGCCCTAGGATCTCCCATGGTCAAGATTGAGGGGGAGTGTTAAAATGAAAAAAGAGAATAACCAGAGGAAAGGATTTAGTCCATGATCAAAGATAAGTGTATCAAGAGAAATTGATTTGGGCTTATATGTGCAGTCTGGCTTCACAAGCTACCGTCTTGACCTAACATGACTTCCAAGACAAGGAATGAGTTGGGGAGGAGCTTGTGGATGTGCTAAGATCCATAAACCTAAGAATACTCTGTTTGAATTCAAAAGGAATATCTAGTTTGATTTAAGAAAGAAGAAGTCACATGGGTGCATAAGGAGTTGTGTAAACATGTGACTATCACCAAGGAAGGTTGTGTCTCTCCTTTTGCCTCTTTCTACTCTTCTTGGAAAAACCAGACCTTGGTTCTATACCCTTTTTACAATCCTCATTCCCAAAATAATTATTGATTTATGTTCCCTAATTTAGTAATTGTTTAATCATGTGTATTACCTATTTAAAGGCTTCTCCATCAATTGTAACATCTGAACTGAATAAACAAAAGTTTCTCTCTCTAATTTCGTGTGCTCTCACTCTATTTCTTGTATCTAAAAAATATTCACAATGTAAGGAGTTAAACATTATTGATTAGAGGCTGCCTTAAATCTATCTCTCTTACGGCAACTTAATACTTGTAGAACTCTCTCCAACTCTTACTTATCTTCTTCTTTAAACTATAGCTTACTGATTCTAATGCCTTATCATCTTAATATACACAAACTCAAAGTGTTGTGTTCCTTCAGAAGGATAGATTCAGACTAGAGATTCTCAGCTTCTTATAAACAATTTACTCTCTAGGATCTTGGTTTTATTTTAAGATGTGTGTGTGTGTGTGTGTGTGTGTGTGTGTGTGTGTGTGTGTGTGTGTGTGGTTGTGTGTGAGGAGTCAACCACAAGTTGGTTGTCTCTGATTTTGAATGGTGAGTTTCTGTTGTGTTGTTGAAGGGGGATTCAGTCACAAGTTGACTGAGTACTCTCTTGACAGGAGACAAGCACTCATGAATTCCAACACCATACCACACAGACTTTTACTTTCCAGACCCCAGGAAGAATCAAATCCAGTGTATACCAAGCCCCAAGAGAAGTGAACTGAGTTTGTTAAGTTGGATGTCACCTTTGGTTCCTTCAGACTCTCTAGAGATTGTGGATGTTACTGGCACGTTAATTCACTTTGTTAATTCCATTCAATACATCTTGTCATGAGCAACTCATAATGGTGCTAGAGAGTGGTTACGTGGTTTGTTCCGGGAAAAAAATCATCATCCCCAAATGACTCTATTTTGAGTCAATAAAACGACTCACTGACACTCAAAAGAAAACACAATGTCAGTAGACACCTCCTCCATGCTTAAATAACTTTGTCCCTAATGTTATACAATCTGAGATTAGAGAAGGAAATAAATGAAAACTGTAAAATTGTAACAAGGATTCGCAAGTATACCTTTGTGCAATGAGCGACGAGTGATGCAGTGAAGTACCTGTTGACCCTTTGCAGTGTGGCGTCGATTGACGCTGGCCAGCTGTTGATCGATGCTGGTCGTCTACTCGTGAACCTGCTTTTGTGAGAAAAACTAAAAAGTACCTAATAGTAGGATGCCTCCCAATCAACTCTTGTTTTTTTGTCACTAGCTTTAATTCTGGAGACCATATTCAGTCTGGATGATATTGGGAACTTGCTCCAAACAACTCTAGTTTCCAACAGCTTCCTATTCAGAAATTGCCCATGAAAGTTTTCATAGAAGCCTCTCTGTTTTTCTATAATCTCAGAATTGAAGAACGCTCGAACTTTAGCAAATGGTTGTGAGAAACCTCTGCTGCACACTCTATAGTCTATAACATCATCTTGGTCCTTTTGATCTTCTTGTTTTTCCTTTTCCTCTTTCCCACAAACTTAGGCATTTATGTCTTGGTTTTTTCAGAATTACGGAGGGCGTCGATCGACGCTAATGTTGGATTTTCCGTCATGCGACTTGAATCTATAGGTGCTGGGCCTTCAGATAGCTATATGAAGTAAATACACTCCTCTCTTTTGTTCTTCTCCATCATATTTAGAAGAAAGTTTTGTCAACATTAGTCAGACACATCTTATTTTTTTGTAGATCAAAAACTGCCCTTACAGTAGCCATGAAGGCTCTTCCAAAAATAAAAAAATGATTTCCAGCCTGGTTTGATCTCCACAACATCAAAGTCCACAGGGACAATGCATTCCCCTATCTCTACTTTTACATTCTTGATCATGCCAGATGACTTTTCCTTGGAGTTATCCAAGAAGGTGAAACTATTTTGAGAAGGTTCCACCTTTAATCCTAACAGTTCAGCAGTATCTTTGGCCTTGATGCTAACCAGAAAATTGACAGATTTCAGGTTCTTCATGAAAGTCTAAATCAATAAATGGATGTGTGTTGAATTGCTGACATGGAATTTTAAGGAGGATTTAAAGAAATCTGAGAAAGGCCAGCGAAGAAACTCGATCTCACATGAGTGGTGTAATGGTAAAGGTAATCAAACATGTGACTGTTACTGCCATGATGTGTGCAAGGGACAACATTAGGTTAAACGTCCATATCTTCAGACGAGAAGTGATGAAAAGCTTAATCTTGTAGCTCTTGTTGGAAAAGAAAGTGATAAAGAACTTGAGCTGGATTCTGATTCAAACAGTGATGGAGAAGATAGATGTGAAGGATGAATATCGTAGGCTTTATGACAGTTGGGTTGAACTGAGCAAAGAGAACCTGAATCTGCTTAAGAACAAGACGCAACTATAAGCTCAAATTAACATAATGAAGATAGACAAGCCTACAACATTGATGCTGGAGCCATCAACATGTTCAAGGAAGAATAATGAGTTGCACAGGCAGAGTGAAGCTAAAGAGGAAAATACAAGTGAACTGGAATCGAAGATAAGTATATTATGTTGGAGTCAAAATCGGTTACGACGGAAGCAACACCTGAAACTTCCCGGAAAACACCCTCTTTAGAAAAAAAGGAAATAATATTTTAAAGAAAAGAAGAGCGGGAAAAACAAAGTCGAGTTTTGTATGAATTTCGTAAAGGATGTATACGGTAAGTCCTCGACAAAGGTTACTCTAAGCCTCGAAAAAACAGATCCCGAGTATCGAAACAACAAAACAACTGTAAGGCTCGATCATCCAACTCGCCTGAACGGGCAAGTCGAACAAAGCAAGACGGTCAACTCGCCCATTTGGTGTGTTGGACTTGTAGGACCAAGCGAGATGGTCAACTCACCCGTTCGGCGAGTTGAACCAAGCAAGACGGTCAACTCGCCCGTCCGGAGAGTTGGACTAATCAAGACGGTCAACTCGCCCATTCGGCGAGTTGGACTAACTATACGGTCAACTCGCCCGTTTGACGAGTTGGACCAAGCAAGACCATCAACTAGCCCATTCGGCGAGTTGAACCAAGCAAGATTGTCAACTCGTACATTGGGCGAGTTGGACCAACCTAACTCGCCCGTTCAGCAAGTTGGACCAACCCAAGTCACCCACGAGGCGAGCTAGGCCAAACATAAACCAGATCTTATGCCTTTTGTTGAACCTCGGTGGATCAACCCTCGTTTTGTCTTGCTCGGATGTATCGTTGGGACTTTATGAAAAAAACCTTGAAGACTCATTTTCCCAAATGAAGTTCATGGTTATCGTATAAACGGAAACGGTTAACTTAATGCCAAAATTGTCTAAACTATATGAGAAGTGTGAACTTCCTAGCCAAAGTGGCTTCGTATCATTAAACTTTATATCGGAGAAATCGTAAAAAAAGTTTAAGTCGAAATACGGCCCAAAGAGACCTAGAATGTGGCTAAAGACCCACTTGCGATTTCATTTTAAATTGAGACCGGAAATATTATGACGGTGTATCTTTACTTGCCGAAGAAGATAAACTTACGAGATCTAAAGATAAATGTCAAGTGATGTAGCTTTTATTATGCACTCTCAAATTAACCTTATAAGCTACTTTTTACTCTCTCAAATAAGAGGTTCAGTTGTCGTACTTAGGGATCGAATCCACAGGGAGAGTGGGCACACAATAGACTATATATGTTTAGATTAAGCTAGGCAAACAGTTTTTTAAAGAAGTAATAGTAGACAAGTAAGCAGGTGATTGGTTTAATAACAATAAGATGATATAACTAGGTTTAGGGATTTATCAATCAATAGATTCAAAAGACAAATCAAGGAAGCTATGGGTTTCATATATCAAACTCTAGAAATCAAATTCAATGACCAACTAATCCAACTCTCGCATGCAATTACTAATCAGATGCCTAAATTCTATGTTCTAGCTCTCGCATGGAAACAAGGATCGAGCTTCGATCGATACCAATCCTTGGGTATCGATCGATACTACCTTAGACAAGAATTAACACACATATCAATAATGTTCAACTAGATCCGAGACCAACTCTCGTATGTGCCTAGATATCTAATCCACACAGTGCTCGGGTTCAGTTAACTAATTTCACTCGCGTGCCTCTCAATTGTCCTATGATTCTAGGTTTAAGCAATCAGTCACACTCTCGTGCTATTCTGTTGCGGCCAACAAACCAGCAGATCGTCCAAAACCTCACCCAACTGTCCATACCAACCCGTGTAGAGGTTCCAGTGACATACGTTCAGTCCAAGGAGAATATCTCAGCAACCAGACGTCCTTTTGGAGTGAAACTAATTGGAAACGAAGGATTATTGATCAAGGAAGAACTGAGGCTTTTAATTTCGAGAAAAGACCTACGGAACAAGAAGTTATGGATTTTACAAAATGGACGTTGCCCAGCCCATTCATTTGCGAGTACCCGATTTTGGACCCGAGTTTGGAAGAAGGTTTAAGCCCCATAAAGATCCGTCCTGAGGCAAAAACAAATTTAGAAGTCAAGAGGAGTTTATTAGCTTTCCAGAGAGCCCGGAATAAGGAGAATTGGTCATGGGAAAACCAAGATACAATCAATTTCCCAAAACCGGTCAAACCGATATCAATTGGGGAAAGTTTCCAACCAATTGGATTTTGCTCGAACCAAGCCTTTCTTTGGGAGCCAGGAGACATTCTAATCCATCCAGAAGGTTTAAAAGAAGTCCTTGTCGTCCTAACATGCTCCAGAAACCAGAGGATTAGGAGAATCCTCATTAACCACAACTTACCATATTTGGAGCTCATTTCATTCAAATCCCAACAGCTCCTTTTCCTATTGTTTGGGCACGAGTTAAAGACCTTCCAAGCCATCCAGAAGGTCCCAAGAAGGCTCTCTTATCCCCTTAAACCGTGCAGGTTCAAGGCAAATCAGATTCTTTGCTTGGAGCCAAATTTCCTACAATCACTCCAACGGCTAGTTTCCGATTTTCTTTCTTTGTTTTTGATTTGTTTCCTTTCTTTTATTTTTAGAACGTTTGTATTCTTGTCTCTGAGCATTATATAAGCTCCTAGACGACCATTGTAACCAGCACACTCAATCATCTAGTTAATAAAAGTTTATTCAGTTTATGCAAAAGTGTTCTTTGTGTAAAATATCGATCTTTAGGATTCAAGGAGAGATTCTTTGTTGTCTTATTGATTTCGTGAGTCTAGTTTTTTTGTGCAAATCAAACAAGCTCAGTACATAGGTTGAGAGAGTCAATCACATCGTGCCATCATCCCACCAGATTGAGAGATTCAATCAAACCATCATCCGCAAATCCACTTCAAGTCCATCCTTTGATCAAGCTGAGAGTGATACACATCCAGCAGCTTGATTCCGCCATATCTATCCTTTTTACTTGTTTATTATTCTTGTTTTATTCATATCAGAAACCTCACATCATTTTATTTGCATTTGTTTCAGGTTTGCAAGGTAGATTCTAGACATATCGATAAATCGATCATTTCTGGTCGATCCGATTTGCCCATCCATCCACCATCAGGACGACCCCCATTCTGGGCTGTAACATTTTGGTATCAGAGCTAAACTTCCTGACTCAGGTTACATCTATCCTTGCAACATATTTAGTTTTGCATTTGTTTTCATCATTAAATCGAAAAAGCCATAAAAACTGTTTTTTTTTTGCATTTTGTGTTCTTGCTTATTTTAAATTGAAAACCAGAAAAAGAGTGAGGTAGGGGACGACTTTGTGTATAGTTTGATTGATATTATCCAGAAAAAGAAAAGAAAAACGTGTTTGCATTTATTTTGTTAGTTGTTTCCATTTTAGAAAAGCATACAAAAATCTGGATTACCATATTTGTTCTTGCTTTAAATCTTGCATTCAAAAAAAGAGATAGACATTTGAATCATTTTAATTTCGTGCATATCATATCCTGCATTGAAAAACAAAATTAAAAATCATTTAGCTTAGTTTATATCATTTTGGTCCAAGCGAACTTCATTGTTTCCATTTTCGGTTATTTGCATTGTATAACAAGGAAAAACTCAAAAAAAAAATATCATTGTTAGTTTGCATTTCATATTTACTTTCCAATTGTGTTTATTATATTTTCATATTGTCTTCATTTCGTGCTTGCATCAGAAAACCAAAAAAAGATAAATAATTTTTGCTTAGTTAATTCATTTCGGTTCATACTTGCATAATTCTCGGTTTAGATTAAGTTCCATTACTGCATTTGTTTTATTTTGATTCGACCAGAACTTCCCATACCTTCACTTGCTCTTTGAGATTGCTTTCAGGAAGCAATGGTAGAGGAAGCACACGGCCATACTCTAAGGGCCACAATGAACCAGCAGTTGGCAGCTCTACAAGAGCTCAAGGACAAGATTTCTCGGCTGGAGAAAAGGAACAAAGCTCAAGGCCAACGACCACAACCAGGAGAAAGAAGTTTTGTGAATGCACCAGAGGCTTCATATGTTGAGCCAAAGCCACCAGACCCTTCAAGGATCAACCAACATCCAACTCCTAAATCCCACAACCATCATGTTCTTAATTATCGGTTTGATTACAATGATGTTGCTGATAAAGTTAAGCTTTTTAAATTTTCAGGAAAAAGAGGTTACCTAAGATGGGAGAGGAACACTGATGAATGGTTCTACTACAACAACATCCAGAGAAAGGAGAGGTTGTCTTATGCCATTGATCAACTTAGAGATGATGCCTTTAAGTGGTGGATACAAGAAGAAGATGATAGATGGTTTTACAAGGAGCCAACTATCAAAACGTGGAGAGCCCTTAAGGAAGTCATGAGGAATGAGTTTGCACCAGACTACACAAGTTCTGAGATCCAGGAACTATATCCAAGGAGGTATCCAACTCATGTTCCCAAAGATGTAAGAAGAGAGGTGTCAAAGGAAGGGCAAAGAAGTTTGCCTTCACAAGGCAGCATGCAGCCAAACCAAGTCCCACCCACTGGCCATTTCTTAGACCAGAAGAGAGAAATCCCAGAGGTCAGGGATATGAGTAAAAGTGTCGGCCAAGGCACTTTGGGTAGGACCAAAACAGAACCAGAACCAGCCACTATGCAAGTAAAGGCTAAGGTAAGTCCTACACTTGATAATATGGTTCATGACTCATCTACTACTTGTATGATGCACTTGTCTTTGTCCAAGAGTGTTATTACAGGTCTTATGGAGCCTATATCCCACGGAGATGACACCCCAGGGCCTTACCTTCCAATGGACCAGAAGAAGTCTCAAGACATGGTGTCACTCAACTTGCTTAAAGAAGCAAAACCAGTAACCAAAGTATCAAACCAAGGTAAGTGTTTAACATCACCTTTAGACACTGGTTTAAACGTGTATATCCATGGTACAGGGATACCAGATGAAAGCCATATGCCTACTGAATTTCAAAAGGCCAAACCAGAGCATGAGCTCAATCAAAATCCACACCACAAGTGGAAACCGAAAACTGAACAAAGGATTGTTCATGTGTTGAAACCTGAGGTACATTTCACTCTAAATCAGAATTTTCTTATTAACTCCATGACAGGATTGATATACTTGTCTTGTCCAAGGGATTGTGAAATAAGTACAGGAAACCAAGGAGTGTGCATTGCCCAAAAGGAAGAAACACCAACCAAGATGTTCTTAGTTTCTAACCAGAAACTAGACCAAGGCGATTCTGAATCCTTGCCATTCAAATTAACCAACACTGAGGTATTCTTTGGTAGTACCACGTCCTTAGCATCTAAATTCTTTGATATGATACACTTGTTCTTGTCAAAAGTGCCAAAATCAGATTGTAGAATAAGCTTGAAGCAAGCACAAGAGTTCACTACTGCCACAACTATGTTAAAGGTTAAGTGTTCAATGTTCTTATCAGTTTATAACTCCATTTTCTTTGGTATAATACACTTGTCTTTGCCAATATGTTTTGATCCAGGAATAATTCAAGAAGGACACAAAAACCGAACTGATGTATCACAAGAAAGTGATCATACCTACCAAGGTAAGAAGTTGCAAAAGAGGCAGCCATCCAACCACACTTGTCCAAACAAGAATTTCATTCTTCATCATGCTGATGCAACTAAGGTAAATTCGACCATAGCATATTCTTTTAATAAAACTCCAGTATCAGATATGATTCACTTGGTTTTTGTCCAGAATGTTGAGAATATTTCAGGTTGCAAAGAAGAAAGCTTCAAAGAGATCCCACCGGATCAACTTTTGTTGCTAGAAGACTCAACTCCAATGATGGTCAAAAACGAGGCTACCAAAAGTGTGAAGGACCATCAACCCCAGAAGAGATGCAATGACCATGTTCATGATATGGGCGTGATCATTTCCCATCTTTTTAAAGAAGAGCCACCAGATGCACAATCCATCCCCAAACCAAAACAATACTGAGGTAAGACTTTGGAATCTCAAAAGAGAATGAAACCTGACTTGCTCTATCTTGGTGCAGGTTATCCAGTTTTGAGGTCAAAACCTTCACAAGGGGGAGGGAATGTTGCGGCCAACAAACCAGCAGATCGTCCAAAACCTCACCCAACTGTCCATACCAACCCGTGTAGAGGTTCCAGTGACATACGTTCAGTCCAAGGAGAATATCTCAGCAACCAGACGTCCTTTTGGAGTGAAACTAATTGGAAACGAAGGATTATTGATCAAGGAAGAACTGAGGCTTTTAATTTCGAGAAAAGACCTACGGAACAAGAAGTTATGGATTTTACAAAATGGACGTTGCCCAGCCCATTCATTTGCGAGTACCCGATTTTGGACCCGAGTTTGGAAGAAGGTTTAAGCCCCATAAAGATCCGTCCTGAGGTAAAACCAAATTTAGAAGTCAAGAGGAGTTTATTAGCTTTCCAGAGAGCCTGGAATAAGGAGAATTGGTCATGGGAAAACCAAGATACAATCAATTTCCCAAAACCGGTCAAACCGATATCAATTGGGGAAAGTTTCCAACCAATTGGATTTTGCTCGAACCAAGCCTTTCTTTGGGAGCCAGGAGACATTCTAATCCATCCAGAAGGTTTAAAAGAAGTCCTTGTCGTCCTAACATGCTCCAGCAACCAGAGGATTAGGAGAATCCTCATTAACCACAACTTACCATATTTGGAGCTCATTTCATTCAAATCCCAACAGCTCCTTTTCCTATTGTTTGGGCACGAGTTAAAGACCTTCCAAGCCATCCAGAAGGTCCCAAGAAGGCTCTCTTATCCCCTTAAACCGTGCAGGTTCAAGGCAAATCAGATTCTTTGCTTGGAGCCAAATTTCCTACAATCACTCCAACGGCTAGTTTCCGATTTTATTGCTTTCTTTTTGATTTGTTTCCATTCTTTTCTTTTTAGAACGTTTGTATTCTTGTCTCTGAGCATTATATAAGCTCCTAGACGACCATTGTACCCAGCACACTCAATCATCTAGTTAATAAAAGTTTATTCAGTTTATGCAAAAGTGTTCTTTGTGTAAAATATCGATCTTTAGGATTCAAGGAGAGATTCTTTGTTGTCTTATTGATTTCGTGAGTCTAGTTTGTTTGTGCAAATCAAACAAGCTCAGTACACAGGTTGAGAGAGTCAATAACATCGTGCCATCATCCCACCAGATTGAGAGATTCAATCAAACCATCATCCGCAAATCCACTTCAAGTCCATCCTTTGATCAAGCTGAGAGTGATACACATCCAGCAGCTTGATTCCGCCATATCTATCCTTTTTACTTGTTTATTATTCTTGTTTTATTCATATCAGAAACCTCACATCATTTTATTTGCATTTGTTTCAGGTTTGCAAGGTAGATTCTAGACATATCGATAAATCGATCATTTCTGGTCGATCCGATTTGCCCATCCATCCACCATCAGGACGACCCCCATTCTGGGCTGTAACATATTCCGCTACTCTAGATCCTAGTATTACAAGCCACCCTGGCGTAGTGATCTATAGATACCCTAGCAATCCTATGACTATCAGTGTGACAGTAAGAACATGAAATCCCTAAATCTAACAAGATGATTACTCCGACATGGAAGCAATAGAACAAATCACAGTCTGAGTAAATAATAGATATAGAAATCAATATAAAACCAATGGAGTTCCAATCAATCTCTGAAGGAGAATAAATCTTCTCTGCAAAACTTAATACTAAGATAAAATAAAGCTTAGCCGTCAACAATGGCTTAGAAAACTATATAAATTGGGTCTAAACTCGTGTAGGGGTATTCTGGTAACTTGCCATGACATTTGGGCTTTAGTCGGCCATGAAACAAGCCGGACCTGTCTTATTGGATTAACGTCCTTCGATGGTAAGGGTGTGCCATCGATCGACACTCATTAATCTTCTCGACACCTTCCTCTCGCGAGACAGACAAACCACGCTTCAGACCACACTCAATCTAACTGTGGGAGGTCTCCATCAATATATAAACATCTGACGCATCTGCGTAGTTCTGCATCTCTAAAAGCTCCAGAATCACCAAATTTCTCTAAAACGTACCTGAACCTGAAAATAATCTAAAACATACTCCAAACAAATATAATAGAATCTAAATATGGCTGATATCATGGCACAATAATGTTAAATATCAGGCCAAATCAACTCCGCCAGACTTAACCTTTTGCTTGTCCTCAAACAAACAAAGCCTGTGAAAGAGGTTTTGAAAACCGAAGACTCACATAATGTCTAATTATAACTGTTACCCTACTTTTTTGCAACCACATCATATCAAGTCAATCGCAGAGAAACTTTATATACCTTATCCTAGTATAGCAACCAAATCCATTCTACCAACAACTTAGCGAATACTAGTTTGACTTGCCCCTCTACTGATTTCATTTCTTTGCATAAAATAAAAGTCCACTTCTCTACTCAATAATTTTTTTTGAAAAACTTATGTATATATAGTAAATAAGACTCAAAACAAATAAATTAGCATCAGCGAAACTCCCTCAGACTTAAATTACATTGTCCCTAGTATAATCCATCCTAGATAAGTTAGGAAAAATTAAATAGCTTAAATAGAAAAATTGATACCTCTCTCTGTAAGAGGGTGTCAATCGATGGTAGGCATGTGTGGTCGATCAATGGTGGCGATCCAACGTCGACCGATGGTGCCTCTATGATGTCGATCGATGGTGGACTCAAATAGTATGCAAAAACAAAAGTGAAAACTCAAAATAAATTGTAGTATAAGTAAAAATTAAATAAACATTTACTAAATAGTGGGTTGCCTCCAACTCACCGCTTGGTCATTGTATTTAGCTCGACGTTTTGGAACTCTTATTCAGCCTGAATTAGAAGGAGAACTTTCTCCAGAACAGCTGTCAGTGTCCCTCTTCCTCATTTTGTTGATGTTGTTGATAAAAGTTCTTGCAGAAGCTTCCCCTTTGTCTTTCATCTCTGGATCACATAGCACCCTGACCTTGGTAAAAGGTTGCATACTTCCTTTGCAGCACATCCTATACTCAAGACCTCCCTCATATCATCGCGAAGGAAAAGGTGACAAGAATTTTGTATCTACCTTCCTTTTCTTTTTCTTCTTCCTGGCCCTTCCCCCAGACTTAGGCTTTTCAATCACAGGTTGCTCTAAAATCTGGAAAGTGTAGATCAACGCTATTAGGTGAGTGTCGATCAACAATAATGCTAGTTCTGTGGTTTCGCGGTTTGAATCAGATGCGGGTGCTGGATCTTCAGATGACTCCATCCATGAAATAAACCCCGTACTTTTGGTCTTTCCCCACAGGATCGTAGAAGACATTTTCATCAAAATTAGTAAAGCGCATATTATTTTTCTTGAGATCACAAAAAGCCCCTACGTAGCCATATAGGCTCTTCCAAAGATAAAAGAAGATTCTCGACCTGATTTGCTTCCCAAAACATGAAAGTCCACAGGAACAGTGCATTCACCTATCTCTACTTCAACATTCTTGATCATGCCTACTGAGTTTACCTTGGAGTTATCCGCGAAGGTGAAGCTATCTTGAGAAGGTTCCACCTTTAATCCTAACACTTTGGCTGTGTCCTTGGCCATGATGTTGACTGCAGATCCAACATCACAGAGGGCGTATGGGAAATTGGTGTCATGTATACAGCAGCAAATCAGAAACTTCCCAGGATTTTGTTCCTTCTTCAGTGTCTTCTTGGATTTACGGCTGACCATATTAAACAGCAACTCAATGTCCTTACCCGTCTCCTTGCTCTCTCTGAAGAAATTACCAAGTCTGTACTGGTGATATGCATCCTGGAAAGACATATCCTTAAGGACCCTCTTCACTCTCTTTTGAAATCCATCAAGTACAGCATTGTTTGCTTCTCTCCTGAGGCGTTTGGGAACATAGGGTGCTTTAGATCCCACTCTCTTCTTTGGACTTCTTTCTTTCGCTGCCTGCTTGTCCATGGCAGATTCATGTTCGTCCTGCAGGTGTTGATCTATATATGGTGTGTACCGTCGATCAATACTGTCAACGAAAGAGGTTTCAGCTAGAATCAATTGCCCTTGTTCTTGTGCATCGACATCCTGCTGATTGGTGGTCACTGTTGGCCTTTTTAATGAGCGGTGCACATTATCGCTTGACATGGGCGTGTGTCGATCGATGTTTTCATGTTGGTGTCGATCGATGGAGTCCGTTTTAACACATAAAGGGTTGGGAGGAAGCGGGTGTCGTGTGGCGAAATCTGAGTGGCTCTGAATTTCCACTATTCCTAGGTACTCTTCTATGGGTGTCGATCAATGCTCATCTGATGGTGTCAATCGAACCAGTGCGAGCTGCCAGATGTCATATAACTTTTGACTAAAAAGCACCTTTTTCCATCTTCTCATGCTTGATTACTTCCCCAAATTCATTATCTAAGATGGCATCAACCTGGTGCCTCTTGCTCTCCCCAGCTTTCTTTTTAACTAGAGCTTCTTGCCTCTTCACAGCTTTTGTTGTCTGAGAATTATGGGTGTTTAGCATCTTAACATGGGTTTTCATGGCTTCAAATTTTCCATTCAGCTTTTTGTGGATAGAATCCAACCTCAGATTTAAGTATGGAATCATCTTCTCCTGAATTTCTATGGCTCGTTCCATCATAGATTCCATCCTCTGAACATGGTCCTGAAAACATATTTCATTTATATGATTCTCTTCCTCTTCTGAATCCTGTTCCACCAACGAGACTTCATATACAAAACTGGTTTTGTCATCCACCTCAATGATCTTGTCATTATTCGTATCACCTGATTGCATTAGGTGAGTATCCATATTCCTAATATTTTTTCTAGACAAAAAGTTCTGAATCAGTCTCTTAGCTTCCTCCGGATTCCTAGTCCCAAAGTTCCCTTCACTTGCCTGATCCAACATTATATGATGCTGCACATCAATACCTTTGGAGAAGAATCCCAACAGTTGAACCTCTGTGAAACCATGATTTGGATAGTATTTTTTTAGTCCCCAGCCCCCTAAATCTTTCCTAAGAGATTCTAACCCTTCAGTAGGTCCCTGAGAGAATGTCAAAATCTTATCCCTTAGCTCTTCGGTCTTTGCGTAACCAAAAAAAATAATCATAAATGCAGTCTTGACATCATTCCAGGTAGTGAGAGATCCTCGTGGTAGAAGTTTCAGCCGAACAAGTGCATTCCTAGAGAGAGAATACTTGAATAACTTGCGTAGAAGATAGTCTTTAGTTTCTTCATGCTCTAGGATGCTAGAAACAAAATTCTCTAGTGTTTCAATGTGGTCCATGGGATCTTCATGGGGAAGGCCATTAAAGGGGTGCTCGCTCACATGTAAAGTATTCAGCTCTTATCTGGCCACTGACCCCCTGGATTTGTCGAGGTTGAATCACAGACCGAATATAGAATCGAGTAGGCCTGATCAACTCTGCTATCAATCGATGCTCAGGGATGACAGCCCCATGTGCATCTAATTTCTGACCTACTGCATTACACAGATAACCCTCAGGGCCATGCAGGTCTCCATTCCTATCCCTAGTCAGAATATGTGCCGCAACCATCTCTACTCGCTAATTACTGTCGATTGATGGTAGAGTACAAGTATCGTTCGATGTTCTTGCAAGAGTGGTGTCGATCGACGCTGAAGTGTTGTTGTTGATTGATTGTAGACGTTTCTCTCTGCGGATGGTGCTTTCAATAGCTGTTGGGTCTGAGAAAAGTAATTATTTTTCCTTGTTGCTCCTGGTACTGCTCTGTATGTACCTAAAAGACGAGGAAAATTTTATGTAAGTAAATGAAACAAAAAATAAAAAACTATACTAAACCTATTAATCAAGTCTAATGGTGATCCTCGCTCCCCGGAAACGGCGTCAAATTTGATGTAGCTTTTATTATGCACTCTCAAATTAACCCTATAAGCAACTTTTTACTCTCTCAGATAAGAGGTTCAGTTGTAGTACTAAGGGATCGAATCCACATGAAGCGTGGGCACACAATAGACTATAGATGTTTATATTAAGCTAGGCAAACAGATTATTAAATAAGCAATAGTAGACAAGTAAGAAGGTGATTGGTTTGATAACAATAAGATGATATAGCTAGGTTTAGGGATTTATCAATCAATATTTTCAAAACACAATAAAGTATTCTAAGGGTTTTATAGGTCAAACTCTAGAACTCAAATTCAATAAGCAAGTAATTCAGCTCTCGCATGCAATTACTAATCATATGCCTAAGTTCTATGTTCTAGCTCTCGCATGGAAACAAGGATCGAGCTTCGATCGATACCAATCCTTGGGTATCGATCGATACTACCTTAGACAAGAATTAACACACATATCAATAATGTTAAACTAGATCCTAGACCAACTCTCGTATGTGCCTAGATATCTAATCCACACAGTGCTCGGGTTCAATTAATTAATTGCACTCGCGTGCCTCTCAATTGTCCTATGATTCTAGGTTTAAGCAATCAGTCACACTCTCGTGCTATTCCACTACTCTAGATCCTAATATTGCAAGCCACCCTGGTGTAGATATCTATTGATAACCTAGCAATCCTATGACTATCAGTTTGACATTAAGAACATGAAATCCCTAAACCTAATTAGATGATTACTCAGACATGGAAGGAATAACACAAATCATATTTTGAATAAATAATAGATATAGAAATAAATATAAAACCAAAGTAGTTCCAATTAATATCTTAAGGAGAATAGATATTCTCTCCAAATTTAAGACAAAGAATAAAATAAAGCTTAGCCGTCAATAATGGCTTAGAAAACTATATATATTAGGTCTAAAGTCGTGCAGGGGTATTCTGGTAACTTGCCATGAAATCTGGGCTTTAGTCAGCCATAAAACAAGCCAGGCCTGTCTTCTGAGATCACTGTCGATATATGGTAAGGTTGTGCCATCAATCGACACTCATTCATCTTCTCGACAGCTTCCTCTCGCGAGGCAGACAGACCACGCTTAAGTAAATCGAGCATAACTTTAGATATAACCGTCATGTGGACCTCAAACCAGTGGCATTGGAAAGATAACTCAAATATATATCCTCTGTAAAAATATACGCTCAATCTAACTGTCGGAGTTTCCACCCATAGCTAAATATCTGATGCACCTGCGCAGTTATAAAAGACTCTAAATAGGGGTGATATCCTGCAACAGTAGTGGTAAATATCAAGCCCTATCATCAAGTTTCATAGTGATGAAGATTGAGATAAAAAGGAATATTTCCGCGAAGCAATAAACTCGACCTAGGGGCAAAAGAGGAAATGAAAACCAACCCAAAAGGCATATATAAAGGGAGATAAAGATAAAGGCAAAATGATCCAAAGATTTAGACCTAGAGAAGCTCTGTTAGCTTATAAATACTTAGAACTTAGGAGGCAAGAAGGAGAGATATATACTCAGATGTTTCTCCATCTTTGTTCGAAGATTCTGGTTTCTTTAGACTCTACAACTCATTGCACTTAGAGACCCTAATATTTATTCTCGATAAGCTCGGTTTATATGACTGGCACTTGATTACCAGACGAACTCGCTCCGGCAGTTCGATCTCTTGGTCCGCTCTTTTAATTGAACTACGTCCGACTTGATCCTCGAAAGGGGTACATAGGCAGCCTTTCTTAAGGTTCAGTGCCAAATCCTTCAAACCTTTTTCGTCTATTGCTAAGCGAGTTTCAGACACATAGGTTTCTCTCAACATTGGTGGTAGAGCTAGCAAAATTAGTCTCGTTTTACTGCTTGTGTTATACGAATTCCTTTGTCATACCATTTCCAGAGAAACTTCATGTACGCTTTTGTCTCTGGAGCGATCGTACGCAAATTGGAAGTAAAGATCTATTTTTATATAAATTCATTTTGTTATCTTTTCTTGTTTTCCAAGTTTATTCGATTACTTGTCGTCGGCTCTCGCAGAGAATCCGTGACTTCAGGGAAAGTTAGGGTTTCTTGACTATCCTTATTTTATGGAAATTGATAGTGTGGATTTCGGTTCCCAAAGTTTGGCGCTAGAAGGAGGGGGGGGGAGTCAGATTACTCTAACTCATGGCCACAAAACGCTTGATCGAAAAGGCAACGATAATATCTATCAAACTCCGTAAATTTCGTCTCATTACCGAGTTGGAAAAATCACATCGCATAAGGGTTCGACCAAAAACACATTTTCAAAAACTTTTCAGAAAAATAAAACTTGCTCTCCTAGAAATTGCGGAGAAACCCTATATTACTCAAGGAGAAAGGAAGCATCGAAAATCGGGTTCACAACCTCCGCTGCTGTACTTCTTCCGAACAATTTTCAAAGAAACGCAGTTGATCTCTATTGAATCGCTCGAAACCTAAAGCGGCTGACGAAAACTAAACTAAGCAAAACGAGACACTGTATCTCTCACTTCTAAAACGTTTTCTGAAACGTAAGATTTTGTAATAAGTCAAGCTTCGATTCTACGTGACATATTCAAAGAATTCTCGACGATTGTCACTTCACAAAAACTACTCAAAATCCTCTCTGATTAATCCTGCGGAAACGAGAAAGTCTCTGATTAAGTTGACTCCCGATAATTAAACTCATCACAGCCAAAAGTTCAGGGGCTAAAAATTAAGTTTTACGAAAAAACGGCTCTCGTACAGCCAAACTCAAAAAAAAATACTTACATAACGAATTTTGTAAAGTTTAACAACATTTTACAAAACATCTTTCGTAAAACTAAGCTCACGACATTTCGCAGAATAACTTTCGTAAAATTAAAGCTCAACAACATTTTCCGAAACAGCTTTCGTAAATTCAAACTTGACAATAATTTATGGAACATCGTTCGCAAATTGAAACAAGTTAGCATTTTATGATACAACTTTCATAGAAAAAATTTGAAAACATTTACGAAAGGACTGCGCCAGCATACCAACAAAACTTGAGTCGTACCAGTCCAACTCGCCCGTTCGGCGAGTTAGACCGAACAAACCGTTCAACTCACCCGTTCGGGGAGTTGGACCGAACGAGCCGTCCAACTCGCCTGTTCGGTGAGTTGGACTGAACGAGCCGTCCAACTCGCCCATTCGGCGCGTTAGACCAAATGAGACGTACAACTCTCCGAACGGGCAAGTTGGACCAAGAAATCAGTCCTTTGGATCGCATTTGCGTTCTCCTTTGAATATCGATCGAAACACTATTCGTTTCGTCTCAATTGGAGTTTTCATTGAGATTCATGATCAAAACAAGTTGGAAGCAAACCGTCGAACTCGCCCCGATGGCGAGATGGATTTATTCCCTCAACTCGCCTCATTTGGAGTTGGGCAAGTCCTGATGAGGTTATCTTTGTGTTCTATTTCGAATATCGATCAATACGCTTTTTGTTTCATCTCAATCAGAGTTTACATTGAGATTTTACAACAAAAACAAGTAAGATTCGCCTAAACTCCTTTGCTTACTCCTACTCGACCTCTTGGGCATCCTGCTCGTCCTCATGGACATCCTACTCTCCCTTACCTCCATCTGTGCGTTATACTTTGAATCGATCAAAACGTCTCTTGTGTCGTCTCAATTGGAGTTACCATTGGAACTTTAGGGTAATAACCGCAAAGACTTTTTTTCTCTTATGAATTAAGATTGATCTTATAAAACGACAACGGTTAACTTAACACCCTAGTCTCCTAAACTATTCGATTTATTTGACCCTTCCTATAAAAAATTACGTTGTATCAAAGGTACTCTTTATAAGAAATCGTAAAAACGTTAAAGTCGAAAAACGGCCTGAAAAGTTCTGAAACACGACTAAAAGCACACTTAAGATTTTTGACGAAATAAAGCCCAATGATATTATGATGGTCTATCTTTTATATGCAGGAGAAGATAAATTTCAGGTTCGGAAATAAATGTCAAGTTTCAAAGTATAAACACCAATATCAAAATATGGATCGACGAACCAAAACCACAGGTTCGAGCCTAAACGCTGCCAGGAAGAACTAATATCTTTACCATTCTTAAGGGGCATACATACACGAGAAGAGGAAGGGGAGATGAGCAAGCAAAACGGAGAAGTGGTTAAACCAAACCTTCGAGAAAACTAACGTATGACCGGCTAGGAAATTTTTGAAATCAGACTTGGAATTTTCGTAGAAATGTACTAAGAAATAAAAACGCTTAAGAGATCGCCATTAAACTTTAAGGAACTTAGGATCTAGGAGAATTGTCTAGCTAGCTAGCTAATGTCTTAGGCATTTTTCTGTCTCGATCTATTGTTCTGTGACTGTTCAAGCATATCTTGCAAACCAATCTAAACGCATACTCAGCTCGCTTTCTAAAAAGAAAGAACTAGAAACGCGAACGTCGTTTTAAAACCGAGTCGTTCCTAGAAATTATCTTAAAACCGAAATATTCCTTGTCATCAATCTGAAACTCACCAAGTCACAATATTAGCATCGTTTTTAAACCGACCTGGATTGTCGATCATCCCAATATTTGAAAGAAAAAACGTACACAACCCTTCAAAATATCGGTTCTGCCGTTTTCTTCCATCAAAAAAAACAAAACAAAAAAAGGGGAGGGAGTAGGTATGTATACTATACTTGTATACTCCCATACTTCAAAAAAAAAACAAAAAAAATTTGTCTCGGCATCAAGATAACGATTTTGACAAAAGCAAACTCTCGCAGCAGTAGACAGAAAATCATTTAGGCAATGCAATGCCTCTTAAAACCGATCATCCATAATTTACATATAACTATTAACTTTTATACGAAAAAGCATACGGGAAAACAAGATCGGTGTAATGAAAACAACTTCGCAATGCGGAAAACAGAATGAGGAAAACACATTCCTCGTTCGCAAATATCACTGTTGGGGTCAAAATCGGTTACGACGAAACCAACTCCTGGAAAAATTCCTCTTTAGAAAAAAAAGGACATAAGAAAAGAAAGGGGTGGGGAAAAACGAAATCAAATTTCGTATAAATTACGAAAGAATTGATATGACAAGTCCTCAAGCAAACAGATCCTGAGTATCGAAACAACGAAACAACTGTGGGTCTCAATCGTCCGACCCGCCCATTGGGCAAGTTGGGCCGACCACAACGGTAAACTCGCTGAACGGGCGTGCTGGACCAAGAACAATGGTCAACTAGCCCGTTCGGCGAGTTGGACCAATCCAACTCGACGAACATGCGAGTTGAGCCGAGCGATACGGCCAACTCGCCTATACGGCGAGTTGGACCAAACAATTCATCTTTATTTTGTCCTCGTAGCCTTCTTTTCGGGTTTGGGAAGGACTCGGTTTACTTTTATCTCGATCAGAGTTACCATTTGAACTTTACGACTTAAAGGATTCATTATCTCGTACGAGGTTTGAATTAGTCTTATAAGACAGAAACAATTCACTAAACACTTAAAGCTACGTCCACTATATGGGGGATTCGAACCTCCTTTGGAATGATATCATTGCGGAAACAGTTTTCGATAAATCGTAAAAACGCTTAAGTCAACCAAAGACGCGAGAAGGTATAAAACATGGCATCTCTGGAAACAAAACGAGAGTTGCAGAGGTTGACCGGAAGGGTCACAGAGTATAACCGATTTATCTCATGATCAAAGGAAAATTCTTAACCTTTCTACGACACTTTGAAAGGGAAAAAATAAATTCGAATGGACCAGAGGAGTGCGAGAAAGCTTTCCAACAGCTGAAACACTACCTGGCCACTCCCCCGGTACTCGGTAAATCCGTAGAAGGGGAACCATTGTTCCTGTATATTGCAGTATCGGTCACGGCCGTAGGCGTTTTCCTCATCTGAGAGTAACACACCGAACAAAAGCCCATCTTTTATGTAAGCAAAACATTGCACGACGCAGAGACGCGTTTACCCAATGATGGAAAAAACTGGAGCTTGCGGTCGTTATGTCTGCACGAAAGCTGAGACCATATTTCCAATCCCATATGATCGCGGTACTCACGTCATTCCCGCTGCGCACGATCTTGCATAGCCCCAGTCAATCCGGAAGGTTATCAAAATGGGCAATCGAGGTAAACGAATACAACAACGAGTATCGAGCAAAGACCTGAACAAAGTCTCAAGTACTCGCCGATTTCCTGGTGGAACACCCTGCAGGGTGCATAACTAACGAAGAGACTGACTCGACTTGGACCCTTCACGTCGATGGATCCTCGTCAAAACAAGGCTCTGGATCGGGATCAGACTCACGTCACCGACAGGGGAAGTGCTGGAACAGTCATTCTGACTAATTTTCCAAGCCTTGAACAACGAAGCCGAGTACGAAGCCCTGATCACTGGCTTACGATTGGCCCATGGCCTAAATATATGTAACATCCACGCCTACTGTGGCTCCCAACTTGTGGCAAGCCAATACAACATAGAATATGAAGCTAGGGACGAAAGGATGGACGCTTATTTAAAAC
Source organism: Moricandia moricandioides (assembly GCA_905132885.1). NCBI lineage: Eukaryota > Viridiplantae > Streptophyta > Magnoliopsida > Brassicales > Brassicaceae > Moricandia > Moricandia moricandioides. Next base: position 128,329 of record CAJHQQ010000145.1, read on the forward strand.
TCATTCAAACCTTGGTTCAAAGTTTCAATCAATTCGCTCTTACCCGGATTCCTCGCGCCGAAAACGCCCAGGCTGACGCCTTGGCCGCCTTAGCTTCCAGCTCAGATCCAGGTCTATGCAGAGTGATTCCCATGGAATTTATAGAGCATCCTCGCCTCAAGCCACCTATCGTCATAAATCTGATCGATTCACCGGACGACAATGCTGACGAAGTCAATATCCCGGCAACGCAAGACTCTGAACAATCCGAGTACGGATTCAACAAACCTTGGACAGAGACAATACTTGCATACATCGCCAACGGGAAACTACCAATAGACAAATGGGTGGCTCAAAAGGTTAACAGTCAATCCACACGATATGTCTTGGTCGACGGGGAACTCTACAAGTGGAGATTTTCTAGCCCGCTCATGACCTGCGTAGAAGGAAGGAAAGAACGAAGGATAATGGAAGAGGTCCATTTTGGGTCCTTCGGATATCAATCCGAAGGAAGGTCCCTTGCAGTCAAAATCAAAACCCACGGACATTACTGGCCAACGATGATCAAAGATTGCAAAATTTTTTCACGAAATGCGAAAAATGACAGAGGCACGCCCCTACTATCCACAAACCGGCATAGGTCCCCTCATCGATCTCGGCACCATATCCATTTATGTGATGGTCGATGGACAATGGCGGACCTACGCATAGGTCAAAGCAAAAATGTTTCTTGCTGGTCTTGGTGGATTTTTCTCAAAATGGGTAGAAGCAGACTCCTACGCAAGAATTAAGGACGCCCAGGTAGCTTCGTATGGAAAAATATCGTCTGCAAACATGGGGTCCCATACAAAATCGTTACAGACAATAGATCTGAGTTTATCTCGACCAGATTCGAGGCCTTTGCGAAAAATGGAAGATACGAATGACCAAATCAACCCCTAGATACCCGCAATGCAACGGCCAAGCCGAAACTACTAATAAGACCATCCTTAATGGATTAAAAAAACGTCTGGATGCCAAAAAGGGCAGGTGGGCAGAAGAACTCGAGGGAGTCATATAGTTGCACCGCACGACTCCGAGTCGCGCAATGGGCGAAACCCCATTCGCCCTAGTATACGGAGCATAATGTATTATCCCAGCAGAAGTTGAATTTCCCAGATTACACTGAAAGTTGTTCCCAGAATGAGAAAATTCAAACAATCTAATGTTGCTTGACGCACTCGACCTGATCAACTAACACCGGGACCAGGCCCTCATACGAATTCAGAACCATCAGTAGGCGGCCGCAAAGTACTACAACTTCAACGTACCCAGCCGTAGATTCAATGAAGGCGACTTAGTCTTATGAAAATTTTTTCAGCACACCGCCAAGCGAAACGCAGAAAAACTCCGAGAGAACTGGGAAGGACCTAACAAAGTCATAAAAGTAGTCCGAACAAGCGCATACGAAATCGCAAACACGCAGGACATCAAAATTCTAAGAACTTGGAATGCTATGCACCTCAAGAAGTACTACCACTAGACACCGCTTCAAACAGAACTACGAGACGCCTTGATCCCTGATGAGGGTACATAGGCAATACATCGCAGGACGAGCTCTGCTGTCCCCTCCCCCCTCATTAAAAAGAGGGGGGGAGTGGGTACGTATACGTATCTCGTATACTCTGAAAAAAGAAAACACGATTTTTCTCGAAAAATTCTTCTATCATCAAAACGTCAAATCTCGTAATTTACGTCGCCCAATAACCGATGTAAAGAACGAAGACCTCCCGAAAATAATCTTGTTGCAAGACACAACATAAAAAAAAATGAACCCTCGACTTGGCGAGACGTCGCCAACGCACGAGGAATCCTTTTTTATCAAAACTTTCTGAACAAAATCTTTATCCCAAAAGTAGTCCGCCTGCGACTATAAAACACACACAACCTCTCAAACACGTGTCTTTCGCGAAATCTCAAAATGTTAATATCTACCAATACGTTTGTTGCTGATCACAACGAACTCTAGACGTCCTAAACAGACTAAGTTATCTCGCAAGGATAACTCTCGTACATCTGACATAAGGATAATAGAGTTATAAAAGAAATCCATAATTTTTTTGTCAGAACTTTCGGGGGACTTAAAAATTCTCCCCAGAGAGATTCTTGATTCCTACCATACAAGTCATATAAGCTGAAAACCTATTGCAGACTTTAAAGCAGGATGGAATCAGGTCAAACATGATACGGGAAACGTAAATTAAAGTTGTCATCACACCCCCCTAAAACCGCGACTAGACCTAGGTCCTTCCCTAAACCCAGCACACTGGTCTCTAACGTCTCTAGGCATTGTATTAAACACCATGATACGACATACAAAAATTTGCCTCTTGGCCAATATTTAAGCGCCGTCAGGAATCTCGCAAATATAGCCCTTCACCCAGAGTTAGATTACGAGATGACAACTCATATTCTTCACTCTACACCTACTTAAATGCTTGATAAGTTCTTGAAAAGTCAAAAAAAAATTCATTTAAAAGTCACAGAAGCAACAGGGATTCAAAGCCATAAGCGGCCAGTCCCAAAATAAAACACGGCCGCACTTAGCCGAAACTAAAACAAGCAAAGTCTCACATAAGATAAGATTACAAACTCAATCATCCTCCGCACACGGAACCTCGCCTTTACCAGTCACCCCTTCCGAGTGCGGGACCGTGCCGTCTCCGTCCTCCTCGACTAAGGGATCCAAACCCTCAGGGTCACCTAAGCAAATAGGAAGGACGCACTCGGAATTCAGGCCCGCAAGGATCTAATCAAAGTCTACCTCCGCATCCACTAACTCCGCTTTACGAGCAGAAAGCTTAGTCTCCTCAGCCCGAGGAGATGGAGGTGCTTCGCCATAAATCAACTGGACCTCACTCATCCCTTCTTCGATGCCTGCCAAGGGCAGGTCCCTGACATGGACGATCACCAGGGAGTCGAGGGAGTCAGCGATCCTCGCAGAGCGGGTCTGGAACTCGGAACACACGGCATCCTTAGCTTCTTCGATCGTGCAAACCGTCGATCCCTCCCCGCTTTTGAATTTACACGTTAGTCGGCGCAATTCTGAGGACTTGGCCGCCTTCACCTCTTTTACCTTAAGAAAAAGTCTTCCCGACATCCCGCTCGATTTCACCAATCCGAGACTCAAATCGAGTTACTTGAAGAGAATAAACATCCTCGATAACCTTCAATTTCCCCTCAAGCTGCGACGATCTCTCTCGCGACTCCGCTAACTCCTTAGCAAGATGCACGGTGTAATAACTGTCACGAGCCAATGAATTTTTGGTCTAGAAAATTTCCGCTCGACCAGTTCGGAGTTGGTCGACCAGATTTAAAAATAAAATCAACCCGATGAATTAATGTCTCAACGGGACTGTCATGCGGTCGAGAGGACTTTCCTTGATAGTTTTGATCGAGTGTTAATTTATTATGGACGAGTTATGTATCAGTCGGACAAGTTTATCCAAAAGCTAGACGAGAACCAATGGACGAAAACATTTGATCGAAAACTGGTCTGAAATACTTTTAGCTGCTTGCGAGTCATGTGCATGTCATGTGCTGCCTGGCTGCTTGCTTCCTTCCTGACCTTTACATGTGACTTGAACCTTCCTGCTTGCTTGCTTCTATTGTAAATGGCGCATTACAATCACAAGCTGCCTGCTTGCTTCATTAAAAGTCATGTGATATGCACAAGCTTCGGGAGTTTCTTCATGCGGAGGAAATGACCTTACTTCATGGGAGTGAAAGTGTGATTCAGCTCACCACATGTCTTATTCTGAACTGAAACTTCTGTCCTTTATTTCTGACTCTTATCTTGATGTTCCCCTCTCATTTATTACCTTCTGATCATCCTGGACGAGCTCATTAAGCTACAAAATCAGACAGAAAAATTCAGAGAGAGAGAGAGAGAGAAGAGAAGAGAGAAAAATCTGTGAGAATAATCGGTTGAAAAAAAAAGAAATTCAGAAAAAAATCAGAGAAGAGAAGTGAGCTTGGACGACCCTTTCTAACCCTCTTTTGACTTCAATTAGTGAGTTTGGTGTGTTTAAGAGATGAACTTTTGGCGTCATGAAGTAGAGAATTACCCATGTTCTCCAGCCCTTGATTTTAATCGGTAAGATGAAGTTCTTTGTGGATCAGTCTTATGTCAGCTGTTGTGTTGGACTGACTGTGATTCACCTTTTTCTTATTAAATACGACCTTGGATTGATGTGATAGTGATCAATTGGCCGTGGCTTCATCTTAGTGTGGTGTATCAGCCGAGTTCAGACAGTGTTTGATTTGAACCTGTAAACTGTTTTGTCTTTTGATTCATATCAGTTTAGATTGGAACTAGCTGACTGAGTTGTTGATCTTCCTGTCTGGATTGATTTCTTAAGTAATTATTTGGATTTATATTATTTCAGTTCATGGTCGCCTTGCATCCAAACAACTCAGCTGAAAGGATTTATCGTTGAACCAAACTGATCTTAGCTAAGCTTAACCGAACTGATCATGGTCTCAACAAAACTTTTATGTAACAAACTATCTGAGCTGGGTTGATTTTCTTCTTGAAATGGATTGATTAACCTTTGTTCCAACCGTTCTGTTATTGGTTCAGATGGTCGAGGTCAGTGACAGGACCAGCCAGATCATGCATTGTCCTCATTCTGTTTTGGGAGTGATTACCAAGTGGAGAACATTTAGCTTGAGCTAGTCTAGTCTTCCTTAGCCAATATCATGGATTCAGAGGTGAGTCTGGATAGATGAATGGTGAGTTATTAATGGTGTTAATTTTTTGGAGTTACTGAATATGGTTGATTGATAAGCAAAGTCTCTTAATCTACAATTATGGTGAGGTGTTTACTTATGTAATCACTTATGCATTATTATGAATTATTCTGTGAGGTTTATCCCAAGCCTTAGTACTTGTTCTCAAATACTAATATATAAGTATATGATTAAGTATATAAGAATGAATCATGTGAAGTTTTATTGTATACTCACTTTTCCAAAAGTCCCGCATTATCGTGAATTGGTCCTTCTATATGGAACAAGGCCACAAAGACACAATGATGGGGTCGCACCCTGGAGGCCGTGCAACTGCATGTAGCATTAGATGTTCGATCTTGGAATATCTGATGGAGATGATGGTTATATTTATTTTCCCGATATGCTCGGTTAACCTTGGTGGTTTTCTGGGCTTAGGATATATATATTATAAGATTGAGTGAATGGCAGGTATTGTGGAGGTGATGTTTAAGATAAGATTCACATTGATAAAAGATAATATTTGTGGTAGGCTTGTACTCATTGATTTAAGTGCTAGATGCTGAAGAACATGGGTAATACTCTACTTCATGAAGCCAAAACTTCATTGATACTTGTGGTAGGCTTGTACTCAATTATTCAAGTGATAAAAGAGTATAGTCATTGATATATATACTTATGTTTCATCTTATGTTTCATCTTATGTATTCATCTTATGTTTCAAGCTTGTACTCATCTTATGTTTCAAGCTTAGTGATATAGTATTCTCTCAAGTGTTTCATCTTAGTGATATAGTATACTCTCAAGTGTTTCATCACCGACACTTATTCTTCCGGCTGCTCATGTCTATCCATCTTATGTTCAGACGTACCAGAAATGGAGCCGTACAAGCCTGATTGATTCAGAAAGTGTTTCAAGCTTCGTGATATAGCTTATTTATTACCAGTTTCAGGCCATGTTATAGGCTCTATTTAGGGTATATTAGGTGTGTCTAGGCTATGTTTTATGGTCTTTACAGGACAGGTACGTTTTGGAGATATATGGAGATACTTGGAGCTTTTGGAGCATTTAAAGGAGAATAATTCGTAGCTGATCATTGGGAGAGTCGAAGTACAAGACTGCCGTCGATCGACGACTCTATCTTGGCGTCCACCAACGTTACATGAACAAGGTCGATTGATGTTGCACATCTGCCATCGATCGATGAACAAATCGCAGACAGCCAATTTCAAGCCCAAGTTAGAGACAAGACATAAGATTACAAGATTACCCCTGGATGAATTTTGACCTAGATTTTAGGGTTTTATATTTATACTTTATGTATTGCACCGAGGAAAAATTGGAGGTGTCTGGGCAGTGTGCCAGTGGTAGATTGTGTGCACCAGCATTCCATTATAGTTTTAGGATTTATTTAGGGGAGAAGATTCATAATTCCTTAAGGAGATTTGTATTGGAACCCCAGTATTTTATCTATGCATTATATTCAGATGATTATTCTTACTTTGATTGTGTCTGAGTAGTTACCAACTAGATTTAGGGCTGAATGATAGCAATCATGGATTAGCCCAAAAGTACGATTCCAAGGTTAAGTTAATATCCATCAATTGAGTTGTGATTAATGCTTGCATTCTAGAGAAGCTAACTAGGATCTCGAAAGTAGGACATGGACGACTACGAGAGTAGGTTCTGTGCCAGAATAGACTCCATTGAATTCGGTTGTTAGGCACATGCAAGAGCTGGTCTAATTAGATTGGTGAACATATCAAATCTCGTTCACACTTCCTTCTGACTTCACCGTCGAACGACATCAGGCCTTAGCCGTGGATCGATGGTCTTTCCTTTTGCTCGCATACGAGAGTTGGAGTTAAAAGGGTCAGAATAGTTAATATTTGAGTTCTAGAATATATACATATTTGTGCTTCTTATTCCCTATAATTCATTGATCTTGAAAACCCTAGATCTAGTATATTTACATTTGCATATAGTTAATCTATTATCATATTTTTCATATTTACATTATTAGTATATTTCCATATTGCATCTACACCTTCCAATAAGGAATATTTCATTAAACTGATTACTTGTTACCAATATATATAATCATTGATATAGCTTATTTATTACCAGTTTTAGACCATGTTATAGACTCTACCTAGGGTATGTTATGTGTGTCTAGGCTATCTTTTGAAGTCTTTACAGGTCCAGGTACGTTTTGGAGATATATGGAGATACTTGGATCTTTTGAAACATTTGGAGAGGAATAATATGTAGCTGATCATTGAAGAGAATCGAATTACGAGATTACCATCGATCGACGATACAACGTTGGCGACGACCGATGTTACATGACCAAGATCAATCGATGTCCAGTTCGCAGACAGTCGACTTTCAAGCCCAAGTTAGAGATATGACACAAGATTACAATATTACCCTTGGACGAGTTATGACCTAGATTTTAAGGTTTTATATTTTTACTTTATGTATTGCACCAGAAGAAGGGTGCTTGTAGGGGTGTTTGTAAGTGTGCTGGTTTGTGCTAGTATTAGGGGTGCAAAGTGTTCTAAGTGTCCTTTGAAACACCAATATTTTATCTATGCATTTTATTCAGATTACTATTTTTACTTCAATTATGTCTGAGTAGTCATCAACTAGGTTTAGGGTTTATCAATGGTACTGATGGATTAGTCAAACAATAGAATTTTTAAGGTCATTATTAGATCTATTAATAGAATTGTGTTTATTTCTTGTGTTTTAGAGTAGCTAACTAGAACCCTGATAATAGGATACTTAGGCGCAAGCGAGAGCATGGTCTACTACTGGAATCAATTATGTTGAGCTAGGTTGCTAGAAACAAACGAGAGTTGATTTAGTGAATCTAGTGAACTTATCGAATTAGGTCATAATGCTTGACTCAAGAAACCATCGATCAACGCAAGATCATTGCCATCAATCGACGGTCAATCCGTGTCAACAAGCGAGAGCTGAGACATTTAACTTAGTCAATAGATTAAGCGCACATACTAGAGATGGTGTCTTTTACATTAGATTTCGAGTTCCATGATTAAGTACCTTTAACTCCTCTCTACTATAATCCACTTGTCTGAAACCCTAGATCTAGCATATTTCCATATTTACATTACTAACATATTTCCATATTTACATTAATAGCATATTTTCATATCTACATTATTAGCATATTTCCATATTGTATCTATACCTTCTAATAAGGAATATTTCCTTGACCTGATTACTTGCTACCAATATATATAGTTAGTTACCTTGCTTAGCCTTTAGAAATAAGAAATATATTGTGTGTCATTGTTCTCTGTAGATTCGATCCCTAAGTATTACAAACAAAAGTATTATTATTTTGTGTGTTAGGATCAAGTGTTAATTTGACTGCTGTTTGTTTAGGACATTTATACCCTATTAGAACAAAGAAACACACACGTCAAAGTTGGCGCCGTTAGGGCATCTTGGCTGTCTTTCCTCCATGTTTCCATGCATCTTTCAAAACATCAAGTGTATACTTTTTTGGGACATAAACAAACCTTCCTTGGATATACATATCTCAATTCCAAGGAAGTATTTCATTTTTCCCAAGTCTTTAATTTCAAATACTGATTTGAGAAATTCCTTGGTCGAGTTGATACAACTCTGATCACTTCCAGTGATGTCAATGTCATCCACATAAACAAGGAGGATAAAAATACCTGACGGGTTTGTGAGGGTGAAGATAGTGTGATCAAGTTCAGATTTCCTAACCCCCTTACCATTCAAGGTTGTGCTTAGCTTATTATACCAGGCCCTTGGTGACTGTTTAAGGCCATAGATAGCCTTCTTTAGTCTCAACAAATTTCCTTTCTTGACCAATTTCTCCAAACCGGGTGGAGGATACATATAAAATTCATCTTCAAGTTCCCATTGCAAGAAGGCATTCTTCACATCCATCTACCAAAGACCCCAGTTCAAGTTCACTGCTAAGGATGATACTATCCACAGGTGCAAACATATCAATGTAGTCTTCTCCATATGTTTGGGTGAACCCTCTTGCCACCAGTGTTGCTTTCTTCCTGTCAACCTTCCCATTTGCAAGATATTTAATAGTGACACAGCCTTCTTCCCTTTTGGTAGTTCACTCTCATACCAAGTGTCATTCTTGATCATAGCATTCGCTTCGTCTCCTACTGACTCTCTCCATGCCTTATCCATAATAGCTTCTTCATATGGTCTTGGAATGCTATTCTCATCCAGACTGGTCATGAATGCATAATGTTCTTCAGGGTAATTAGTAAGGGAACATACAACTTTAGATGGATGTTCCACAGCTTGTGCATTGTAGCAAGTCCTTGTACCAAAAGAAATTGATGGTTCCTTTCTCAACCGTGCACTTCTTCTCAACCCAGCTTGCTCCACTTCTTGTCTCTGATCACCCACACCTTCAACAACTTCATCTTTCCTTAGAAGAGTACCTCCTGTGGGAAGAATCCATTTTGTTGATCCATGTGGTTCACCCGGCCTTGGTCAATCAAGTCTACTCGGCCTTGGTCGATCTGGTTCGTTCAACCTTGGTTGATCAAGTCTACTCGGCCTTGGTCGATCAGGTTCACTCGGCTTACTTGGTTCATTTGGATATTTTTCTTTTCCCCCAACATCATTTACATCCTCTTCCTCAACTTCTTCTTGTTGTTCTTCACCCACACCTTGATCATGTAGGTCCTGGTCCTGGTTAGGTCCAGGTTAATCACTCCCCCTCTCATGGTCGAGGTGGGTTGATTGTTGACCATCCGTCCGTCTTGGAGTTTCATCCTTTGGTCCGTCAGTAATACCAATACCAAGTCCTTCTAGGATCATTCTCAGATTAGTTGCTCTATCTGATTCTTGTGATAGCTCCTCCAAATATGTCCACTTCTTTTCTTCATAGTAGCCTTTTGTTTCCACAATTTAAACCTCCCTTGATACTAACACCCTTCTACTCACTGGATCATAAAATTTATATCCCTTTTGTGTGGCTGAGTATCTAATAAACATAGCCTTAACACTTTTGGCTTCAAGCTTGTTCCGTACTTCACCAGGAAGTAGCACAAAACAAAGGCACCCAAACACCCAGAGATACTCCAATGGAGGTTTGTATTTGTTCAACACCTCAAATGGAGACTGATCTTTTAAGACCTTGGTCGGTATGTGGTTGATCAGGTAGCAAGCAGATGCCAGTGCATCACTCCAGAACCTTTTAGGAACATTGGACATCATTGAACGGGCAACCTCCATAAGATGCCGATTTTTCCTGTCGGAGACACCATTTTGTTGAAGAGCGTAAGGCAGTTTGTTTGATGAAGGATTCCATGTTGAGCAAGGTCTTCCTTGAAGGCTAGACTTGTGTACTGCCCACTATTATCTGATATAAAAATTTTAAGCTTAGCATTATAATGGTTAGTCACATAAGCTTGAAAACTCCTAACTGCTTCAAGAACCCTATCCTTAGATGGCATCAAAGTTATCCAGGTGTATTTCGATTTTTCATCAATGAATGTCACAAAGTACTTATAATTATCCCTAGACATGCAAGGTACAGTCCAAACATCCGAATGAACTAAATCAAAACATTTATCATAGGTAGTACGAGAGGTTGGAAAAAACAGTTTTACAATGCTTGCCTAAAATGCAAGCCTCATACTCATTATTTTTAAACATAACACCTGGAAACATCAAGTTAAAAGCTCTAACATGAGGATGAACTAGTCTATCATGCCACAAGGCATCATTATTCAACATAGAAGTAGAAGTGAATGAGTGAACATAATCAGGAACATGAGTATGATCTTCTCGCATATATAAGTCTCTCTTGGTTAGTCCTTTCCCAATTAGTCTCTTGCTCTGAATATCCTGAAACTTCACATCATAGGACTAAAGATCACATTGCATTGTAAATCAGAAGTACACTTTTTCACAGATAGCAAGTTTGAAGTGAAGGTAGGCATATAGAAGGCCCTAGATTCTTTGTTAAACTATTTCAGATTTCCTATTCCTTTAATTGGAACCTTCTCACCATTAGCTATCATAACATGACCATAAGCTGGTTCAATATCTTTAATAAACCTAGTATCACTAATCATGTGATGGGATGCACCAGAGTCAATTATCAAAGGTTTAGACATATTGCAATAATTATATGAATGACTACTCCTAGCCAGTTCATATGCATTTTCAGAATGACCGAGATAATGATGTAAGTCATACTTGGTTACAGTGTGATCAACAATACTAGACTCAGCTATAGATGCATCAAAGGAATATGCAAGAGTGTTGCCCAACGAGTTAACATTTTCCTTGAAGATTTGATTAGAGCATCAATGTATGATCTCTTAATCAAGTCGTTTTCATTGAACCTTTGGTTTGGCTGGTTACCCGACTAAGTGGTTTGAGTTGTCATGGCCATCATTTCTCGTCCATCTCCTTCATTGATCCTCTTGGTGGTACCCACAACACTTGTCCCTTGTTGCTCATTTGTCCCATAGGAAAGGTGAGCTCTTGCCTCTTTATCCTTCATGAACTTGGCCAGCTTGAAGTGTGGGTGTAATATCCAACACTGACTCTTCTAATGTCCATGCCTCTTACAATGATTACATGTTCCATTGAACCTCCTTTGTTCAAACCGGTTGTGCATGGCTCTGTTTGCTTGAGGAGCATCAGCCAGGTTGGCTAGAGAAAGTTCTCCCTTACCTCCAAAGAGTCCAAGAGACCCTTGCTCCTTCTGGATTTGAGCGCATACATCCTCTAGTTCAGGTAGTTTCCCGAATCTCAAAATGTGCTTAATCAGGTCATTGTAAGTAGGATTCAAGGTAAGTAAGAGGCCAAAGACCTTGTCTTGCTCTCTTCTCTCATTTAGCTCATCTTGATCAGTAGTGTTTAGCCTTAACATTTCCAGCTCTGACCATAAAGCTCTTAACTTTCCCAAGTTTCTTGTAAACTCCATGTCCTCTTGAACCAGATTGTTGATTGTCCGCTTTACCTCAAACACCCTACTCAGGTTTGAGATGTTCCCATACACCTTATTGAGTGTATCCCACAGATCCTTTGCCTTCTCACAGTAACTATAAGCCTCCAAAATTTAGTGATCCAATAAACTTTGGAGAATGGACTTCACAAGCATGTCTTCTTGTATCCACTTGTCCTACTCGTTTGTGGTATCTTCCTCATCATTTTCATCTTGAGTAATGAGCTTTTGAGCTTCACCAGACGTGATATGTCCCCACAAATTCTTACTTCCTACAGCAGTCTTCACCAACCAAGACCATAGGAGGTAGTTTCCCCCTTTGAGTGTAACCGGAACAAAAGCCTTGTTGTTTTCCATATTGAGTCTTCAACGAAATATGAAATCTAAAGTCTTGTGTCTTCTTGTGAATCAAACCCAAATTATGAGCAACCTGGCTCTGAAACCATGAAATATTTTAGATAATTTGAGGTTTGATGATTCTTTCGAAAGATTAGGAAGAGAAATGCTTAACAACTACAAAGTCGAATAGGTAATCATTATTAAGAGTCTAGGAAAGAGTTTATGAACATTCTGATATTATTGGTACTCGACATTACAATATATATATGAGGTTAATACAAGGGTTTCTAGAAAACTAAAGGAAGGGAAACATGTGGCTTTGGTTAAGCCAAGGAGCGACTAATTCAAATCAAGGATGGCTGGCCATGCAAATGGTATCAACATCTTTGACCATATGCTGATCCTTTCCATCTTGTGCCAGGCTGTCCACGCTGCCTTATCCTCCCTTTCCAACAGATGGATAAGGGTAAACCCCTTTGGTAAGTGACCGGGTAACTTCTCTTTTACCCGGATGATTATTTACTGTGGTCGAGGTTTTGGTCGACCAGACCTGTATGGACTGTACGGTCATGGTCGATCCAAAACTTTCTCCTTCCTTCCTTCTCTTCCTTAACCCAAATAAGAACCTCAACTTAACATGGAGTTGACCCGTTTTGTGACAGGACGATTTTTCGCGAGTTTCTGTTTTCTGGTTTGACGATGATCGTTTTGCTCGTATATGGATGTTTTCCGCAAGTATTACGAGATGCTTTTTTGAGCTAAGAGAAACTTTGCGAGATTTTAATTAAGTCTTTATTGCCAAAAAAGTTTCAAAAATATTGAGTACAAGGCAAATATTTTAGAATGTGGGAATTTACGAGTATTCGTATATGTACCCACTCTCCCCCTTTTTCGAGAGGGGGATAGTTGAACTCGTCTTTTGGAGATCTGCCTGCTTACCCCTTTCGAGGATCAAGCCATCTTGTAGTTCTCCTTTTTTTCAAGTGTGTTTACTCGGCTGTTGTGTTCGGGTCGATCGTGTTAGTCGCAGGATCGACGTCTTCTGCCGGATTTGTTTCCTCAGGTTGGATCGAAGCGTTGGGCTTTGGAACTTTTTGTTCTTCGGCAATTGCTTGAGTTGACGACTCTGGTTTATCTTCTTCTGAAGTGTTTTCGGTCGGTGCCTGAGTTAGCCTTGCTCGTTTTTGCATCACCATTGCGTTGGTCATGATTTGCCTCAGCTTATGTTTGGCCAGGAAGCAACGTCTCGACTATCTCTGGCATACCCAGATCGCGGCTATTCCGTTGTAAGACGGGAATTTGATGCCCAGGTGATAAATCGACGGGAATGCCTTTATGGCGTTTAACTAAGGCGTGCCCATAATGACATTGTAGATGGCTGGGAGGTTGATAACCGTGAAGTCAACGATCTTGGGGACTTCTATCGTTGTGACGGGTTATTTGATAGATCTGAGGGTCATTGACGTCGTTCCTGAGAAATAGGTCAACAGCTTGGTTGATGGTACAACTTCTCCTAGCTTGACGTTCATCCTTCTGAGAGCATCGGGGAAGATGACATTGACCGTTCTGCCCGTATCAAGTCTGGCGACCTCAAGATCTCTTATGACGAGATCGATGACGAGTGGATCGCAGTGGGGCTCATCGATCCCGCCGGCTTCTTCTTCTTTGAAAGTGATCTCTCCTTTTGGGATGTCCTAGGGTGCAGATCAGTTGGACGAATTTGCGCTTGTCTCAGCCTTACGTTCATATGCCTTGATGGCCGAGACGGTGTTGCCAGAATATTGCGATGCTCCGATGATCACGTTAACTCTGTGACGGTTATTGTCGTCACCCTTCTCGTCATGCCTTATTCCGCTCTTTTCTCCTGATTGGTTTCCCCGGGATGGGTTCTATGTTTGAGGGGCTCATCGTTTTTTGGAGGGCGGTTTGAATTGCGGACAAGGTCTTTCACACTGGAAAATTCGAAGAGTAACTCCACGATAAGTTTCGCGACTAATCGGGCCCCAAGAACTTTGCAGTTGATGGTTGGGTGGCCGTGTGCTTGATGGAATTTGCAGAAAAGATTCTCGTCGTAATTCGGATTCCGGGTCCATGTGTTTCCCATCGTCCGACCTTGTTCCGAATCAGAGTTGATGGCTTAGTTATGGACTCCCTGGGTTTCTTCTTCCTCGCGATGGACGTTCTTGTCGTTGCGAGAGTTTTTCTTTTTTGACTTCTGATCCGACCCTGGATCCTTTGAAGACGTCTTGGTCATTTATGCTTTCGCGATAAGACCTTCGTCTCCTCTTCAATGATTATGTAGTTTGTGGCCTTGTGGAGCGCGTCATGTATCTTACACGGCTTCTCCATATTTATCCACTTCCTGAACATCGAGTTGTACCAGAGAGTCTTTTGGAGCTCATCTATGGCCACTTTGTCGCTAATTCCGCTGACTTTTGCCATAACGATTTTGAACCGTTTTATGAAGTCGCAGAGAGATTTTTCCTCTCCATGGGATAGGTTCCAGAGGTCGACGTCGGAAGTTTCTCGATATATGAACATAGAGTACTGCTTGAGAAAATCCGAAGCGAGTTGGCGGAAGCTTCCAATTGAATTTCGCCTTAGGCGAGAGAACAATTTGAGCGTTGCCCCTCAAAGCTTTTCGACGAACAGGCGGCATTCGCCGGCGTCTCTTTCATTTTCTCTGAACTTGACTCTTCCCATCGCGATCTGGAAAGACTGAAATTGTTCCTTGGGGTCTGTTGTACTGTTGTAAGGCGTCAAGTTGATCTTTCCGGGTTCCAAAACTCGAGTTTCAGCGATGCGAGTTGTAAAGGGTATTTTCTGAGTCTCTTTGAGTAGTTGATCGATCTCTGGTGCGGCGCTAGTAGCATGATGTATTTGAGATTTTACCGGTCTAACCTCTGCTACCGTTTTCATGAGACTATCGCGGAGATCGTGAATCTCAGAATCTTTGCTGGCAGATTTCCGAGCTTGTCGGCATTTGCCGCGAGTGTCCCGAGTTTTCTTCTCAGCTAGTTCTTCGTGTTCGTCCCAGAAGATTGTTTCTTCTTCTTCTTCGGTCATAGGATATTTAAAATGGGATTCTTTGGGAGCCATGTGGCTCCTCGTACGATGTGGATGCACGTCCGCGTCTTCGTATGAGGGTATAGACTGACTGCTGGGATTCACCTCGACAGGATATATTTCACATTCTTCTTTTACTTCCTCAATAGGGGGAAGATCCACCATATTTTTCTGTTCTGGTGCAAGAGTAGTTTCATCTGGATTTTGTCCAGACATTTTCCCTGTTCGTTCCCGGATCGGTCCAAGGGAGTTGCGATATCGAGTCTTCTCACACGGATTCTGGTTGCTCCACGCAAGAATGGCCCTGGTTCTTTGTTTTAGGGTTTCAACCTTCTTAGCGAGAGAACTCATGACCTTGTCTTGTTCTGCTGAATTCCTTTCAAAAGTCGAGAACATCTTCTTAACCTCCTTGAACGCTGTGGTGTTTGCGTCGACGTTAACCGCGGTGACGTTTGTTGCTGGAGTGTTTTAAATGTTGTCATCGCGAGTTTGTTGGTTGTTGAGATTGTGAGCTGGCATGTTTGATTGAGCGATGGTGGCTGAGAGTTAGATTGATCTGTATCCCCCTCCCCTCTTTCTAGTGCCAAACTGTGGGAACCAAAATTTGCAGTGTTGATTTCCGAAGAAAATAGGCAAGCTAAGTAAACCTAACTTTCCCAGAGGTCCCGGATATCTGCTAAACAACACGCCAAGCAATCAAAGAATGAGAACAAGCTAAATTATTATGAATTAATAAAAGGGAAAGAGACCAAAGAAGATCTTATTCTGAATCCGTGATTTGATAGTTACAACAGGTAAAACCTAACCGGTAAGAGCTGTTGGCGAGTTCCTATTTCCAACCTTGCAAGACTTGATTAACCTTGTTAAGTCGCAGTGGTATGTTTGCTCTGAGTAAGAATATTTCCTCCTCTTTGCATCTTCAACCTATACATCCTTATATACTCCTCCTAGAGCCGGTTTGGTCTTTCCCTTTCTCCGCTCGGTCGAGTTTATCGATTTCTGAGAATATTCAATTTTTCTTCGATCTTTGTTTTTATCTTTGGAAACTTCACATTTTTATTTTCCTGCAATATAAAAGAAAGACCGTCATAGGTATTGGGCTCGATTATGCATAAACTCGTAAGTGGGATTTTAGCCGTGTTGTTGACCCTCTCTGGCAATTTTTGACTAAATTAAGAAACGACGTCGATCCCGAAGAATGTTTGAATTTCTTGTATAGTGGAGGCAGCTTTAGGTGTTTAGTTAATTGTTGCTGTTTTATTATATTAATTCGAACCTTATACGAGAAAACAGGTTCATTACGATTATTAAACCGTAATGTTCCGATGGTAACTCTGATCCAGGTGAAAACAGAGAAAGTTCCACAAGACCTCGAGGGAGGAAGCTACGAGGAAAATATAAAAATGGATTGGTTTATCCAGTACAACTCCCGGAATGGGCGAGCTGGATGGCCTGCCTAGTCCATCTCGCCTGTTTGGCAAATTGGACTGGTCCAACTCGCCGAACGGGCGAGCTGGACGACCTGCTTGGTTCAATTCACCAGACGGGCGAGCTAGACAGCCTGATTGGTCCATCTCACCCATTCGGCGAACTGGATTGGTCCAACTCGCCGAACGGGCGAGCTGGACGGCCTGCTTGGTTCAGCTCGCTCGTTCGGAGAGTTGGACTGGTCAAACTCGCCGACCGGGGGAGCTGGACGACCTGCTAGGTCCAACTCACCAAACGCGCGAGCTGGATGACCTTCTTGGTCCAACTTCCCGAATGGGCGAGCTGGATGGCATGCCAAGTCATCTCGCCCGTTTGGCGAATTGGACAGGTCCAACTCGCCGAATGGGCAAGCTTGACAGCCTGCTTGGTCCAGATCGCCTGTTCGGATGATTCAACTTCAGGGTGATTCTCCACTGATTGAATCATTCTGGTTTTATTAGAATCAAGAAGAAATTGGCAAATCTCCAAACATGGTAAATTGTAATAGCATCGGTTGAAAGTAGAATAACTTCTTCATTATAACTCCTACGATATTGATTCAACCTCAGGGCGATTCTCCACTAATTTATTAGTCGAAATTAAGATTCTACATTGTGATTCATTCTGCTTTCATTCAAATCAAGAAAAATTGCCAAATCTCCAAACAGGATAAACTAGAATCACTTCGGTTGAAATTGGGATAATTTCTTTATCACAACTCCTATGATATTGATTCAACTTCTGGGTGATTATACACTAATTTATGACTCCAAATAGAGCTTTGTACATTGATATTCATTCTGGTTTAATTAGAATCAAGAGGAAATAGCCAAATCTCCCAAAAGGGTAACCTAGAATCACTTCGGTTGAAATGGGATAACTTATTTATCATAACTCATATTGTATTGATTAAACTTCAGGGTGATTCACCACTGATTTATGAGTCCAAATCAAGTTTCTTACATCGTGATTGGTTCTGGGTTGTTTTGAATCAAGAAGAAATTGCCAAATCTCCAAACAAGATAAACTGTAGTCACTTCTGTTGAAAATGGTATAACTTCTTCATTATAACTCCTATGATATTGATTCAGTTTCATGGTGATTTTCCACAGATTTATGATTCCTAATCAAGCTTCTTACATCGTGGTTCCTTCTGTTTTGATTAGAATGAAGAAGAAATTGCCAAATCTCCAAATAGGGTAAACTTGAATCACTTTGATTGAAAGTGGGATTACTTCTTAATCACAACTCCTATGATATTGATACAACTTCAGGGTTATTCTCCACTGAATTATTAATCTAAATAAAGCTTCTTACATTTTGATTCATTCTGGTTTGATTAGAATCAATAAGGAATTCAAAATCTCCAAACAGGATAAACTATAATCACTTCGGTTGAAAGTTGGATAACTTCTCCATCATAGCTCCTATGATATTGATTCAATTCCAGGGTGATTATCCACTTATTTATGGGTCCAAATAAAAGATTATTAAATTTTGATTCATTCTGGTTTGGTTAGAATCAAGAAAAAATTGTCAAGTCTCCAAAATGGTAAACTGGAATAACTTCTGTTGAAAGTGGGATAACTTTTTCGTCATAACTACTACGATATTGATTAAACTTCAGGGTGATTCTCCACGTATTTATGAGTCAAAATCAAGATTCTCACATCTTTATTCATTCTGGTTCGATTAGAATCAAGAAGAAACTACCAAATCTCTAAACATAGTAAACAAAAATCACTTCGGTTGAAAGTTGGATAACTTCTTTATCATAACTCCTATGATATTGATTCAAATTCCGGGTGATTACCACGTACTTATGAGTCCAAATAAAGCTTTTTACATCGTGATTCATTCATTTTTTATTAGAATCAAGAAAAAATTGTCAAATCTCCAAACATAGTAAACTAGAAGCACTTCGGTTGAAAGTGAGATAACTTCTTCATATGATATTGATTAAATTCAGGGTGATTATCCAATGATTTATGAGTCTAAATATAGCTTTGTACATAGAGATTCATTCTGGTTTGATTACATTCAAGAAGAAATAGCCTAATCTCCAAACAGGATAAACTAGTATCACTTCGGTTGAAAGTAAGATAACTTCTTTATCATAACTTCTATGGTATTGATTCAACATCAGGGTGATTCTCCACTGATTTATAACTCCAAATCAAGCTTCTTATATTGGGATTCATTCTTTTTTTTTATTATAATCAAGAAGAAATTTCCAAATCTCCAAAAAGGGTAAATTGTAATAACATTGGTTGAAAGTGGAATAACTTCTTCATCATAACTCCTATGATATTAATTAAAATTTACGGTGATTCTCCACTGATTTAAGAGTACAAATAAATCTTATTACATCGAGATTCATTGGGTTTTATTGGAATCAAGAAGAAATTGCCAAATCTCCAAACAGGGTAAATTGTAATCACTGCGGTTGAAAGTGGGATAACTTCATCATCATAACTCCTATGATACTGATTCAACTTCAGGGTTATTCTCCACTGATTTATGAGTTCAAATCAAGATTCTTGAATAGTGATTAATTCTTCTTTGATTAGAATCAAGAAGAAATTGCCAAATCTCCAAACAGAGTAAACTGGAATCATTTCGGTTGAAAGTTGGATAACTTCTTCATCGTAACTCCTATGATATTGAGTCAAATTAAGGGTGATTCTCCACTTATTCGTAGATAGTAATTCATTATGGTTTGATTAGTGATATAGCATATTTATGACCAGTTTCAAGCCATGTTATAGGCTCTATTTATGGTCTATTATGTGTGTCTACGCTATGTTGTAAGGTCTCTACAGGTCGAGGTACGTTTTGGAGATATATGGAGATACTTGGAGCTTTTAGAGGAGAATAATTCGAAGCTGATCACTGAGAGAATCGAAGTACAAGACTGCCATCGATCATCGACACTACCTAGGCGTCGACCGATGTTACATGACCAAGATCGATCGATGTTGAACACTTGACATCGATCGATGACCAATTCGCAGACAGCTGATTTCGAGCCTAAGTTAGAGACAAGACACAAGATTACCCCTGGACGAGTTTTGACCTAGATTATAGGGTTTTATATTTATACTCTATGTATGACACCAAAGTGTGCAAAAGTGTGGGGGCAAGTGCGTGTGTGTGCACCAGCACTCCATTATAGTTTTAGGATTTATTTAGGAGAAAGAATTCATAAGTCCTTAGGGAGATTTTTATTGGAACCCTAGTATTTATCTATGCATTATATTCAGATTATTATTCTTACTTTAATTATATTTGAGTAGTTACCAACTAGATTTATGGTTGAATGATAGCAATCATGGATTAGCCCAAATGTATGACTGCTAGGTTAAGTTAATATTCATCAATTGATTTGTGCTTAATGTATGCATTCTAGAGTAGCTAACTAGGATCTCGAAAGTAGGACATGTACGACTACGACAGTAGATTTTGTGCCAGAATAGACTCCATTGAACAAGGTTGTTAGGCACATGCGAGAGCTTGTCTAATTATCTTGGTGAACATACCAAATCTCGTTCACAGTTCCTTCTGATTTTACCATCGATCAACACCAGGGCTCAGCCTTCGATCGATGTTCTTTCCTTTTGCTCGCATACGAGAGTTGGAGTTAAAAGGGTCAGAATAGTTAATATTTTAGTTCTATAATATTTACATATCCGTGTTTCTTATTCCCTATAATTCATTGAGCTTGAAAACCCTAGATCTAGCATATATACATTTGCATCTAGTTAGTTTATTATCATATTTCCATATTTATACTATTAGCACATTTCCATATTGCATCTACACCTTCCAATAAGGAATATTTCCTTTGACCGATTACCTGTTACCAATATATATAACACCTAGCTTAATCTTTAGAAATAAGAAATCTATTATGTGTCATTGTTCTCTGTGGATTCGATCCCTAAGTATTACACCTGATCTCTCTTGGCAAGAGTATTGTTTTGTGTGTTAGGATTAAGGGTTAATTTGACATTTAATTGTTTAGGATATTTATTCCCTGCTAGAGTAATAAACACACCTGTGTCAAATTTGGCGCCGTTGCCGGCGAACATTGATCGCCATTAGATTTATTTTCTAGGGTTTAGTCTAGATTTGTTTTTACTGTCAAGTTACTGATTTTTCTTTTTCTTTGTCTTTCAGGTGCATGCAAAAAGAGTACCATAAGCACTAAATGACAAGAATTACTATTCTCAGACCCACAAAAACTTTAACGTACAATCCACAAAGAAAGACGACAAGCATCGATCGATGGCATACACTCAGCATCGACCGACACTTCTTTACGAACATCATTGACCAATATCAGAACTCTAGCATCGACCGACATTGATTAATTAGCATCGAATGACAGCATCTCACCCGCATCGATCGACAGCATCTCACCCGCATCGATCGACGACACTAGATGAGTTCAAATGGTTGCCCCTATAGTAGTGGTTCATAATGAGAATGGAGACTTGCATGACCTCAACGGTCATCTGCGTAATGCAGCAGGTCAAAGATAGACGATCCGGGGGTTGTAATCCCTGATACAGAAACAGAAGCAGACACTGCATTAGCTCAACCTGAAGCTAAAGCCCAAGCTGCTAGAGGCATGGAGATTTCAAGGCCAATCAGAAGACCATGGGTCGAATTTATGTTGGACAAAATACTGGAGGGACAGCAGAAGATGAATGTGGATTTCAATGGGAAGTTAGATTTCCTGTACCTCCACCTAAACACAAAGACCGAAGATCTCGACACCCATGTGTGGGGAAGCTGGAAAATCTGGTGACTCAGATGATTAAAGCCCTTAAGAGATACGAGGCAATGGTTAGGGAAAAGGAAGAATCTGGACAGGAACATCACGTCAATGATGTGATTGATGATGATTTTTTGGGTAGAAGTCAAGAAAGAAAGGCCACAAAAGGAAGGGTTCTGTATAGGATATCCTTGTTCATTAGGCAGTTCACAAATGAATCGATCGACACAAGATACTGAGAATCGATCGACAGTCCATGTTGAGTTGGCAGAATCGGGAAAATCTTTGTGCATCACTCGACGCAGAGATAGTAAAATCGATCAATGGCACCCAATAACAAAACGAGTTCATCAACCAAAGATCACGAATACGACAACTCCATAGCAGAAGATGGATACATCAGAGCCTATGATGGTTCATAAGGCTACCGAGGGTCATCCTAGGAAAAAGCCAAGGATCATTCTGAAATTTATAAGAATAACCATACCCTCAAAAATTTGTGCAATGATGGAAAGTTTGTGGCCACATGCTTCTGCGATTACGAAGTCGGTGAGGAATCGGAAGACGGAGCATCGATCGATACCCAACCCAACCCATCAATCGACGGAATTACAATTCAACAATCGATCGACACCAAACCTGTAGAATCTATCGACACTCAAACACTCGAACAAGTCAACACCTACCATGGAGATTTCGATTACAACACAGCCTACCTCGAGTACGACGAAGACTACATAGACGAAGAAATAATTGAATACCGAGGGATTGCTATGGAAGAGTCTGGTGTTTTTCATGTTTCCCATCAACTCGGGAAATCGACATCGATTGACGGTAACCATACACCATCGATCGATACTGAGAATGAAGCAGCAACCGAATGAGATTCAACTGCAGAACGCGGAAGAGAATATGGTTATTGACAACCAGATGAGTTCAATATTATGAGAGATCCAGATGGTCACGCAAACGCTATGGATGGGTGAATTCAACATGTCACGAAGGAAGTTGTGGCAGATATACTTGCAATGGCTAATGGAGCTGGAAACCTTTTTGCCCACCAGTCTGATTATCGAGCATAGATCGACGATCAACATATACCATCGATTGACACCAATCCGGCATTCCAAGGATACGGTGGAGCTTACGAAGAATACGAGGCTAATTATAGAGAGGAAGAACTGACTGAGTCTCGCGGCCAGGGACTAGAAGAAGTTGGCTGGGTAATGAACGCGATAGTGGGTACTCGAGCATCAATCGTCGGCATATCTTGTCCATTGAAAGACATCAAACGAAAACCAAAACAATTACTTGGAGTAGAATATACAGAAGATGGTTACCTCAGACCAGATGAGTTTGGAATTTTCAGAGATACAGAAGGACCTGCACGAGATCTTTATGGGAGAATTCTAAATCTACCTAAGGAGGATGTAGCAGACGACCTTGTTATGGCAAATGGATCAGGAAATTTATATGGGCAACAGAAACAGCTATCGATCGACGGACATGTATCAGCATTGATCGACATCAAGGAGAAGAAGCACGAGCCTATCTAAAATCAAACATCAATCAACGACAAGAAGCATGCATCGATCGATACCACCATTCCAGGAGTCCATGAGTTTTGTACATCTAACCCCTTTAGTTCAGAAACTCCAGGAGAGAATGGTTGGATAAATCCCCTACTGATAGACGGTCGCATAGAGTATGGAATGAGAGCTTATGATGCTGATGGCAAAAGAATTTTCAATTGGGAAAAGAAAGATGAGTATGGCATCTAAAGAGTTGAGAATCATAATACACGAGCTATAGATGGAAGAATTGTGAATGTGCAAGAAGAAGATATCACAGCAGTTCTTGAGAGATCTACTATGTTTGCGTACAGCTACATATGTTTACCTAAACATACAGCAAAGATCGTTATGTCTAGGCAGAAAAAAAAGACATACACCAGAGCAGAGATTGACGATATTGTGAATGAGATCTACAAATCTTAAGAGATGTCATTAGATAATTTCTACAGGAGACTTGATGATGTCTACTATCCTATAGACAAGTGCCTCACCGGTTTGACTGCACGCATGGATGAGATGAAGCAAGATTTGGATACTATTCAAAGACAGCATGCAAGTGGACAAGATATAGTGACATCGATCGACGGAAGCATCATGCCATTGATTGATACTGATTTCGAGAGACAGAAGTACGCAGCAGAAAAACAATTAGAAGACAAGTTCAATGAGATTGCTTTTTCTCAGAGCCTGATGAAAGATATTTCTCAGAAATAGACTACAGCTGCCAGACTTAGAATGCTACAGCGCACTATTGAGAATCTAAAAAGGAGAATGCATTCATTGGAGGATACTAAGGAGATCATAAAGAATGAGAAAGCCAGAGGAGATGAAGCAATGAGAAACTTCGTTGGTACATGGTTTCAGAAGAGCAAAGAAGATGTAGACACTTGTTTTCCAAGTGTTGATCCACCTACATTCTAGTCAGAAAGTTCAATACGTCGAGCTTAAGACTATAACCAAGCGATGAGCGGGAGGTAACCCACTATTTTGTAAATTTTTATTTAGTTTTTACATATACTACTATTTATTTAAAGTTTTACTTCGTTTTTACAGACTGTTTAAATCATCATGGATCGACACCATAGAGGCACCATCTGTCGACAATGGATTGTGACCATCGATCGACACTCTCTTACAGAGAGAGGTATAGAGTTCAATAGTTAAGCTACTTACTTATGATTTGATTTTTTCTAACCAATCCGGGGCGGATTACACTGGGGAGAGTGTAATTTAAGTCTGGTGGAGGTTCTCTAATGCTATTTTATTGTTTCTGAGTTTTATTTACTATCTATACATATTTTTTTCAAAAAGTTTTAGTAGACATGCTAAACTGGAATTTCCAAATCTACAAACATGGTAAACTGGAATCACTTTGGTTGAAAGTTGGATAACTCCTTCATCATAACTCCTATAATATTGATTTAACTTCGGGGGGATTCTCCACGTAGTTTTAAGTCCAAATCAAGCTTCTTACATCGTGATTCATTCAAGAAGAAATTGCCGAATCTCCAAACAGGGTAAATTGGAATCACTTGAAAGTGGGATAACTTCCTCATCATAACTCCTATGATATTTATTCAAATTCAGTGTGATTCTCCAATTACTTATGAGTCCAAATCAAGCTTCTTACATCCTGTTTCATTATGTTTTGATAAGAATCAAGAAGAAATTTCGAATCACAAAACATGGTAAACTAGAAATAACTTCGGTTGAAAGTGAGATAAGTTCTTCATTATAACTCCTATGATATTGATTCAGCTTCAGGGTGATTCTCCATTAATTTATAATTCCAAATCAAGCTTCTTACATCGTGACTAATTCTGTTTTGATTAGAATCAAGAATAAATTACCAAATCTGTAAACAAGGTAAATTGGAATCACTTCAACTGAAAGTGGGATAACTTCTTCATCAAAACTCCTATGATATTGATTCAACTTCAGGGTGATTATCCACTGATTTATTAGTATAAATGAAGCTTCTTTCATTATTTTTTCATTCTGTTTTGATTATAATCAAGAAAAATTGTCAAATCTCCAAAACGTATAATATGGAATCACTACGGTTGAAAGTTGGATAAATTCTTCATTAGAACTCCTATGATATGGATTCAACTTCAGGGTGATTATACACTGATTTATTATTCCAATTAAATCTTATAAAATCTTGATTTATTCTGTTTTGATTTGAATCAAGAAGAAATTGCCAAATCAACAAACAAGGTAAACTGGAATCACTTTGGTTGTAAGTGGGATAAGTTCTTCATCATAATTTTTATGATACTGATTCAACTTCAGGGTGATTCTCCACGTAGTTATGAGTCCAAATAAAGCTTCTTACATAATGATTCATTATGGTCTGATTAGAAAAATGAAGAATTTACCAAATCTCCAAACAAGGTAAACTTGAATTATCCACTGATTTGTGTTTCAAAATTAAGATTCTTACATCCTGATTCATTCAGGTTTGATTATAATTAATAAAAAAGTGTCAAATCTCCAAACAGAGTAAACTGGAAACACTTCTATTGAATGTAAGATAACTTCTTAATCATAACACATATAGTATTGATTCAACTTTAGGGTGATTCTCCCCAGATTTATTAGTCTAAATGAATCTTATTCCGTTGTGATTGATTATGTTTTGATTATAATCAAGAAAAGTTTCCAAATCTCCAAACAGGGTAAACTGGAATCACTTCGGTTAAAAGTTGGATATCTTCTTCATCATAACTACTATGATATTGATAATACTTCAGGTTCATTCTCCACTGATTTGGGATTCCAATTAAATCTTTTAATATCATTATTCATTCTGGTTTGATTATAATTAAGAAGAAATTACCAAATCTCCAAACAGGGTAAAGTGGAGTCACTTTGGTTGAAAGTGGGATAACTTCTTCATCATAATTTTCTATGATATTGGTACAACTTCAGGCTGATTTTTCACGAATTTATGAGTCCGAATCAAGCTTCTTACATCATGATTCATTCTGTTTTTATTAAAATCAATAAGAAATCACCAAATCTCCAAACTAGGTAAACTGGAATCACTTTGGTTAAAATGGTATAAGTTCTTCATCATAACTCCTATGATATTTATTCAAATTAAGGGTGATTCTCCACTTACTTTTGAGTCCAAGTAAAGCTTCTTATATCCTGGTTCATTCTGGTTTGATTAGAATCAAGAAGAAATTGTCAAATCTCCTAACAGGGTAAACTAGAATC
The DNA here is from genome assembly GCA_905132885.1 of Moricandia moricandioides. NCBI lineage: Eukaryota > Viridiplantae > Streptophyta > Magnoliopsida > Brassicales > Brassicaceae > Moricandia > Moricandia moricandioides. Next base: position 154,526 of record CAJHQQ010000145.1, read on the forward strand.
ACTACGATTGAAAGTAGGATAACTTCTTCTTCATAGCTCCTATGATATTATATCAACTTCAGGGTGATTCTCCGATAATATATTGTTCTAAATAAAGCTTCATAGATTATGATTCATTATGGTTTGATTATAATCAAGAAGAAATTGCAAATCTCCAAAAAGGATAATCTAGAATCACTTCGACTAAAAGTGAGATAAATTATTCATCATAACACCTATGATATTTATTCAACTTCAGGGTGATTCTCCATTTATTTATGAGTCGAAATTAATCTTTTTACATTGTAATCCATTCTGGTTGGATTAAAATGAAGAAGAAATTGTAAAATCTCCAAATAAGGTAGACTGGAATAACTTTGACTGAAAGTGAGATAATTTCTTCATCACAACTCCTCTAATATTTATTCAACTAAACGGTGATTCTCCATTTATTTACGAGTCAAAAAATAGATTTGTATATCTTGAATCATTAGTGTTTGATTTGAGTAAAGAAGAAATTGCCAAATCTCCACACAGAGTGAACTGGAATAATTTCGATTGAAAGTGGGATAACTTCTTCATCATAACTCCTATGGTATTGATTCAATTTAAGGGTGATTATCCACTGTTTTATGTGTCCAAATTATGATTCTTACATCGTGATTAATTCTTTTTTGATTAGAATTAATACGCAAATCTCCAAATAGAGTAAACTGGAATTACTTCTATTGAAAGAGGGATAACTTCTTCATCATAACTCCTATGATATTGATTCAACTTCAGGGTGATTCTCCACTGATTTATTAGCGTAAATGAATGTTATTCTATTCTGATTCATTCTGTTTTGATTATAATCCAGAAAATCGTCAAATCTCCAAACATGGTAAACTGGAATAACTTCGGTTTAAAATTGGATATCTTCTTCATCATAACTTCTATGATATTGATTCTACTTCATGTTGATTCTACACTGATTTGTGATTCCAATTCAATCTTATAACATCATGATTATTTCTAGTTTGATTATAATCAACAAGAAATTGCCAAATCTCCAAACATGGTAAGGTGGAAACACTTCGGTTGTAAGTGGGATAACTTCTTCATCATAATTTCTATGATATTGATTTAAATTCAGGCTGATTTTTGACCAATTTATGAGTCCAAATCTAGCTTCTTACATCATGATTAATTCTGTTTTTATTAGAATCAATAAGAAATCACCAAATCTCTAAACAAGGTAAACGTAATCACTTCGGTTAAAGTGGGATAACTTCTTCTTCATAACTCCTATGATATTATTCAGCTTCAGGGTGATTCTCCAATGATTTATTATTCTAAAAAAAAAGCTTCTTACATTAGGATTCGTTCTTTTATGATTATAATCATGAAGAAATTACATATCTCAAAACAGGGTAAACTAAAATCAGTTCGACTGAAAGTGAGATAAATTATTTATCATAACTCCTATGATATTTATTCAACTTCAGGGTGATTCTCCATTTATTTATGAGTCAAAATCAATATTCTTACATCTTGATTCATTCTGGTTTGATTAGAATGAAGAAGAAATTGTCAAATCTTCAAATAAGGTATACATGAATAACTTCGACTGAAAGTTAGATAAATTCTTCATTATAACTCCTATGATATTTATTCAACTTTAAGGTGATTCTCCATTTATTTATGAGTCCAAATATAAATTTTTAAATCTCAAATCATTCTGTTTTGATTAGAGTCAAGAAGAAATTGCCAAATCTTCAAACACGGTGAAGTGGAAAAATTTGGATTGAAAATGGGATAACTTCTTCATCATAACTTCCACGATATTGATTCAAATTAAGGGTGTTTATCCACTGATTTATGTATCCAAATTAAGATTCTTACATCGTGATTCATTCAGGTTTGATTATAATTAATAAGAAATTGTCAAATTTCCAAACAGAGTAAACTGGAATCACTTCTATTGAATGTAGGATAACTTCTTCATCATAACTCCTATGATATTGATTCAACTTCAGGGTGATTCTCCCCAGATTTATTAATCTAAATGAATCTTATTCCGTTGTGATTCATTATGTTTTGATTATAATCAAGAAAAAATTTCAAATCTCCAAACAGGGTAAACTGAAATCACTTCGGTTGAAAGTTTGATATCTTCTTCATCATAACTACTATGATATTGATTATACTTCAGGTTGATTCTCCACTGATTTGAGATTCAAATTCAATATTTTAATATCATGATTCATTCTGATTTGATTATAATTAAGAAGAAATTGCCAAATCTCCAAACAGGGTAAAGTGGAGTCACTTCGGTTGAAAGTGTGATAACTTCTTCATCACAATTATCTATGATATTGGTACAAATTCAGGCTGATTTTTCACGAATTTATGAGTCCGAATCAATCTTCTTACAACATGATTCATTATGTTTTATTAAAATCAATAAGAAATCACCAAATCTCCAAACTAGATAAACTAGAATCACTTCGGTTAAAGTAGGATAAGTTCCTCATCATAACTCCTATGATATTTATTCAAATTCAGGGTGATTCTCCACTGAATTTTGAGTCCAAGTAAAGCTTCTTAAATCCTGGTTCATTCTGGTTTGATTAGAATCAAGAAGAAATTGCCAAATCTCCTAACAGGGAAAACTGAAATCACTTCGATTGAAAGTGGGATAACTTCTTCTTCATAACTCCTATGATATTATATCAACTTCAGGGTGATTCTCAGATAATATATTATTTTAAATAAATCTTCGTAGATTATGATTCATTCTGTTTTGATTATAATCAAGAAGAAATTGCAAATCTCCAAAAAGGATAAACTAGAATCACTTCGACTAAAAGTGAGATAAATTATTCATCATAACACCTATGATATTTATTCAACTTCAGGGTGATTCTCTATTTATTTATGAGTCGAAATAAATCTTCTTACATCGTAATCCATTCTGGTTGGATTAGAATGAAGAAGAAATTGTCAAATCTCAAAATAAGGTAGACTGGAATAACTTCGACTGAAAGTGAGATAAATTCATCATCATAACTCTAATATTTATTCAACTACTGGGTGATTCTCCATTTATTTATGAGTCAAAAAATAGATTTGTACATCTCGAATCATTCTTTTTTTATTTGAGTCAAGAAGAAATTACCAAATCTCCAAACATGGTGAAGTGGAAAAATTTGGATTGAAAATGGGATAACTTCTTCATCATAACTTCCACGATATTGATTCAAATTAAGGGTGCTTATCCACTGATTTATGTATCCACATTAAGATTCTTACATCGTGACTCATTCAGGTTTGATTATAATTAATAAGAAATTGTCAAATGTCCAAACAGAGTAAACTGGAATCACTTCTATTGAATGCAGGATAACTTCTTCATCATAACTCCTATGATATTGATTCAACTTCAGGGTGATTCTCCCCAAATTTATTAATCTAAATGAATCTTATTCCGTTGTGATTCATTATGTTTTGATTATAATCAAGAAAAATTTTCAAATCTCCAAACAGGGTAAACTGGAATCACTTCGGTTGAAAGTTTAATATCTTCTTCATCATAACTACTATGATATGGATTATACTTCAGGTTCATTCTCCACTGATTTGAGATTCAACTTCAATATTTTAATATCATGATTCATTCTGGTTTGATTATAATTAAGAAGAAATTGCCAAATCTCCAAACAGGGTAAAGTGGAGTCACTTCTGTTGAAAGTGGGATAACTTCTTCATCATATCTATGATATTGGTACAACTTCAGGCTGATTTTTCACGAATTTATGAGTCCGAATCAAGCTTCTTACATCATGATTCATTCTGTTTTTATTAAAATCAATAAGAAATCACCAAATCTCCAAACTAGGTAAAGTGGAATAACTTTGGTTAAAGTGGGATAAGTTCCTCATCATAACTCCTATGATATTTATTCAAATTCAGGGTGATTCTCCACTGAATTTTGAGTCCAAGTAAAGCTTCTTAAATCCTGGTTCATTCTGGTTTGATTAGAATCAAGAAGAAATTGCCAAATCTCCTAACAGGGTAAACTGGAATCACTTCGATTGAAAGTGGGATAACTTCTTCTTCATAACTCCTATGATATTATATCAACTTCAGGGTGATTCTCCGATAATATATTATTTTAAATAAATCTTCGTAGATTATGATTCATTCTGTTTTGATTATAATCAAGAAGAAATTGCAAATCTCCAAAAAGGATAAACTAGAATCACTTCGACTAAAAGTGAGATAAATTATTCATCATAACACCTATGATATTTATTCAACTTCAGGGTGATTCTCTATTTATTTATGAGTCGAAATAAATCTTCTTACATCGTAATCCATTCTGGTTGGATTAGAATGAAGAAGAAATTGTCAAATCTCAAAATAAGGTAGACTGGAATAACTTCGACTGAAAGTGAGATAAATTCATCATCATAACTCCTCTAATATTTATTCAACTACTAGGTGATTCTCCATTTATTTATGAGTCAAAAAATGTATTTGTACATCTCGAATCATTCTTGTTTGATTTGAGTCAAGAAGAAATTGTCAAATCTCCACATAGAGTGAACTGGAATAATTTCGATTGAAAGTGGGATAACTTCTTCATCATAACTCTTATGATATTGATTCAACTTAAGGGTGATTATCCACTGATTTATGTGTCAAAATTATGATTCTTACATCATGATTCATTCTTTTTTTTATTAAAATTAATAAAAAATTGTCAAATCTCCAAACAGAGTAAACTAGAATCACTTCTATTGAAAGTGGGATAACTTCTTCATCATAACTCCTATGATATTGATTCAACTTCAGGGTGATTCTCCACTGATTTATTAGTCTAAATGAATGTTATTCCACTGTGATTCATTCTGTTTTGATTATAATCCATAAAAATTGCCAAATGTCCAAAAAGGGTAAACTAGAATCACTTCGGTTGAAAGTTGGAATCTTCTTCATCATAACTTCTATGATATTGATTCTACTTCAGGTTTATTCTCAACTGATTTGTTATTCCAATTCAATCTTCTAGCATCATGATTCATTCTGGTTTGATTATAATCAAGAAGAAATTGCCAAATCTCCAAACATGGTAACGTGGAATCACTTCGGTTGAAAGTGGGATAACTTCTTCATCATAATTTCTATGATATTGATTTAACTTCAGGCTGATTTTTCACAAATTTATGAGTCCAAATCAAGCTTCTTACATGATGATTCATTATGTTTTTATTAGAATCAAGAAGAAATCACCAAATCTCCAAACTAGGTAAACTGGAATAACTTTGGTTAAAGTGAGATAAGTTCCTCATCATAACTCCTATGATATTTATTCAAATTCAGGGTGATTCTCCACTGACTTTTGAGTCCAAGTAAAGCTTCTTATATCCTGGTTCATTCTGGTTTGATTAGAATCAAGAATAAATTGCCAAATAGTGGAATCACTTCGATTGAAAGTGGGATAACTTCTTCTTCATAACTCCTATGATATTATATCAACTTCAGGGTGATTCTCCGATAATATATTATTCTAAATAAAGCTTCCTAAATTATTATTCATTCTGTTTTGATTATAATCAAGAAGAAATTGCAAATCTCCAAAAGGATAAACTAGAATCACTTCGACTAAAAGTGAGATAAATTATTCATCATAACACTTATGGTATTTATTCAACTTCAGGGTGATTCTCCATTTATTTATGAGTCGAAATAAATCTTCTTACATCGTAATCTATTCAGGTTGGATTAGAATAAAGAAGAAATTGTCAAATCTCCAAATAAGTTAGACTCGGATAACATCGACTGAAAGTGAGATAAATTCTTCATCATAACTCTATGATATTTAGTCAACTTCAAGGTGATTCTCCATTTACTTATGAGTCCAAATATATATATTTGTACATCTCGAATCATTCTGGTTTGATTAGAGTCAAGAAAAAATTGTCAAATCTCCAAACAGGGTGAACTCGAATAATTTCGATTGAAAGTGAGATATCTTCATCATAACTCCTATGATATTGATTCAACTTAAGGGTGATTATCCACTGATTTATGTGTCCAAATTAAGGTTCTTACATTGTGATTCATTCTGGTTTGATTAGAATTAATAAGAAATTGTAAAATCTCCAAACAAAGTAAACTGGAATCACTTCGTTTGAAAGTGGGATAACTTCTTCATCATAAATCCTATGATATTGATTCAATTTTAGGGTGATTCTCCATTGATTTATTATTCTAAATGAATAATATTCCATTGTGATTCATTCTGTTTTGATTATAATAAAGAAAAATTGCTAAATCTCCAAACATGGTAAACTCGAATCACTTCGATTGAAAGTTGGATAACTTCTTCATCATAACTTCAATGATATTAATTCAAATTCAGGGTGATTCTCGAATGATTTTTTATTACAATTCAATCTTCTAACATCATGATTCATTCAGGTTTGATTAGAATAAAGAAGAAATTGTCAAATCTCCAAACAGGGTAAAGTGGAATCACTTCGGATGAAAGTGGGATAGCTTCTTCATCATAATTTCTATGATATTAATTCAACTTCAGGGTGATTATCCACGTAGTTATGAGTCAAAATCAAGCTTCTTACATCGTGATTCATTCTGGTCTAATTAGAATCATGAATAAATTGCAAAATCTCCAGACAAAGTGAACTGGAATAATTTCGATCAAAAATGGGATAACTTCTACATCATAACTCCTATGATATTGATTCAACTTAAGGGTGATTATCCACTGATTTATGTTTCCAAATTAAGATTCTTACATCGTGATTCATTCTGGTTTGATTAGAATTAATAAGAAATTGTAAAATCTCCAAACAGAGTAAACTGGAATCACTTCGTTTGAAAGTGGGATAACTTCTTCATCATAACTCCTATGACATTGTTTCAATTTTAGGGTGATTCTCCACTGATTTATTATTCTAAATGAATCTTATTCCATTGTGATTCATTCTGTTTTGATTATAATCAAGAAAAATTGCCAAATCTCCAAATAGGGTATTCGGGAATCACTACGGTTGAAAGTTGGATAACTTCTTCATCGGAACTTCTATGATATTAATTCAATTTCAAGGTGATTATCGACTAATTTTTGATTCCAATTCAATCTTCTAACATCATGATTCATTCAGGTTTGTTTAGAGTAAAGAAAAAATTGCCAAATCTTCAAACAGGGTAAAGTTGAACTACTTCGGATGAAAGTGGGATAACTTCTACATCGTAATTTCTATGATATTGATTCAACTTCGGCGTGGTTATCCACGTAGTTATGAGTCCAAATAAAGCTTCTTACATCGTGATTCATTCTGGTCTAATTAGAATCCTGAATAAATTGCAAAATCTCCAAACATGGTAAACTGGAATCACTTCGGTTGAAAGTTTAATAACTCTTTCATCATAACCCTATGATATTGATTCAACTTCAGGGTGATTCTCCACGTTCTTATGAGTCCAAATCAAGCTTCTTATATCGTGATTCATTCTGTTTTTATTAGAATCAAGAAGAAATTGTCAAATCTCCAAACAAGGTAAACTTGAATCACTTCTGTTGAATGTGGGATAAATTCTTCATCATCACTCCTATGATATTGATTTAATTTCAGGGTGATTTTCGACTTATTTATGAGTCCAAATCAAGCTTCTTACATCGTTGTTCATTCTGGTGTAATTAGAATGAAGAAGAAATTGTCAAATCTCCAAATAAGGTAAAGTGGAAAATATTCGACTGAAAGTGAGATAAATTCTTCATCATAAATCCTATGATATTTTTTCAACATCTAGGTGAATCTGCGTTTATTTATGAGTCCAAATATAGATTATTACATCTGGATTCATTCTGATTTGGTTAGAGTCAATAAGAAATTGCCAAATCTCCAAACAGGGTGAACTGGAATAATTTCGATTGAAAGTGGGATAACTTCTTCATTATAACTCCTATTATATTTATTCAACTAAAGGGTGATTAGCGACTGATTTATGTGTCCAACTGAAGATTCTTAAATCGTGATTTATTCTAGTTTGATTAGAATTAATAAGAAATTAGCAAATCTCCAAACAGAGTAAACTAGAATCACTTCGATTGAAAGTGAAATAACTTTTTCATCATAAATCCTATGATATTTATTCAACTTCAGGGTAATTATCCACTGATTTATGAGTCCAAATCAAGATTATCAAAACCTGTATAATTCTGGTTTGATTAGAATCAAGAAAAATTGACAAATCTCCAAAAAAGGTAAACTGGAATTACTTCGCTTGAAAGTGGGATAACTTCTTCATCATAACTCCTATGATATTGATTCAACTTTAGGGTGACTATCCACTGATTTATGAGTCATAATAGAGTTTCTTGCATCGTGATTCATTCTAGTTTGATTAGAATCAAGAATAAATTGCCAAATCTATAAACATGGTATAATGGAATCACTTCGGTTGAAAGTGGGATAACTTCTTCATCATAAATCCTCTGATATTGATTCAACTTCAGGGTGATTTTCCACTCATATATTAGTCTAAATAAATCTTCTTACGTTGTGATTAATTCTTGTTTGATTAGAATAAACTGGAATCACTTCGGTTTGATTCATTCTCCAAACAGGGTAAACTGGAATCACTTCGGTTGCAAGTGGGATAACTTCTTCATAATCACTCATATTCAACTTCAGGGTGATTATCCACTGATTTATTATTCCAAATCAAGATTCATACATCGAGATTATTCTGGTTTGATTAGAATCAAGAGGAATTTGCCAAATCTCCAAACAAGGTAAACTGATTCAACTTTAGGGTGACTATCCAATGATTTATGAGTCGAAATATAGTTTCTTACATCGTGATTCATTTTTCTATTATTATAATCTAGAAGAAATTGTGAAATCTCCAAACATGGTTAACTGGAATAACCTCGGTTCAAAGTGGGATAACTTCTTCATCACAAATCCTATGATATTGATTCAACTTCAGGGTTATTCTCCACTTATTTATGAGTCCAACTCAAGCTTCTTAGATCCTGATTCATTCTGTTTTGATTAAAATCAAGAAGAAATTGTCAAATCTCCAAACAAGGTAAACTCGAATCACTTCGATTGAAAGTGAGATAACTTTTTCATCATAACTGCTTTGATATTGTTTCACCTTCAGGGTTATTCTCCACTGATTTATTAATCTAAATCAAGAGTTTAAATTGCTATTCATTCTGGTTTTATTAGAATCAAGAATAAATTGCAATATCTCCAAACAATGTAAACTAGAATCACTTCTGTTGAAAGTGGGGTAACTTCTTCATCATAACTCCTTTGTTATTGATTCAACTTTAGGGTGACTATCCACTGATATATGAGTCCAAATAGAGTTTTTTTACACCATGATTCATTCTGGTTTGATTAGAAACAAGAAAAATTGCCAAATCTCCTAACATGGTAAACTGGAATCACTTCCGTTGAAAGTGAGATAAGTTCTTCATCATAACTCGTATGATAGTGATTCAACTTTACGGTGACTATCCACTGGTTTATGATTCAAATAGAGTTTCTTACATCGTGATTCGTTCTGGTTTGATTAGAATCAAGAAGAAATTACCAAATTTCCAAAATGCGTAAACTGAAATCACTATGGTTGAAAGTGGGATAACTTCTTCATCATAACTTCTATGATATTGATTCAACTTTAGCATGACTATCACCTGATTTATGAGTCCAAATATTTTTTTCTTACAGCGTTAGTCATTCAGGTTTGATTAGAATCAAGAAGAAATTGTCAAATCTCCAAACAGGGTTAACTGGAATAACTTCGGTTGAAAGTGGTATAACTACTTCTTCATAACTCCTATGATATTGATTAAAATTCAGAGTTATAATCCACTGATTAATTAGTACAAATAAATCTTATTACATCATGATTCATTCAGGTTTGATTACAATCAAGAAGAAATTGTGAAATCTCCAAATAGGGTAAACTGGAATCACTTCGGTTGAAAATGCGATAACTTTTTCATCATAACTCCTATGATATTGGTTAACCTTTAGGGTGATTCTCCACTTGTATATTAGTCTAAATCAAACTTCTTACGTTGTGATTCATTCTAGTTTTACTAGAATCAAGAATGTCAAATCTCCAAACAGGATAAACTTGAATCACTTTGGTTGAAAGTAGGATAACTTCTTCATCATGACTCCTATTCAACTTTAGGGTGATTCTTCACTGATTTATGTGTCCAAATAAAGCTTATTACATCGAGATTATTTGTGGTTTTATTGGAATCATGAAGAAATTGTCAAATCTCCAAACAGGGTAAACTGGAATCACATCGCTTGAAATTGAGATAACTTCTTCATCATAACTCCTATGATCTTGATTCAACTTTAGGGTGACTATCCATTGATTTATGAGTCCAAATATAGTTTCATACATCGTGATTTATTCTACTATGATTAGAATCAAAAATAAATTGCGAAATATCGAAACATGATAAATTGGAATCATTTCGGTTGAAAGTGGGACAACTTCTTCATCATAACTCATATGATATTAATTCAACTTCAGAGTGATTCTCCACTGATTTATTATTGGAAATCAATCTTATTACATCGTGATTCATTCTGGTTTCACTACAATCAAGAAGAAATTGCCAAATCTCCAAACCGGGTAACTTCTCCATCATAACTCTTAAGATATTGATTCAACTTCAGGGTGATTCTCCACGTAGTTACGAGTAGAAATCAAGCTTCTTACATCGTGATCTTTTTGCTTTTATTAGAATCAAGAAGAAATTGCAAAATCTCTAAACAAGGTAAACTGGAATCACTTCAGTTGAAAATGAGATAATTTTTCATCATAACTCCTAACATATTGATTAAAATTCAGGGTGATTCTCCACTGATTTATGAGTCCAATTCAAGCTTCTAACATCGTGGTTCATTCTGGTTTGATTATAATCCAGAAGAAATTTCCAAACGTCCAAACAAGGTAAACTGGAATCACTTCGATTGAAAGTGGGATACCATCTTCATCATAACTCCTATGATGTTGATTCAAATTCAAGGTGATTTTCCACTGATTTATTAGTCTAAATAAAGCTTCTTAAATTTCTATTCATTCTGGTTTGATTAGATTCAATAAAAAATTGCCATATTTTCAAACAGGGTAAACTGGAATCACTTCGAGTGAAAGTGAGATAACTTCTTCATCATAACTCGTATGATATTTACTCAACTTCAGGATGATTCTCCATTATTTTATAAGTTGAAATCAAGCTTCTTACTCCGTGATTCATTCTGGTTTGATTAGAATCAAGAAGAAATTGTCAAATCTCCAAATAAGGTAAACTGGAATCAGTTCGCTTGAAAGTGGAATAACTTCTACATCATAACTCCTATGATATTGATTCAACTTCATGGTTATTATCCACTGATTTATGAGTCCAAATAGAGAGTTGTACATTTAAATTCATTCTGGTTTTATTAGAGTCAAGAAGAAATTGCCAAATCTCCAAACAGGGTAAAATATAATCACTTTGGCTGAAAGTGGGATAACTTCTTCATCATAACTCCTACGATATCGATACAACTTCAGGGTGTTTCTCCTCTTATTTATTAGTAAAAATCAAGATTATTACATCGTGATTAATTCTTTTTTGATTATAATCAAAAATAAATTGTCAAATCTCCAAAAAGGGTAAATTGTAATAACATTGGTTGAAAGTGGGATAACTTCTTCAACATAAATCCTATGATATTTATTAAAATTTAGGGTTATTATACACTGATTTATTAATACAAATCAAGCTTATTACAACGAGATTAATTGTCGTATGATTGGAATCAAGAAGAAATTGCCAACTCTCCAAACATGGTAAAATGGAATCACTTCGGTTTAAAGTGGGATAACTTCTTCAACATAAATCCTATGATATTGATTTGTTTTCAGAGTGATTCTCCACTGATTTATGAGTCCAAATATATCTTCTCATATCGTGTTTCATTCTTGTTTGATTAAAATCAAAAAGAAATTGTCAAATCTCCAAATATGGTAAACTGAAATCACTTCGATTGAATGTGGGATAACATGTTCATCATAACTACAATAATATTGCTTCAACTTCAGGGTGTTCTACACTGATTTATGATTCGAAATCAAGCGTCTTACATCGCGATTAATTCTGTTTTGATTAGAATCAAGAAGAAATTGTCAAATCTTCAAACAGGGTAAATTGGAATCACTTCGGTTGAAAGTTAGATAACTTCTTCATCATAACTCTTATGATATTGATTCAACTTCAGGGTGATTCTACACTGATTTATGATTCCAATTCAAGCTTCTGGCATCTTGTTTCATTCTTGTTTGAGTATAATAAAGAATAAATTGCAAAATCTCCAAACAGGGTAAACTGGAATCACTTTGATTGACTGTGAGATGACATCATCATCATCATAACTCCTATGATATTGATTCAACTTCAAGGTGATTCTCCACTGATTTATTATTCTAAATAAATCTTATTGTATTGGGTTTCATTCTGGTTTTATTAGAATCAAGAAGAAATTGCCAAATCTCGAAACATGGTAAACTGGAATCACTTCGACTAAAAGTGAGATAACTTCTTCATGATAACTCCTATGATATTTATTCAACTTCAGGGTGATTCTCCCATGATTTATGAGTCCAAATCAATCTTCTTAGATCTTGATGTATTCTGGTTTGATTAGTATCAAGAGGAAATTGTCAAATCTCCAAATAAGGTAAACTGAAATCACTTCGCTTGAAAGTGAGAATAACTTTTCCATCATAACTCCTATGATAATGATTCAGCTTTGTGGTTATTATCTAGTGATTTATGAGTCAAAATAGAGCTTCGTACATTGAAAATCATTCTAGTTTGATTAGAGTCAAGAAGAAATTGTCAAATCTCCAAACAGGGTAAACTAGAATCACTTCACTTGAAACTGTGATAACTTCTTCATCATCGTTCCTACGCTATTGATTCAACTTCAGGGTGTTTCTTCTATTATTTATGTGTCCAAATCAATCTTCTTACATCGTGATTTATTCTTCTTTGATTAGAATCAAGGAGTAATTTCCAAATCTCCAAACAAGGAAAACTGGAATAACTTCGGTTGAAAGTAGGATAACTTCTTCATCATAACTCCTATGATATTTATTTAATTTCAGGGTTATAATCCACAGACTAATGAGTCCAATTTAATCTTTTTACATCGTGATTCATTCAGGTTTGATTACAATCAAGAAGAATTTGCCCAATGACCAAAAAGGTTATACTCGAATCACATCAATTGAAAGTGGAATAACTTCTTCATCATAACTCCTTTGATATTGATTCAACTTCATGGTGATTGTCCACTGATTAATTAGTACAGATCAAGCTTCTTATGTGATTTATTCTGGTTTGATTAGAATCAAGAATAAATTGAAATATATTTAAACAAGTTAAACTAGAATGACTTCGGTTGGAAGTGGGATAACTTCTTCATCATAACTCCTATGATATTGATTCAACTTCATGGTGAACATCCAGTCATTTATGAGTCCAAATAGAATTTCATACATCATGATTCATTCTGGTTTTATTAGAATCAAGAAGAAATTGTCAAATCTCCAAACATGGTAACTGGAATCACTTCGGTTGAAAGTGGGATAACTTCGTCATCATAACTCATATGATATTGATTCAACTTTAGGGTGACTATCAACTGATTTTTGAGTCAAAATAGATTTTATTACATCGTGATTCATTCTGATTTGATTAGAATCAAGAAGAAAATGCCAATTCTCCAAACATGGTAAACTAGAATCACTTCGGTTGAAAGTGAGATAACTTCTTCATCATAAATCCTATGATATTGATTAAACTTGAGAGTGATTCTCCACATATTTATTATTCATTATGGTTTGATTAGAATCAAGAATGTCAAATCTCCAAATATGGTAAATTGGACACTTTTGTTGAAAGTGAGATAACTTCATCATCATCACTCCTATTCAACATCACTTCGGTTGGAAGTGGCATAACTTCTTCATCATAACTCCTATGATATTGATTCAACTTCATGGTGAACATTCAGTCATTTATGAGTCCAAATAGAATTTCATACATCACGATTCATTCTGGTTTTATTAGAATCAAGAAGAAATTGTCAAATCTCCAAACATGGTAACTGGAATCACTTCGGTTGAAAGTGGGATAACTTCGTCATCATAACTCATATGATATTGATTCAACTTTAGGGTGACTATCAACTGATTTTTGAGTCAAAATAGATTTTCTTACATCGTGATTCATTATGATTTGATTAGAATCAAGAAGAAAATGTCAATTCTCCAATCATGGTAAACTAGAATCACTTCGGTTGAAAGTGAGATAACTTCTTCATCATAAATCCTATGATATTGATTAAACTTGAGAGTGATTCTCCACATATTTATTATTCATTATGGTTTGATTAGAATCTAGAATGTCAAATCTTCAAATATGGTAAATTGGAATCACTTTTGTTGAAAGTGAGATAACTTCATCATCATCATCACTCCTATTCAACTTCAGGGTGATTCTCCACTGATTTATGATTCCAAATCAAGCTTCATACATTGAGATTCATCAGGTTTGATTAGAATCTTGAAGAAATTGCCAAATATCCAAACATGGTAAACTAGAATCACTTCACTTGAAAGTGGGATAACTTCTGCATCATAACTCCCATCATATTCATTCAACTTTATGGTGACTATCCAGTGATTGATGAGTCCAAATATAGTTTCTTACATCGTGATTCATTTTGGTATGATTAGAATCAAGAAGAAATTGTGAAATCACCAAACATGGTAAACTGGAATCACTTCGGTTGAAAGTGGAAAAACTTCTTCATCATAACTCCTATGATATTGATTCAACTTCAGGGTGATTATCCAATGATTTATGAGTCCAACTCAAGCTTATTTCAACCCTTATTCATTCTTTTTGATTATAATCAAGAAAAAATTGCAATTCTCCAAAAAAGGTAAACTGAAATCACGTCGGTTGAAAGTGAGGCAACTTCTTCATCATAACTCTTATGATATTGATTCAAAGTCAGATTTATTATCCACTAATTTTTGAGTCCAAATAAATCTTCTTACATCGTGATTCATTCAGGTTTGATTAGAATCAAGAAGAATTTGCCAAATCTTCAAACAGACTAGTAAACTGGAATCACTTCGGTTGGAAGTGGGAAAACTTCTTCATCAAAACTCCTTTGATATTGATTCAAATTAGATATTGCCTATTTATTACAAGTTTTAGACCATGTTATAGACTTTATTTAGGGTATGTTATGTGTGTCTAGGCTATGTTTTCAGGTCTTGACAGGTCCAAGTATGTTTTGGAGATATATGGAGATACTTGGAGCTTTTGGAGCATTTGGATAGGAATAATCCGTAGCTGATCATTGAAGAGAATTGAAGTACGAGATTACCATCGATCGACGATACAACGTAGCCGTCGACCGATGTTACATGAACAAGATCGATCGATGTTGCACATCTGTCATCGATCGCTGTCATGTTCGCAGACAACCGACTTTCAATCACAAGTTAGAGGCATGACACAAGATTACAAGACTTCCCTTGGACAAGTTTTGACCTAGAATTTGTGATTTTATTTATAGTTTATGTATTCCACCATGCTAAGTGTGCTAGTTTTGAGTGCTTGAAAGTGTGCTAGAGTTATGGGGGCAAGAGTTTGTGTGTTCTAGCATTTGCTAGTGTATTCTAAGAGTGTTTTGAAACTCCAATATTCTATCTATGCATTTTATTCAGATTTATATTCTTACTTCAATTATGTCCGAGTAGTCATCAACTAGTTTTAGGGTTTATCAATCGTACTGATGGATTAGCCAAACAATAGAATTGGTAAGGTCATTATTAGATCTATTAATAGAATTATGTTTATTACTTGTGTTCTAGAGTAGCTAACTATAACCCTAATAATAGGATAGTTAGGTGCAAGCGAGAGCATGGTCTACTACCGGAATCTAGTCTGTTGAGCCAGGTTGCTAGAAACAAACGAGAGTTGATTTAGCCATTCTAGTGAACTTATCGAACTACGTCATAAAGCTTGACTCAAGAAACCATCGATCGATGCAGGATCATTGCCATTGATCGATGGTCATTCCGT
Source organism: Moricandia moricandioides (assembly GCA_905132885.1). Lineage (NCBI taxonomy): Eukaryota > Viridiplantae > Streptophyta > Magnoliopsida > Brassicales > Brassicaceae > Moricandia > Moricandia moricandioides. Next base: position 170,712 of record CAJHQQ010000145.1, read on the forward strand.
GTCAACAAGCAAGAGATGAGACATTGGACTTGGTCAATAGATTAGGCGCGCATGCGAGAGCTGTTGTCTTTTACATTAGATTATATTACCTTTAACTTCTATCTACTATAATCCACTTGCCAGAAACCCAAGATCAAGCTTATTTCCATATTTACATTACTAGCATATTTCTATATTGCATCTATACCTTCTAATATTGAATATTTCCTTGACCTTATTACTTTCTACCAATATATATAGTTACCTAGCTTAGCCTTTAGAAATAAGAAATCTATTGTGTGCCTTTGTTCTCAGTGGATTCGATCCCTAAGTACTACACTCGATCTCTCTTGACAAAAGTATTATTGTATTGTGTGTTAGAAACAATGTTTAATTTGACTGTTGTTTGTTTATGATATTATTACCCTTTTAAAACACCAAAACACACTCACGTCAAATTTGACGCCGTTTCCGGGGAACATTGATCGCCATTAGATTTATTTTTTAGGACTTAGTCTAGGTTTGTTACTTTCAATGTTACTGATTTTTCTTTTTCTTTGTTTTTCAGGTGCATGAAAAAGAGTACCAGGATCAACAAAGGACAAGACTTACTGTTCTCTGACCCACAACAACTCGAACGCACGATCCACAAAGAACGACGACATGCATCGATCGAAGGCATACCTTCAGCATCGACCGATACATCTTTACGGACAGCATCAACCGGCATCAGAAATCAACCATCAATCGATACCAGATCTCTAGCATCGACCGATATCGATCTCTTAGCATCGATCAACAGCACCTCATATGCATCGATCAACGACAACATACGAGTTCATATTGTTGCGCCTATAATTGTGGTTCAGAACGAGAATGGAGACTTCCATGACCTCAAGGGTCATCTGCGTAATGCATCAGGTCAAAGGATAGACAATAAGGGGGCTATAATCCCTGATACATAAGCAGAAGCTAATACCCAAGCTACCAAAAGTGCAGAAATTATAAAACCAACAAGGAGACCATGGATCGAATTAATGTTTGACAAGATACTGAGGGAACAACAGAAGATGATGGTAGATTTCAATGAAGAGTTAGATTTCCTGTACCTACACCTAAACACAAAAATCAAAAATATCAGCATCCACGTGGAAAAGTTGGAAAGTCAAATGACGCATAAGAGTGAAACCCTTGTGAAATACGATGTTATAGTCAAAGAAGAAGAAGAGACTGGGCAGAAGCATCACGTCAATGCTGTGATTGATGATGATTTTTAGGTAGAAGTGAAGAAAGAGAAGCCGCAGAAGAAAGGAAATCCGAGTTCGTTGATCAAACCACAAAAGCATCGATCGACACAAGCCACTAAAAATCGATCGACAGATCCTGTTAACTCGTCGGAATCGGGGATACCTTCACGCATCGTTCGACGCAGAGGTCGCACAATCGATCGATGGTACCCTGTGACAAAACAAGTTGATAGACCAAAGGTCACGAATACTACAGCTCCAGAGCAGAAGAGAGATTCATTAGGGCCTGTCATAGTCGATGAAGCTGCCAAGGATCATACTAGGAGGGAGCCAATAATTACTCTAAAGAAAAAAGTGATCATGGGATGTTTGTGGTGCCATGTCAGATCAAAAACCATGAATTTCCCAATGCCCTATGCGGCACCGGATCATCAGTGAACATCATACCCAGAGCTATGGCAGAGCAGTTACACCTTAGAATAGAGACTTCCAATGATTCTTTCATCTTTATGGACTGTTCTAGAGTAGACTCAGGAGGTATGTGCAGAGATGTCCCACTGCGAATTCAAGATGTCCTAGTCCCAGTAGACTTTTATGTAATGGACATCAGGATAGATTGGAACTCTTCGTTACTACTTGGGAGATATTTTATGGCTACTATGGGAGCCATTTGCGACATGCAATTAAACATGTTGTATATGTATCTAATTGATAAAAATATCTTTTATGAACCTGTTAAAAATAAGAACAAGGCTACCCTGTTTCTTGTGGCCACATGTTTATGTGATTATGAGTGTAATGAGGAATCGGTAGATGGAGCATCGATTGACACCCAACCCTTAGTATCAATCGACAGCCATGCAGATCAACAATAGATCGACACCCACCCTTCAGCATCGATCGATACCCGTACCCCAGAACCGATCCACACCCACCATGCTGATTACAATCACAACCCAGCCTACCTCGAATACGATGAAAACTACAGATAAGAAGAGCTGATCGAGTACCGAGGGCTTGCTATGGAAGAGGCTGGAGTTTTTCATGTTTCTCATAAACCGGGGAAATCGACATCGATCGATGGCAACAATACGCCATTGATTGATACTGATCACGAAGCAGAACCCGAACATGATTCAGCAGAACAACACGACAGAGAAGCTGGTTATCTACAACCAGATGAGTTATGTATTATGAATGATACAGATGGTCTCGCAAGAGCTATGGATGGAAGAATTCAAAAACGTCACGAAGGAGGATGTAATAACCCTCACGAGCAGATATAATTTTGGTCGAGAAATTTAGTAAGATTAGATTGGAGATTGGACGGTCATATTTAAAATTAAAATCGACACGGTGAATTAATGTCTTGACGGTACTATCGTGTGGTCGAAAGGCCTCCCATTGATATTTCTGGTAGAGTGTTAACTATTATAGTTGAGTTTTGTTAAGCTGGACGAGCATAGTAAAAAAAAGGAGGAGATTCGAAGGATGAGAAACATTTAATTCAAAACTGTCCGAAAAATATCGACAAAACTCATAAAATTATTCTTGAACCGTCACATGCCTTGCACCTTCTAGCTTTCTTGCTTCCTTCCTGAACTTGACATGGGATTTGCACCTTCCTGCTTGCTTGCTACATTAAAAGTCATGTGAGATTCACAAGTTGCTGGAGTTTCTTCATGGGAAGGAAATGACCTTACTTCAAAGGAGGGAAAGAGTCCATATAAATTTTCTTATAGCTTGATTCATTATAGTTTGATTAGAATCAAAAAGAAATTGCCAAATCTCCCAACATGGTACACTGGAATCACTTCAGTTGAAAGTGGGATAACTTCTTCATCATAACTCCTATGATATTTACTCAAATTCATAGTGATTATACACTGATTTTTTATTCCAAATAAAGCTTATGACATCAAGATTCATTCTAGTTTGATTAGAATCAAGAAGAAATTGCCAAATCTCCAAACATGGTAAATTGTAATCACTTCGGTTGAAAATGGGATAACATCTTCAACATAAATCCTATGATATTGATTCTACTTCATGGTGATTATTATTCCAAATCAAGCTTCTTACATCATTATTAATTCTGGTGTTATTTGAATTAAGAAGAAATTGTCAAATCTCCAAATAAGATAAAATGGAATAACTTCAGTTGAAAGTGAGATAACATGTTCATCATAACTCCTATAATATTAATTCAACTTCAAGGTGATTCTCCACCAATTTTTTATTACAAATAAATATTTTTTGTCGTGGTTCCTTCTGGTTTGTTTGGAATCGAGAAGAAATTACCAAATCTTCAAACAGGGTAAAGTGGAATAACTTCGATTGAAAGTGGGATAACTTCTTCATCATAACTCCTATGATATTAATTCAACTTCATCTCCACTGATTAATTAGTATAAATAAATTATCTTACAGTCTTGTTCATTCTTGTTTGATTAGAATCAACAAGAAATTGTCAAATCTCCAAACATGGTAAATTGGAATCACTTTGGTTGAAAGTGGGATAACTTCTTCATCATATCTCCTATGATATTCATTAAACTTCTCGTTAATTCTCCACTGATTTATGAGTCCAGATCAAGCTTCCTAAATCTATATTCATTCTGTTTTGATTAGAATCAAGTATAAATTGCCAAATATCCAAACATGTAAACTGAAATCACTTTGGTTTAAAGTGGGATAACTTCTTCATCATAACCCCTATGATATTGATTCATATTCAGGGTTACTATACACTGATTTATGAGTCCAGATAGATTTTCTTACATCATTATTCATTATGGTTTGATTATAATCAAGAAGAAATTGCCAAATCTCCAAACATGGTAAACTGTAATCTCAGCAGTTGATAGTGGGACAACTTCTTCATCATAAATCCTATGATATTGATTCAAATTCAGGTTGATGCTCCACTTATTTATTATTCCAAATCAAGCTTCCTACATCGTGATTCCTTCTGGTTTGATTAGAATCAAGAAGCAATTGCCAAATCTTCAAACATGGTAAACTTGAATCACGTCGGTTGAAATTGGGAAAAATTCTTCATCGTAAATCCTACGATACTAAGGACCTGATACAGGGTTTATCAGTCCCTAAACTTGATCATCATACTCATAAACCCACTGGCCAATCCCTAGGTTGAGGGTAGTTGCACTCTTTTTCCCTATGTATGGTTTTATCCCAAGAGGTTTTCTATACTTTGGTTTTTAATGAAGCAAGTACTGTCAGTTCCAAGTTTGCCCAAGAATCTCCTATGGTCAAGATTGGGGGTGAGTGTTGAGATGAAAATGGAATGACCAACGGAAGCAAGCCATTAATTATTGAAGGAATGTAGAAGAAAAGATGCTCCAGTGACTTAAAATGGAAGTTTGTCCGTTCATATGTAATCCAAAAGTAACCAAGTTGACTTAAGCTACCTTGCAAGGCAAGAAAGAATTGGGAAGGCATAAGAGACATCGCTAAGTTCAAGAAAACATTTCCTACTCTTCTTGAATTCAAAAGGAATGATATGGTTTGAATTTAGCAAGAAAGATCACATGTGGTGCATAAGGACAAGAGCAGACCTGTCACAATCAACCTTAGGACATTTTGCCTCTCCTCATGTCCCTTTCTACTCCGCCTGGACGAGCCAGACCTTGGCTGTATCCACTTTGGGATGTTCTCATTCCCTACATAATTTTTTTTTTTTGGTTTTATTGTTTTAGTAATTGTTTAATGTTGTTTATTGCCTATTTAAAGGCTGCTTCATCTCTTGTAATGTTTATCAGAACCAATTGACAAGTTTCTCTCTCTCTAAACTCGTGGCTCTCTCTCTCTTGCTTGTGTCTAAACAATATTCATAATGTAAGGAGTTAAGTATTATGGTTTAGAGTGAGTTTGCTAAGTATTAGGCTGCCATAAGAGAGAGAGAGAGTTAAGGAAAATAGTAAATTGTAAGAACAAAAACTGTAAGTTTTGTGTTACTTGTCAAGGATTAGATTCATACTAGAGAGTTTATGCTTCATTTAACCAGTTTACTGTCTAGGATTCTTGGTTATATAGTAAGCTGTGTATGAGGATTCAACCACAAGTTGTTTGTCTCTTCCTTTAAATGGTGTGTTCGTGTTGTATGGTTGAAGGGGATTCAATCACAAGTTGAATGAAGTTCTCCTTACATGAGACAAACACTCATGAATTCCAACATCTCTTGTCGCAAAGCTTGGTCTGAAAACTGGAAAACATCCTATACCTTACTTGCTTCAATGGCTTAATGAAAATGGTGAGTTAAAGGTCATAGAAAAAGTTATGGTTCCTATAACCATTGGGAGATACCAATATGATATCTCTAATATTTTCTTGACTGCCCCTTTTTCTTTGTCTTGCAGTTTGTTTTGATTGATCGATGGGATGATCAGCGAGTGCAGGTTAGAGGCTGGGTGCCTTGCTAAGGAGTTAGCGAGAAAGGTCGTCGCAGTTTGAAGGGAAGTTGAAGGTTATCAATGATGCTCATTCCCTCAAAATAACTCAATTTGAGTCTCTTATTAATGAACTCGAGCAGGATCTTGGAAAGACTGCGAGCCCTTTTCTTAAGGCGAAAGAGGCTTAGGTGGCTAAATCCTCGGAGTTGTGTTGACTAATGCGTAAGGTAAAGAGTGAGGAGGGATCGGCAGTTTGTGTGATCGAAGAGGCTAACGAAGCCGTGTGTTCCAAGTTTCAGACCCGCTTGGCGAGGATCACTGATTCCCTCCATTCTTTGGCGGTCGTCTACGTCAGGGAATTTTCTTTGGCAGGCGTCGAGGGAGTGATGAGTGAGGTCCAGTTGTTTTATGGTGAAGTGCCTCTTTCTCCACGGGACGAGGAGGCCAAGTTTTCTACTCGTAAAGCGGAGTTAGTAGATGCGGAAGGAGACTTTGATCTGATCCTTGCAGGCCTGAAGTCTGAGTTGGTCCTTCCACCATGCTCGGGTGACCCTAAGGGTCAGGATCTCATAGCCAAGGGGGATGGGGACGGCGCTGTTCCGAACCCGGAAGGGGTGATTGGCAAAGGCGCGGCTCCGCATGCAGAGGATGGTTGAGTTTGTACTCTTTTGTGAGACTTAGTTTTTTTGTTGTTGTTCATGTTTAACTTCGGCCAAGTGTGGCCGTGTTTTACCTTGGGACTGGCCGCTTGTGTCTTTGAATCCATGTCGCTTCTGCGACTTTTAAATGAACTTCGTTTTGCGTTTTACGAGCTTATCGGGCACTTATGTGGGTGTAGAGGGAAGACTAAGAGTTGTCATCTCATAATCTAACTTTGGGTGAAAAGCTACATTTGCGATCTATTTCGAGAGTTTTCCGCAGTGCATAAAATTGCGGGATTTCGGACAACACTCTAATATTAGCCAAGAGACAAATTTTGGGATCTCGTATCGTGGTGTTTGATACTATGCCTAGAAATGATAGAGACCAGTGTGATGGGTTTAAGGCAAGAACTAGGTCTAATCTCGGTTTTACGGAGTGCGATGACTATTTTGACTTACATTTCCCGTACCGTTTTGGACCTGATTCCGTCCCGCTTTAAAGTCCACGATATGTTCTCGGATTATGTGACTTGTATGGTAGGATTCAAAGTTCTCTTCAGGGACAATTTTTAAGTCTCCTAAAAGTGTTGACCAAAATTTTTGATTTCTTTTATTGCTCTATTACCCTTTTGTCGGGTGTTCGAGAGCTATCTCTACAGGATGGCCTAGTCTATTTAGGACGTTAAGAGTTTGTTGTGATCAGAAACAAACTTATCGGTAGATATTACCATTTTTGATTCTTCGCGAAGGATACATGTTAAGAAGGTTTGTGTGTTTTATAGTCATGGAAAGACTGTTTTAAAAGTGCTCATTCCTTTTCGAAAAGTTTTGACCAAAAGGAGTCCTTCCAGTGTTAGCGACGTCTCGCTGTGTCGAAGGTTGAACTTTTTACGTCGTTTTTATGTGAAGCGAGATGCGAGAGGAGTGTTCTAGTGATAAAAGGATTTTGGGTGGTTTTCGGCCATGTTTATCTTAAAAAACTTTCGAAAATACTGAGTTTGGGAGCGGATATTTTGAACTTTTGGAAGTATACAAGTATACGTCTACGTACCCACTCCCCCCCCCCTTCTAATTAAGGGGGATAGCTGAGCTCGTCATGCAAAAAATTGCCTACGTACCCTCTTCAGGGATCAAGCCGTTTCGTAGTTCAATTTGAAGCGTTGTCTAGTGGTCTAGTGGTAGTACTTCTTGAGGTGAATCGCGTTCCAAGTTCTCGGTATTTTGATATTCTGAATGTTCGCGATTTCGTATGCGCCTGTTCAGACTACTTATATGACTTTGTAAGGCCCTTGCAAAATTAATTGCTCCATCTTGGATTCTATGGACCGATGGATAAAAAGATGGATTTTAAAAGGTTTGGCGAAAAGCTGAAGCATGAAGAAGAACCTCTCAAGTATAGCTTGATCTCTCAAGAAACTCGAAGAACACTTCTAAAGTAACCAGATGAAACAAGAAATCGAGAGAAAGAAATAAGAATGCCTTGCTATTATTCTCTGGATAATATTATTAGGGCAGAGAGAAAGATGAAACTGAAGAAATGGAGAGTGTTGCAGAAGTAGAAAAGAAGTTTAGGAGAAAAAACATTGTTATCCGCTGAAACTAAAGAAATGGAGAGTGTTGCGGAAGTTGTGAGAATAGAGATAAAATGGTAAGAGTATGATGGAGAGTAAGATTGGTGAAGAGAGTAACAAGAATGGTTGAGAAACAAAGATAATAAGTCTACTGGACAGATTGTATGAATACCAGATAATGAGGGTGTTTGAGAGTGTGGTTGAGTGTGAGGACATGTGAGCTGAGAGTAAGAGACCTGACAGAGTATAGGAATCTGAGAGATTTGGTGAAGGAGAGACTTAGCTCTCACTTCAGAGAGTATAATAGATTATAGAGAGTTTAAGACAGTTTCTGAGTATGGTAGTGTATGAGACTTAGAGAGAATATGAGAATGTATGAACCAAAGAGAATTATGAAGGAGGAGGTACATGTTGTGTGGCTATATAGCCTAGCTACAAGACATTACAAGACATTAAACTAACAATATAACAAGGAAATTAAACTAATAATATTGTATGGAAAGATGATTCAGAACTGGCTTGACAGACTCGTTTATAGCATGCTGTTGTGGACAGACTTGCATGTCCAGACAAGGATAAAGGGATAAGAAGAGAGGCACAACAAGAGAGGCACAACCTTCTTTGGTGATAGTGACATGTCTATACAACTCCTTATGCACAACCCCATGTGACTTCTTCTTGCTCAAATCAAACAAGATTGTTCCAGTTGCATTCAAACTGAATTGCAAAGACTTCTGGAGCCGTAGTCACGTCCACATGATCTCCCCACTTATTACTTGCCTTGCAAGTCAAGTCTGGTTAGGTTTTGGATAAACTGTAGACAGCTTCAAAACTTCTTATTGTCTTGGTTTGAACCTTAATCCAGCTTTCTTCTTTTTATTATCTTTCTAACACTCCCCCTCAAGCTTGACCATAGGTATTCTTGGGAAAGGTTGGAACTGAAATTACTTGCCTCAATAAAAACCTAATTATAGGAAAAAAGAGTACAAGTAATTCAGCTTTCTTTAGGACATATTTATTGGCAAGTAAAACACTCTCTTTTCTTGCTTCACACTTCAAATGGTTCCTCTTGAACCTTCTTGTTATATCACAACGTGTCTCCCTCTTGATTCTTGCTTCTTGCCTTCTTCTTGGGTTGAGATAAATCCACCATGTCTTTGGGATGATAATGAGGTTGTATGCCCTCATGTCTTGCAGTTGAATCCCCCACTTATCTCTTTCTAAATGGCCTTGCAAAGTCACTTGTAGAACAGACTTGGTAGGGGGGCTTTGGAAAGAGTCAGCTGCCATATTTTCAATGAACTGCCTTCTCCTTGCTGAGCCAAGAATATATCTGGTCAACTGCACTTGTTTCCTTTGCTACAGCTCGAAGAATGTGTCATTGGCTTCTCATTTAACACCCTTCCTCAATCTTGACCTGAGAATGAGAGTATATGGTAAAGCTTGAAGCTGAGAGACAATGACAGCCAACACCTTGAGACCACAGCCCTCTTGGCTTGAATTATGATCTTTCTCTCTTGAGGAGCCTCCTGTTCACCCTCTTGGTTTCAGGTAAGAACTCTTGAGCAATCTCTCCACAATACGAATCTTCCTCTCTACCATCTTGGGATTTGATCAACACAATTAATGTCCAAAGTATTGTTGGGCAGTGGGCATTTCTCCATAGATAGGAATGTACATCTTCTGTAGGCTCTAAACACTTTGGCTTCTTGCTCTTTATTTTAAGGAGGTACAGCTTATCAAGAACCTGAGATGGTTTCTTGAATCTTCAGCCCATGGGGCTTAGTGAGACTGAATCTGCTTAAGGTGTGGACTGAATGTCCAACACCTCTTCTTCTTGATTCTCTGCTTCAGTTCAATGAGACACTTCTTACCCCTCCTGTCCTCTTTCTGGTAGTGGGTCTTGGGGATCAAAGAATGAGCTTCAGCTTTGTTGGTTAGAAAATATTTTGAACAGCCAAGCTTTGAAGCTTCTTCAGTGACCTTGCTCCAAGAATGGTTTCTTTCATAGATTTTCTTCAGTATTTTTGACAAGAGGAGGTGGTTTGGTTTCTTCTTTGGACCCCTTGATATCTCTCGAGTCGCCATTTCATTTGACCTCTCCATCTTGGAAAGTTTGGACCAGTGGACAAGAAAATGTACCTACTGGTTTTGAAAGAAACAGAACTGGAAACTGAAACTTGGATGAAGCTTGCTGAACTGAGGCAAGGCTTCCTTTAGTTTCAGACACTGTTATTCTCTCCTATGTTGAGCTCTGGTGAGATTCTTCCCACCTGGAAGACCTTTGGACCAGTGGATAAAGAGATGTATCCAAAATAGTTTTGAAGAAAGATTTGACAGAGATGATTTGCGAAGTTTTATGAGTCTCAAGAGATTTTATGCTCTGATACTATGTGAGAATAGAGAGAAAATGGTAAGAGTATGATGGAGAGAAAGATTGGTTAAGAGAGTAACAAGAATGGTTGAGAAACAAAGATAATAAGTCTGCTGGACAGATTGTGTGAAAAACAGAAAATGAGTATTGTTGAGTGTGAGCTCGGGTGAGCTGAGAGTAAGAGACTTGAGAGAGTATAGGAACCAGGGAATAGGAGATTTGGTGAAGGAGAGACTTAACTCTCACTTCATAGAGTGTAATAGATTATAGAGAGTTTAGTATGAGAGAGTGTATGAGACTTAGAGAGCATATAAGAGTGTATGAACAAGAGAAAATAATGAAGGAGAAGGCTCAATTCTCCTTAAGATTTCGTGGGTACATGTGGTGTGGCTATATCGCCAAGCTACAAGACATTACAAGACATTAAAATAACAATATAACAAGGAAATTAAACTAATAATATTGTATAGAAAGATGATTCCGAACTGGCTTGACAGACAGTAGAGCAGGCTGTTTTGGACAGACTGGCATGTCCGGAGATGGAGAAAGGGACAGGAAGAGAAGCACAATAGGATAGGCACAGCCTTCCTTGTTGATAGTGACAGGTCTACAGCTTCTCCTAAGCAGCACATCTGACTTCTTCTTCCCTAAATCAAATTAGATTCGACCACTTGTCTCCTAACTTGGTTTCCTTAACTTCTTAACTTGCCAAGGATCATATTTAGCTATCCTAACTCCATTCTTGCATTTCAAGGCACTCCTGGTTTATTATAAGACCAGTTGTACAAGATAGACCCAAATTAACTCCTTTTGATCATGAACTAACTTCTTTCTTCTAGGTTTTCCTTCTTCATTCCAACACAAAACCGCTCTGATACCATGTTAGTTTGTGAAGAATATATGAAGAGAATTTGTAGAATGTTCAAGAACACATGAAGAAAAAGATCTTGATCGAGAGAGAGAGAGAGAGAGAGAGAGAGAGAGAGAGAGAGAGAGAGAGAGAGAGAGAGAGAGAGAGAGAGAGAGAGAGAGAGAGAGAGAGAGAGAGAGAGAGAGAGAGAGAGAGAGAGATAGAACTTGTTTGTGTTCGGCGAAGAAAGAGAGGGTATCAGAGACCACTTTGTATTACTTAATTTCTGTCTTGGTTACATTACTATAAATAGAGAAAGTCTTAGAGGCAAGTGGGAAACAATAAGTATAAAGAAATCAGTATAAGACAAGAAGGCTGTCTCGTCTAGCAGAGGGGAAGCAACAGCTCCCCAACGTCTCTCTCCCTAACCAGAACTGTGACCTTCTTCCCAGATGGCTGCTCTCCTTGGTTAACATTTAACTGTGCCTTCTAGTTAAGTAAGCTCACGGACGATAGCTCCTCTGCCTTGCCTTTCTAGTCTATTTAGGGTCAGACATGGGACTTGTCCATACAGTTTTACGAACCACCTTCATTTGATAACTCTGACCTCTTCTCTTCTTCTTGTCTTCATTGTTCTAATACTATCTATATTTGTTGCTTCATCCTCTCAATACTCTCTATGGAAAACAACAAGTATTTTTTTACCTTTATAGATGAAAAATCAAACTACACTTGGGTGACCTTAATCAAATCTAACGATAGCGTGTTAGGAGCTTTTATGAACTTTCAAAGCTATGTCACTAATCATTTCAATCCAAGATTAAAAGCTTTTGGCCAGACACTGGTGGGGACTACACAAGCCATGCTTTTAAAACCATCTATCCAAACATGGGATCATTCATCAAACAAGCTGTCCAAACACACCTCAACAAAATGGAGTGGCTGAGAGAAAGAAGCGACATCTTATGGAAGTGGATAGAAGCATGATGTTTCACACAAATGTTCCAAAATAATTTTGGGGTGATGCTGTGGTGTCAGCATGCTATCTTATCAACATAATACCTATAAGAGTTCTCTATGATGTCTCTCCCTATGAGGTACTAAACAAAACTAGACCATCTATTAAGCACTTGCGTGTGTTTGGGTTTCTTTGCTTTGTCTTGATTCCATGAGAAAAAAAAAGAAATAAACTTGAAACCAAGAGTGTCAAAGCAAGGTTCATTGCTTATTCACCCAACCAGAAGGGATAAAGGTTCGATGTACCAGACACTAGGAGGGTGATTGTAATGACCCTCACGACCGGATTGGAATTTGATCGAGAAAAATCACGCTCTACTAGTTCGGAGTTGGTCGATCAGATTTAAAAATAAAATCGACCCGATGAATTAATGTTACGACGGGACTGTCATGTGGTTGAAAGGCCTTCTCTTAATAGTTCTGGTCGAGTATTAATTTTTTTGGTAGAATTTTATTCAAGCTGGACGAGTATAGCGAAGCAGGATGAGATTCAAAGGTCGAGAAATGTTTAGTCAAAAACTGTCTAAAGATTATCGACCAGCATCATGAATAGTTTCTGACCCGTCTTGTGCCTTTCAACAACCTGCCTGTTTGCTCCATTTCAATGATCTGGTGATTTTCACAAGCTGCCTGCCTGCTTTCTTGCTGGAACAGAACATGTGAGAAGCACATGACTGAGTTAAGTTTTCTTCATGTGAAGGAAAAGAAAGAAGCTTGTCTGCTGGGAGTGATGAAGAATCTCTCCACCTGTCCACTCTCAGCCCTGCTTTGTGTTAAGTAAACCCTCATCTGAGGCAACTTCTTATGCTATAAAACATCTTTTTCTCTCCTCTGGACGTTCTGAAACTGAGAGCAAAAACCAGACAGAAAAGTTTAGAGAGAAAGAGAGAAAGAAGTCCGAAAAATCTGTGACAAAAATTAAGAGAAAATTCAGAGAAAAATAAGAAGAGGGATCTGAGCATAGACGACCCTTTCCAACCTTCTTGTGCTTTGAATCAGTATCTCTGGTGTTTGGAAAAATTATATCTGGTCTAGGAGATCCATGAGATCAGTCCACAACTTATCAGTCTTGATTATTGAACCGGTAAGACCTTAAATCAGTTTGTTCGGATCAGTTTACTCAGATCAGTTTTAAGAAAGCTTCATGTCTGATGTAAACCCTAAGTTATACTCTGTTCTGTCCTGAGTTGAACCGAATCTTGATCTCTTTGTTTGAAGGCCAGGACGTGATCTTAGCATGAAGAGAGTGAGCTACCAAGTTCATCCATCACTGAAGTAAAACTGGTAAGGCCTTCGCCCTAGTTGTTTGATCAGTCTGAATAGAACCGGATGGTAATAGGTTAAGCTAATGCACGGATCATTTGTCAATGGCTTTGTAAGGTTCAGACTTGCTTAGTTTCAGTTTGAATCAACCTCATGGAACCACTAGCTAAGTTGTTATGAACTGACTGGAATTAAACCGAACTGAACTCAATTTGATCTTTTCTAGTACTGATCTGAGCCGAGCTGTTTATGGTCTGAAATTTTCATATCCTGATCTAGTCTGAGTTGATCTGAACTGCTAAGCTTTGTCCTGAACCGAGCTGATAAGATTTAATTTAATTTCTTCTTCGAAACCAAACTGCTGGATTTATGATCTTGTGTACCGAACAGTTTTGTTTTAGGTCAGTGGTGGGATCAACCGGATCCTTACTTTTGGACGTTCTGAATATGAACTGAAGTGGAGTGTGATTTGCTTGAGCTCGAGTCTAGTCTTCGTTAGCCAATCTCATATAATCAAAGGTGAGTCTAGGTAGATGACTTATGAGTTATGAATGAGGGTTGCTTCAGTAAAATAAATGATTATTGGTGATACATAAGTAATTCTCTTGAATTATATTAAACTGCAAAGTGTTTACATATTATAAACACTTAAGAAATATTATGAATTATTATTTAAGGTTTATCCCGAGCCTCAGTACTTGTTCTCAAGTACTAATATATAAGTATAGAATTAAGTATATAAGTATGAATCATGTGAAGTCCTATCGTATTCACTCTCCCTAAAGTCCCCACATTACCATGACTTGGTCCTACGAATGAAACAAGGTCATGAAGACACGATGATGGGGTATCACCCTAGAGCCCGTGTACTGCATGACGATGCAATCTCGAATGTTCATAAGGACGTTCGAGGATGATGGTAATGCTAACTCACTAGTCTTGGTTATCCTTTGTGGTTTATCGGGTCTAGTATATTTATATAGTGTATTGATATATGAGTGAATGGTGGGTGACATGGAGGTGATGTTTAAGATAGGATTTACATCGATGGAATAATAGGCCTTATATATATATATACAATAATTAAGGAATATATTTCCTTTTCATTCAAATGGTGTCGATTGCTTGGGATACTATTGATATGTGTTGGGGGTGCGGGATTAGACTCACTGAGTAAAGTAGTTACTCACGACTCATTTGTGATGCAGGCAACCAATAAGCGGGAGACCTTAACTAGGACGGGAAGGAACAACATTAGCCAGAAGTAGTTTTATTATCCTTTCAAAGTAGTTTTGATATATCCTATGTATAAAGTTTGTTGACCGAAAGCCTCGAGGTTAATCATTAATATTTTGTACGATGCTTTTGAAAGAATATTATGTAATGTATTATAGAATGTTTCTTTAAGTACGAGTTCCATATGATATTAGTCCTTGTCTGGATGAACTAACTATTTGGTATTACTCAGTCGGGTTGAAAAGCCTCGGGTTCTGCCTGATAGGATATGTGTACTTAGGCGATTGGCCTAAGGTACTTGGATCTATTCCGGGAACTTCGGGTTAATCGTTGAGCTACACATTGTGGCCTCTCGGTTTGATTTAAGTTACAAGTGATTGGCTGTGCATGTTCTTGTTTGATTGTTGCACGTCTGGTCGATCAACTTGTACTTAGACCAGATTAGGGGTGTCACAAAGGTGGTATCAGAGCATGGTTATACGATGCTAGAGTGGAACTGGTTTCAAAATTTTTCGAGTCAAAATGAGTCGCAAGGACAACTAGGATATGCTTTCTGGTTCCTTCATCTTAGTATAGATATTCATGGGTACTTACCTTACCTTGTTCTTTCATAGCATATGCACCAACACATGATCAACGGAGTCGATAGTGTTTTCCGGTATTGAACTAGTCACATTTGGGTTTGGTATCGTCATGCTTTTCCTGCCGTGCTTTTGGGTTCTTGTATGGATATATTTCAGAGAGGTATATATTGGACAGGGTAGACCCACTGAATGTATCAACGGATTCATGTGGTATCGACCTCAAGGCGGCGTCGTTTGGAATGATCTGGTTTAGGGCGATTTGACTGCTCATGATCACCAAGATGTACTTCTTCTTCCGGCTGCTCAAGTTTTTACATCTTATGTTGAGACGTACCAGCACCAGATCTGTACAAGAATGATTGATTCAGCATTTGTTGTAAGCTTAGCCTTGTCGGAGGAGATAGTTTGAGTATAGTACAAGACGATGGACGCACCAGCACCATTCCACTGCAACAAGAAATCTTCAAGTTTGTGAAGAGGATAAGAAGTTGGGACCAAAAGATAATGAGGAAGGAATAAACCCTTCGATGGAGACTTTGTATTGATGAAGAATTCAAATGCAACATAGGGAGCAGACGACTGACATGGCCCATTGTTTCGAGGATTGCAAGAACGACATGGAAGGAGACAATATCAAGAAGGATGCAGTAAGTTAGTCGTTAAGCGTTAAGCATTATTTTGGGAATGTTAGACCAAGTTAGACAGATTTCTCTTAAGAGTTCAAGATGGAGTGTTTTCTACCAAAAGCATGAGATCTATTGGCGATTCCACTTATGAAGTTAGCATAGTGAGATGATTCCGCCAGAAGGTTGAGGTCAAGTGAATCTGATTCAACCATTTTGGTTTGGAGGATAAGCCAAAGATCATAAGGACATTCTTTGGGGATTTATCCCAAACAATTGGAGTAACTAAAGATGTAGTGCTTAAGAGCTTTGAGGAGACAATATAGTATGACGTGTAAGTTAAGGAAGATGTTATTGCCAAGGAAGATTCTTCGTGCCATTTAGACTGTCTAAAGGCTTTCAGGTTCAGATCAAAGTTCAGTTTCAGGGAAGGAATCAAGGAAGTCGATGGAGATATTTTGGTTGGACGTTTCATTAGATCAAGACCGAGGACCCTGAGCTGTTATGGTTGTGGCTAGCGAGGAGAGGATGGTCATGATCGATCAAGTGGATAAATCCTGGATCGTTTACGTCATTCACACTTTGGTCATCCTCTGAATGGTAAGGATTTAATTCTACCCTTGTCCATGAAGTTACCCAATACCTTTTACCTATACCTATGGTACCACTTGTTGAACATGTTCACTTTTCCTTACCATTAGTCTCTAACCAAATGATTGTCTATATGGGTAGAGTCTACATTTTTTAGTTGCCTGGACAGTGAAAACTCTTGAAAGGCCCAATCACATGTTTGCTTCTTATTCCACTGTGTGTTGCGTTAATTTTTTTAAAAAATTATGAATAATTAAATAAATAAGTGGAATTGTGATCAAGGTGTCTTAAGAGACCTTTTCTATGAATGGAGTTTTCCGCCCATATTGTGTTTGATTCGGGAACAACACATAGATGTAGTTCACGATTAGTGTCATAGTTATAGGGAGGATTCACTTTGGTGAATTCAAGTATACCATTCTTATTCGTGGAAGTACTAGCTGCCATTTAAAATTACGGATGCCTTTGTATGCCATCCCCATTCTTTAGTACTTCCATTAGAGCGATTTGTTTCTATCTAGAGTGAGATTGGATATCTATTTACCGAGCTCCATTAGGAAGTTGTTGAGGAACAAAGTCTTTGAGAGAAGACCAATCACCGTTGGCTTACATTGGTATTCTACTAAGTGTTGGAGCATCACTAATATCAGTCTGGAGAGTTGACTTCCTTTGGGAAAAGGTGAAGTAGTGTATTCCATTATTCTGGTCATTGGGAAAGTAGAATATCAATAGGAGCAGATTATAGAGGATAGTCCAATAATTAGAGAATTGATAGATTTGTTTAAGGCGCTGGAAGGATTATAAACATTTAGAAGTAACCTATTCAGTATTCATCCTAAACTTGGATTCTCTGCAATAGCCTAGACATCTGCGCAAGTGGTTCTAATCGAGTAAAGTAACAGATAGATAATTTGTTTGGAGAAAGGTTTCGTTCGATTTAGTTCTTTGCCATGCCGTGAACCCATGTAAGTGGCATAAAAAAAAGAACTAGAGTTGGTGGTTATGTTGGACAATAGTTAATTCAAGGACGTGACCACCACAATCAAGTCTCAAGTTCTAGAATTGAAGAGTGGTTAAGATCGGTCACAAGGTGCAGTTTTATTTCAAGGACGTTGGATGGACGCTTCAAGATTAAGTAAATGTTGCTGCTGGTAATTGGATGTTAGATTCTTAAGACAATGAGTGTTAGAAAAAAGAGTTTACACAGATTTAGAAAAGAGCGCTACTATTACAGAATGGTCGTGTCCAATCTCTGTTATTGAGATTCAAAGTTCTTTGGATTGGCCAGTTACCATCAGAAGGTTGTTCAAGAGTTAGAAAATATATCAACTGCTGAGCTGATCGACTGAGAATGGTGTTACCTTGGAATGGAGTAAAAGGATTGATGAAGTAAGCAATCAGCTAGAGGAAGTCTCTACGTCTACACATATCTTAGATTTGCATGAGCCTAACCAGCCATATACTATTGTATGCACGTATCTTGTGTTGGCTTAGGTAAATGCTGATGAAAGACAATAGGACAATCGTCTATGCATCAACAGAGCTAAATAAGGATAAGGTAAATTATCGGATGCATGAGCTAGAGTTAGCTGCAATTTTGTTTCAGATCAAATTTCGCAACCATTTCAGTATGGGGAAAGGATGCAAGTGTTCAATGATGAAAGAATCCTACGAAAAGCAAATGCAATTGTTTATTCTTATAGGAGAGGAAATTTCGTGTCGATATTGAGAAAGATCTCAAGAATCATGAAGAAGAATTTGGCTGCCCTTATAAGGAGAGAGTGAAGAGTCTTCAAGATTGCAAGTAGTACTCAAGATGGCTTACTCATTTATATTTTAGGAACTCAGCTGAAGAATGGAAACTTCAGGAAAACATGGAAGGAATTTATTGAAGAGAATTTCAGATAATAACATGAGAACTATGCCATGTAAAAATTCAGTAAGAGGAGATGTAGGAGAAGGAACCAAAGTCCTACCTGAAGTTAAGCATGATGATTAGAAAAGAGATGTTAAGGGAACCCCGAAGGATATTGATGAATGAAATAAAAGGTATGACCATAAGGCAAATGAAAATGCCAAGGTTGTTAAGATATCAGAGATGTATAGTCTGGAGTCGTCTTACAAGAGTACTCAATTGGTGAATCAAGCGTGGTATCAACAAACCTTTTGGATCTTCAGTTGTTGGGTAGAAGAAAGATATAAAAAAGCAATAGGACCAGACTTGGTTATGGGGAACATTAGAGAGGTTGGGGTTTTTCAGAAGTTTATGAAGAGTGCCTCAGATAAATCATAAATTTACTCAAGATTGTAAGAGAAATCATTGTTGGAATGGGTGTGTGTGTCTATTTGAGAGTAGCACCCTTGGTCTGAATCGTGTTCATAAAGATGTTCGAGGATGTGTACTGCATGACGATGCAGTCTCTAATGTTCATAAGGACGTTCGAGGATGATGGTAATGCTAACACACTAGGCTCGGTTAGCCTTTGTGGTTTATCGGTTCTAGTATATATATATATAGTGTATTGATATATGAGTGAATGTAGGGTGACATGGAGGTGATGTTTAAGATATGATTCACATCGTTAGAATGATAGGCCTTATATATATACAATAATTAAGGATTATATTTCCTCTTCATTCAAATGGTGCGATTGCTCGGGATACTATTGATATGTGTTGGGGTTGCTGGATTAGAGTCACTGAGTAAAGCAGTTACTCATGACTCATTTGTGATGCAAGTAACCAATAAGCGGGAGACCTTAACTCTAGGACGGGAAGGAACAACATTAGCCAGCTGTAGTTTTATTATCCTTGCAAAGGTTTTTTGATATATCCTATGTATACAGTTTGGTGACCGAAAACCTCGAGGTTAATTATTAATATTTTGTAAGATGCTTTTGAAAGAATATTATATAATGTATTAAAGACTGTTTCTTTAAGTACAAGTTCCATATGATATTAGTCCTTGTCTGGATTAACTAACTATTTGGTATTACCCAGTCGGGTTGAAAAGCCTCGGGTTGTACCTAATAGGATATGTGTACTTAGGCGATTGGCCTAAGGTACCTGGATCTATTTCGGGAACTTCGGGTTAATCGTTGAGGTACACATTGTGGCGTTTCGGTTTGGTTTAAGTTACTATTGATTGGCTGTGCATGGTCTTGTTTGATTGTTGCACGGCTGGTCGAGTCAACTTGTACTTAGACCAGATCGGGGGTGTCACAGTGATTGTCTAAAGGGAAGTCAAATTTATAGAGTCTAAGTGGTATTATGATGACAAAAGCTGGGATAACCTGAAAGATCCCTCATAAGTACCCTAAGACAGAGCAAACAACCTGAGAATCATCTTGTAGAGTCTTGTTAGTTGCCATCCTAAGGTAAGAGAGAAGGCAAAAGAACCTGGAAGAGTTGACAATGAAAGCTATCTTGATCATGAGGGGAAACAAATTAGAACCAGAAATATCTGGATGATTTAAATAAAGGTTGGAGCCTTTGGAACAAGAGGCCAAGAGAAGCTCACATGTTCTACTAAGAGAGATAAGCAGACGCGATGTCACTTTCAGCTCCTCTGGCCGAGCCTTTGTCTTTATACTCTCCCCATTTGTTTATTATTTACTCTGTGTGGATGTAGCTATATTTAAGGAACCCTAAATGTCTAAAGGAAGTAAGGAGACAAAACTCCCCTATTCTCTCTTTATTCTAGTGTCCAGAAACACTATCTATCTCTCTCTCTAAAAAAAAAAAAATCAAACTTCATCTCTTTACTCTGTTCTTGGTGTTCTTCACCTTCTTCTTCACAAAACTTACAATTGCCAACTCTCCAAACAGGGTAAACTGCAATCACGTCGTTTGAAAGTGGGATAACTTCTTTATCATAAGTCCTATGATATTGATTCAACTTCAGGGTGATTATCCACTGATTTATGAGTCCAAATCATGCTTCTGACACCATGATTCATTCATGTTTGATTAGAATCAAGAAGAAATTGCCAAATCTTCAAACTGGGTAAACTGGAACCACTTCAGTTGAAAGTGAGATAACTTCGGTTGAAAGTGAGATAACTTCTTCACCATAACTCCTATAATATTGATTCAACTTCAGGGTGACTCTCCATTAATTTTTGTGTCCAAATCTATCATTTTATCAAGATTCATTTGGTTTGATTAGAATCAATAAGAAATTGCCAAATCTCCAAATATGATAAGTTAGAATCACTTCGATTGAATGTGGGATAACTTCTTCCTCATAACTCCTATGATATTGATTAACCTTGAGGGTGATTCTCCACTGATTTATAATTCCAAATTCAGCTTCTTACAACGAGAATTATTCTGGTTTGATTAGAATCAAGAAGAAATTGCAAAATCTTCAATTTGGGTAAACTAGAATCACTTCGGTTGAAAGTGGGATAACTTCTTCGTCATAACTCCTCTGATATTGATTCAACGTTAGGGTGATTATCCACTAATTGAGGAGTCCAAATAGATATTTTTACATCTTGATTTTTCTGGTTTGATTACAATCAAGAAGAAATTACCAAGTCTCCAAACATGGTAAACTAGAATCACTTCGGTTGAAAGTGCGATAGCTTCTTCATCATAACTCCTATGATATTGATTCAACTTCATGGTAATTCTCCACTAGTTTATGATATGAAATCAAGTTTATTACATCGATATTCATTGTGGTTTTATGAGAATGAAGAAGAAATTTTCAAATTTCCAAACATGGTAAACTATAATCACTTCAATTGGAAGTTGGATAACTTCTTCATCATAACTTCTATGATACTGATTCAAATTCAGGGTGATTACCCACTGATTTATGAGTTCAAATAAAGCTTCTTACATCGTTAGTCATTCTGGTTTGATTAGAATCAAGAAGAAGTTTTCAAATCACCAAACAAGATAATCTGGAATCACGTTGGTAGAAAGTGGGACAACTTCTTCTCATAACCCCAATAATATTGATTCAACTTCAGGGTGTTTTCTCCACTGATTTATGATTCCAAATCAAGGTTATTACATCTTTAGTCATTCTAGTTTGATTAGAATCAAGAAGAAAGTTTCAAATCACCAAACAAGATAAACTGGATTCGCGTCGACAGAAAGTGGGACAACTTCTTCTCATAACCCCAATAATATTTATTCAACTTCAGTGTGATTCTCCACTGATTTATGAGTCCAAATCAAGCCTCTTACATCATTATTCATTCAGGTTTGATTAGAATCAAGAATAAATTGCCAAAACTAAAAACAGGATAAACTAGAATCACTTTTGTTGAAAGAGGGATAACTTCTTCATCATAACTCCAATTATATTTATTCAACTTCAGGGTGATTATCCACCAATTTATGAATCTAAATATATCTTATGACATATTTCTTCATTCTGTCTTGATTAGAATCAAGAAGAAATTGTCAGATCTCCAAACAGGGTAACCAAGAATCACTTCGATTGAAAGTGGGAATACTTCTTCATAAAAACTCCAATGATTTTGATTCAATTTCAAGGTGATTCTAAAAGGTTTTTTGAATCCAAATAAATATTATTACATCTTGATTCATTCTGGTGTTATTGGAAACAAGAATAAGTTGCCAAATCTCAAAACAGTGTAAACTAGAATAACTTTGGTTGAAAGTGGGATAACTTTATCTTCATAACTCCTATGATATTGATTAAACTTCATGGGAATTATCCACTTATTTGGAGTCCAAGTCAAGCTTCTTTCAAATTAATTCATTCTTGTTTGATTAGAATCAAGAAGAAATTGGCAAATCTCCAAACAGGTTAATATGAAAACACTTTGGTTGACAGTGGTATAACTTCTTCATCATAACTCTTATGATATTGATTCAAATTGATGGTGATTATCCGCTGATTTATGAGTCCAAATAAGGCTTCTTACATCGAGATTAATTCTGTTTTGATTAGAATGAAGAAGAAATTACCAAATCTCCAATAAGGGTAAACTAGAATCACTTCGATTGAAAGTGGGATAACTTCTTCATCATAAGTCCTATGATATTATTTAAACTTCAGGGTGATTCTCCACTGATTTATTAGTCTAAATAAATCTTCTTAACTTGTGATTCATTCTGGTTTGATTAGAATCAAGAAGTAAATTTTAATCTCCAAAAACGGTAAACTGGAACTACTTCGGTTAAAATTGAAATAACTTCTCCATCATAACTCTTATGGTATTGATCCAACTTTAGAGTGATTATACACTGATTTATGTGTTCAAATAGAGCTATTTACATCATGATTCATTGTGGTTTGATTAAAATCTAGAAGAAATTGCAAAATCTCCAAACATGGTAAACTATAAACACTTCCGTTGAAAGTTTGATAACTTCTTCAACATAATTCTTATGATATTGATTAAACTTCAGGGTCATTCTAAACTAATTTATGGGGAAAATTCAAGATTCTTACATCATGATTCATTCTGCTTTAATTCGAATCAAGAAGAAATTGCCAAATCTCCAAACATGATAAACTAAAATCACTTGGTTTGAAATTGGAATAATTTCTTCATCATAACTCCTATGATATTGATTCAACTTCAAGGTGATTATTCACTGATTTATGAGTCCAACTTGAGCTTTTTACATCGAGATTCATTCTAGTTTTATTAGAATAAAGAAGAAATTGTCAGATCTCCAAACATTGTAA
The DNA here is from genome assembly GCA_905132885.1 of Moricandia moricandioides. NCBI lineage: Eukaryota > Viridiplantae > Streptophyta > Magnoliopsida > Brassicales > Brassicaceae > Moricandia > Moricandia moricandioides. The sequence goes on from CAJHQQ010000145.1 coordinate 193,779, forward strand.
TTTTGAATAACTTCGATTAAAAGTGGGATAAGGTTTTCATCATAAAGCGTATGATATTGATTCAAATTCAGGGTGATTCTCAACTGATTTATTAATATAAATCAAGCTTCTTCAATTGTGATTCAATCTGGTTTGATTAGAATTAAGAATAATTTAGCAAATCCCCAAACAGGGTAAACTGAAATCACTTCATTTGAAAGTTGGATAACTTCTTCATAATAAATCATATGATATTGATTATGCTCCAGGGTGATTCTCCACTGATTTATAGTGCAATACAAGATTCTTACATCTTGATTCATTCTAGTTAGATTAGAATCAAGAAGAAATTTCCAAATCGTCAAACACAGTAAACTGGAATCACTTCGGTTGAAAGTGAGATAACTTATTCATCATAAGTCCTATGATATTGATTCAACTTTAGAGTGATTCTGCACGTAGTTATGAGTCCAAATAAAGATTCTTAGATCATGATTCATTCTGGTTTGTTTGGATTCAAGAAGAAATTTCCCAATCTCTAAACATGATAAACTGGGATCACTTCGGTTGAAAGTATTGACACAAAGATATAAAAAGAATGAAATAAAGAGAGTATAAGCCTCTGGTTGAGTTAAAGAATTCAAATCCGTACAAGCTTGAAAGACAAGGTATTTTGTACATACTTTCATCTCAAGCTACCAAGGCTCAACCTATCTTAACTTGGCAGACAAGGGAAGTTCAATCTTGCCCAGATAAACCTCTGAGAGTCAAGGAGCCGTTCGTAGATTGTCTGAAGCAAGAATACTATATAAATGGATAGGTCACATGTTCCATTTAGAGAGTGAACCGTTTGGGAGAGGTCATTGTCCCTCGGCTAGACAACATCGGTCATTGTCCTTCGGCCATAACACATTTGTTTAATCTTTCCTTCTTGCCTTGTTGCACCAGGCTTAACCTGTATATATTGTATGCCTCAGACCAGAATTAATTAAGGAAACAGATCCTTCTTTACTCTCTCTCTCTCTCTCTCTCTCTCTCTCTCTCTCTCTCTCTCTCTCTCTCTCTCTCTCTCTCTCTCTCTCTCCCTCTCTCTCTCTCTCTCTCTCTCTCTCTCTTTCTCTCTCTCTTGTTCTTCATTCTGTTCTTCATTTTATATCATGGTATCAGAGCCATTAACCTCCTAAACACCATTTTTCTTTCGCAAATATACCTTTTTAAGCTTAATCTTTATGCTGTTCGGTTTAATTTCTCCGTTTCTTATTGCAAATTCGTTTATCCAGTGGGTAATAGAACTTGTTCTTGGCAATTTGTTCTTCAAATCCTTGGAAGTGCTCACTCTGTTATGTCCATATCTCTTCATTTCCATAATGTATACCTTGTTTCTCTTCAGTTTCTCTATCCAGTCTTGAAAGTTCAATTTTTTCTTCTTGCCGCTCCCTTTTATCCACTGGACACTAACAACTAAACAATGGAACAACACGGGCCATTGCTAATTCTGGTTACTTTGAAAGGTTTTAACTACCTTATATGGTCAAGATTGGCCAAAACATCCCTTAGAGGAAAAGGTTTATGGGAGAACATCATTTCAACTAAAGTACCAAGACAAATCACTCAAGGAGAAGACGGCAGGGAGGTTGTAGTGATAGATAAAGGAAAATGGGGTCAGGAGGACCTTATGGTGCTGTCTGTCTTGCAAATCTCTCTGGACACGCCTATCATGGAGGCATATTCCGATTGTGAAACCGCAAAGTAACTGTGGGATACCTTACAAAAGGTGTATGACAACACTTCAAACTGACAGTAATCATTGAAAAAAGACAGCCATCAACAACTTGCAACATGAAGAGATGGATTTCACCAAGCACCTTAGGAAGTACATTCACTTGTGATCTGAACTTGAGATGTTAAGGCCAATTGATCCTAGCATCCTTGAGGAGAGGCGTGAGCAAGAAACAGTCTTTGGACGGCTCCTTACACTTAATCCAAGCTTCAATGATGTGCTCAAACACATATTGAGAGCTAAGGAGCTTCCAAGAAATGATTTAACTTCATGGAGATTCTACACTTATTTATGAGTCCAAACAATCTTCTTACACTGTGATTCATTTAGGTTTGATAAGAATCAAAAAGAAATTGTCAATTCTCCAAGCAGGGTAAACTTGAATCACTTTGATTGAAAGTAAATAACTTCTTCATAATAATTCCTATGATATTGATTCAACTTAAGGGTGATCCTACATTTATAAGTGAGTCCAAAGCAAGGTTCTTACATCGTCATTCATTCTGGTTTGATTAGAATCAAGAAGAAATTGCCAAATCTCCAAATATGATAAACTGGAATAACTTCGGTTGAAAATGAGATAACTTCTTCATCATAACTCCTATGATATTGATTTAACTTCATGGTGATTCTACACTTATTTATGAGGCCAAATAAACCTTGTTACATGGTGATTCACTCTGTTTTGATTAGAATCAAGAAGAAATTGTCAAATCTCGAAACAAGGTAAACTGGAATCACTTTAAATGAAAATGGATAACTTCTTCATAATAACTACTATGATATTGGTTCAACATCAGGGTGATTCTCCACTTATTAATAAGTCAAAGTCAATATTTTTACATCATGATTCATTATGGTTTGATTAGAATCAAGAAGAAATTACCAAATCTCCAAGGATAAATCGGAATCACTTTGGTTGAAAGTGGGATAACTTCTTCATCATAACTCCTACGATATTGATTAACCTGCATGGTAATTCTCCACTAATTTATGAGTCCAAATCAAGCGTTTTGTGATTTATTCTGATTGTATTAAAATCAAGAAGAAATTTCCAAATCTCCAAACATGGTAAACTAAAATCACTTTGGTTAAAAGTGGGATAGCTTCTTCATCATAACTCCTATGATATTGATTCAACATCAGTGTGATTCTCCACTAATATATAAGAACAAATCAAGATTTTTGTATCGTGATTCATTCTTTTTTTATTAGAATCAAGATGAAATTGTCAAATCTCCAAACAAGGTAAATTGGAATCATTTTGGTTAAAAGTGGGATAACTTCTTCATCATAAATCCTATGATATTGATTTAAATTCAAAGTGATTCTCCACTAATATATAAGAACAAATCAAGATTTTTGTATTGTGAATCGTTCTGGTTTGATTAGAATCAAGAAGAAATAGCCAAATCTCGAAAAAGGATAAACTAGAATCACTTTGGTTGAAAGTGGGATAAATTCTTCAACATAACTTATATGATATTGATTCAACTCCACGGTGATTCTACTCTAATTTATGAGCCCAAATCAAGTTTATTACATCATGATTCATTCTAGTATAATTAGACTCAAGAAGAAATAATCAAATCTCCAAACATTATAAATTCAAATCACTTCGGTTGAAAGTGAGATAAATTCTTCATCATAACTTCTATGATATTTATTAACCTTCACAGTGATTATCCACTAATTTATAAGTCTAAATCAAGCTTTTTGTATCGTGATTCATTCTTATTTAGTTAGAATCAAGAAGAACTGGCCAAATTTCCAAACAAGGTAAACTGGAATCAATTCGACTGAAAGTGAGATAACTTCTGCATCATAACTCATGTGATATTGATTCAACTTCAGGGTGATTCACCACTAATTTATGAGTCTAGATAAATCTTCTAACATTGTGATTCATTCTTTTTTATTAGAATTCAAAAGAAATTGTCAAATCTCCAAATAGGTGAACTAGAATCACTTCGATTGAAAGTGGGATAACTTCTTCATCATAACTCCAATTATATTGATTCAGCTTCAGGGTGATTCTCCACTAATTTTTTAGTCCATATGAAGCTTTTGGAATCACTATTATTTCTGGTTTGATTACAATTAAGTATAAATTGCCAAATCTCCAAACACGGCAAATTGGAATCACTTCGGTTGAAAGAGGATAACTTCTTCTTCATAACAACTATGATACTGATTCAACTTTGTGGGAACCAAAATTCCAACCGTCGATTTCCGTAAATTATGGAAATTCAATAAACCCTAACTTTACCTGAGGTCTCGAATTCTCTGCGAGATCAAATGACAAGTAATCGAATAAACACGAAAAGTATGAAAAGATAACAAAATGGATCCATAGAAAAAGTAGATCTTATTTCGAATCCGCGTAAGAGCGTTGCAATCATTAGAAAATATTATCAAAGCTTCGGACACAAGAGCTGTTAGAGAGTTATCTAGTACTAGCAACCAAAAACCTTCAACCTAGTTGAGTCGCAGGTCGATAATACAAGACGAAAAAGATATGAGAAAAGGTTTTGATTTATTTCGGACTGAACCTTATGAAAGGCTGCCTACATACCCCTATCGAGGATCATCCCGAACGTAGTTCAATTAAAAGAGTGGACCAAGAGATTGAACTGCCAGAGCAAGTTCGTCTGGTAATCCAGTGATTCTAAGTGCATAGAGTTGTAGAGTCTAAAGAAATCAGAATCGTCGAACAAAGATGGAGAAACGTCTGAGTATAACTATGTCGTCCAACCCACTTAAGTTTAAGTTCTACAAGTTAACAAAGCTTCTCTAGGTCCAAATCTTTGGATCCCCTTAGCCCTTATCTTTAGCTTTGCTTATATATTCCTTTTGGGTCGGTTTTTTCCCCTAGAACGAGTTTATCGCTGCGTGGAAACATTCCTTTTTATCTTGATTTTCATCATTATCTTGGAAACTTGACATTTATCTTCTGATTTTGCGAGATTTATCTTCTTCTGCGAGTAAATATACTCCGTGATAACATTGTTGGGCTCAATTTCGTGTGAAATCGCAAGTCGGTCGACATATTTTGACTTACACATTTTTACGATTTCTTCGAAAGAACATTTAATGATACAATGTCTCTTTAGCTAGGAAGTTCACACGTCTCATATATTTTAGACAACTGTGGTGTTGATTTAACCGTTGCCGTTTATATGATAACCATGAACCTCATTTGGGGAAATGAGTATTCACGGTTTTTATCGTAAAGTCCTAACGATAACTACGATCGAGACAAAACGAGGGGTGGATCCGCCAAGGTTCATAGGAAGCAATAAGATATGGTTTATGTTCAGCCCAGCTCGCCTCGGGGGTGAGTTGGGTTGTTACAACTCATCGAACAGGCGAATTACCATCTTGGTTGGTCCAACTCGCCGAATGGGCGAGTTGGACTGTGTTTTTGGTCCAACTCACCGAACAAGCAAGTTGGACTGCTTGCTCAGTCCAACTCGCCGAACGGTCAAGTTGGAACACGTGTTTGGTCTCATGATCCGTTTCTCTTGAGTCCTTTGCTCGGGAACTTTTGTCGACATTGTGTCGAGAAAGCTTTCGTATGGAAAAGCAATTTCAGACGTTGATTTCGAGATAACCGTTTTTGACCCCAACACTACACGAAGCTTTCGTCCTGGATTTAAAATTATTTTTAGATAAGAAATATTTCTTTGGAGTTTTCTAGCATTGATTCTGTCGTGACCGATTTTGACCCGAACAGTTAGCCCCCCAACTCGTTATAATCGTGAGGTTCTAGCGAGCGGCAAGTTTGGTAAGTTAGGTGGAATCAATGGTTGAAAAGGTCTGTTGAAAGGGGTCTACTCATTCGTGAAAGAGCGTAATGCAGTAGGATTGGGGCTGCGCCTTGTGAAGGCTGCCTACGTACCCATGTAGAAGGGATCAAGCCTTTCGTAGTTCGTCCCAGAGTTTTCTGGCATGTTCCTGCCAAAAGCATTGTATTATTGGGCATGTTGCTGCCCATAGAATTGTATATTGGACCTTTGTTGGCCTCGATACTAGCTTCGTAGGATATTTATTTTGGCCTAGTAAGGCCATATTTATGTTTTCGGGAACGGCAGTGTGTGGCTTCGGATCCCGGCCGCTTTGCGACTTTTTCATTAATAAACTAGGATTTTCACTTAAAATGGAGTTTAAGTAGATTCGGATTTTTGTTAAATGTAGAGGGAAGGATGCGAGTTGTCCTCTCGCTCCCAACTCTTTTTCGGATCGTCCTGTACGTCGTTCGTGTGCGATGTTTGAGAAGTTTTCAAAAGTTTCAAGAGTGCTTAGATATAGACGAAGAGACATGCTTTTAGGATCTCATATCTTTTTGATATCATGCCCTGAGACGTTAGAGACCAGTGTGATGGGCTTAGGGTAAGACCTAGGTCTAATCACGGTTTTAGGGGGTGCGATGACTACTTCGGCTTATGGTTCCCATATCGCTTTTGACTTAATTCCTTCCTGCCTTAAAGTCCGCAATATGTTCTCGGCTTATGTGACTTGTATGGTAGGAATCGAGCATCTCTTCGAGGACAATTTTTAAGTCTCCCGAAAGTGCTGAACAAAATTTTGGATTTCTTTTATAGCGCTATTACCCTTGTGCGGGTGTTCGAGAGCTATCTCTATGGGATCGCTTAGTCTGTTTAGAAAGTTGAGAGTTTGTTGTGATCACAAACAAACTTATCGGTATGTATTACGATTTTTGAATCTTTGCAAAGGATACATGTTTAAAAAGGTGTGTGTGTTTTATAGTCACAGATGTACTGTTTTTAGTGTGAGCATTCTGTTTCGGAAAGTTTTGACAAAAAAGAGTTCTTCGAGCGTCAGCGACGTCTCGCTGTGTCGAAGTTTTTTTTTCGTATTCCGCATTTCGTGCTTGAAATGTTCCCGGGCTTGAAGATATGTTGCATCGCAAGGTTTTGTTTTAACCTTACGGCAGAGAAACGTTTGGTTTTGTTTGCGGATGTTCGTGGCCAAAACTGTTATTCCTGTTCGGACGTTAAATTGTTTGATTTGTTAGCGAGGAATTAGGACCAATGGGTCACGTAAAACATTGTGGGTTTAGAGTAAAGTGCGGAACATATTGAACTTTGTCGGTTGTCAACAAGTTTAATTTTATCGTTCGGTGGTTACGATTAAGTTTCGATATATTAAGAATTTATCGTATGATTTCCGATTCTGGGTTATACACTTGTTATCTGCACTTGGAGTTTTAGACTAATTGTGGATTGTCGTTTTGCTGTTACGTGATTGGATGGAGCAGTGGTCTCTCGAACATTCTGGCTTGGTCTGAAGGATGTTTTCAGCCGCATAGCCGAGGACGTTGCCGGTCATGGATTAGACTATGGCACGTTCGTGTTAATATTAAGGTCATGTTAGTTTAGAACTGTCCTAAAGAGGATGTCAAATTCCAGTTTGGATTTTATTGGAAGGCGTAATTGGCCGAGGGCAAAAGAGCATTTCTTGATATTGATGGGCTGAGTCGGAGTTTTCCGTGCTAAGATGGCCAATGTGTTAGAAATGATTTTCATCTTTAGGTATCGGTTACCCGATGAATGTTTCGTATAATGTTAACCTATCATCGTACAAAAATTGTTTTGTTTTTGTATGATGAAAACAATACCTAAGAGGCTCGATAAAGAACCCGTGTGAGATGATTGCAAGCTCGGATGAAACCGAGGGAGATGGAAGGCAGAAGCGAGTGAGCCGCATGGCTATAGGATGAGATCTGTAAGATCATAGTGCAAAGAGATAAAAAAAAAATTTCGTTGAAAGACGAGTGATATGACTTTTTTTTTAGATATACGCAAATTGTCAAAAACACTTCTCCGTAAAACTTGCTACATTCGTTTTCGAAAGTTTCTTCTCGTAACTTGGTGTGGCTATACGAAGGATGTTTAGCGTAAGTTTTACAAGAAGTGAATGGTATTGAAGTAAATTGAGAATGTCTCTCGCAGATTACTCGTGATATTTGCGAAGGAGGAATGTATTTTCCTCATTCTCTTTTCCGCATTGTGAAGTCGGTTTTTATGACACTGATCTTGTTTTCCTGTAGACTCTTCCGTATAGAATGTTATAGTTATACGAAAGTAATGGATGATCGGTTTTATGAGGCATCACATTACCTAATTGATTTTCTGTCTACTGCTGCGAGAGTTTGCTTTGTCAAAAGCCTTATCTTGACGTCGAGACAAAAAAAATTGAAGTACGGGAGTATACGAGTATAGTGTACGTACCTACTCCCTCCTGTTTTTTTACGAAAGAAAATGGCCGAACCGATATTTTTATAGGTTGTGTACGTTTTTTCTTTCGAAAATTGGGATGTTCTACAAACAGGTCAGTTTAAAGACGACGCTAGGATTGTGACTTGGTGTGTTACGGGTTGATGACTAGGAACATGTCAGTTTTGAGAACATTTCTAGGAACGAGTCGGTTTTAAGACATAGTTCGCGTTTCTAGTTCTTTCTTTCTTTAGGAAGCGAGCTGAGTATGCGTGGCGATCGTTTCTCGGTTTTTTGAGAGTTTAGATCGGTTTTCAAGATATGCCTGAACAGTCACAGAACAATAGATCGAGACAGGAAAATGCCTAAGACCTAGCTCGCTTGACTATTCTACCAGAACCTAAGTTCCTTAAAGTTTTATTGCCATCTCTGAAGCATTTTTATTTCTTAGTACCTTCCTACGAAAAATCCACATATGATTTCAAAAACTTCCAAGCCGGCCATACCTTAGTTTTCTTGAAGGTTTGGGTTAACCTCTTCTCTGTTTTCCGTGCTTATCTCCACTTCCTCTTCTCGTTTCTGTATGCCCCTTAAGAATGGTAAAGATATTAGTTATTCCTAGCTGTGTTTAGGCTCGAACCTGCCTTGCGGTTTTGGTTCGTCGATCCATATTTTTTGATATTGGTGTTTATCCTTTGAAACTTGACATTCATTTTTTGAAATTTGATTTTATCTTCTCCTGCAAATAAAAGATAGACTGTCATAATATCATTGGGCTCGATTTCGTCTAAAATCGTAAGTGTGCTTTTAGTCGTGTTTCGGACCTTTTCAGGCCATTTTTTTTACTGAAACGTTTTTACGATTTCTTCGAAAAAGTACCTTTGATATGACGTCTATCTTTATAGGAAGGTTCAAATTAATTGTATACTTGAGGTGACTAGGGTGTTAAGTTAACCGTTGCCGTTTTATAAGATAAATCTGACTTCATACGAAAAAACAAGTCTTTGCGGTTTTTATCGTAAACTTCCAACGGTAACTCCAATCGAGACGAAACAAGAGCGTTTCGGTCGATATTAAAAGGAGAACACAAATGATAACCTTAGCAGGGCTTTTCCAACTCTCCATGATGTGAGTTGGAAGGAATAAATCGAACTCTCCTTTGGGGCGAGTTAGACGGTGTGCATCCAACTTGTTTTTATCGTAAAGTCCCAACGATAACTCCGATCAAGACAAAATGAAAAGTGTTTCGATCAGGATTCAAAGGAGAATGCAAAGGTGATCCAAAGGACTGCTCGTTTGGTCCAACTCGCCGAACAAGAGAGTTGGGCGGCTCGTTCGCTCCAACTCACCCGTTCAGCGAGTTGGACGACTCGTTTGGTCCAACTCGCCCGTTTGGCGAGTTCGACGGCTTGTTTAGTCCAAATCGCCCGTTCGGTGATTTGGACAGCTCGTTTGGTCCAACAAACCGAATGGCGGGTTGGACGGCTCGTTCGGTCCAACCCGCCTGTTCGGCACGTTGGACTGGTCCAACTCGAGTGTTGATGGTGTGCTAGTGCGGTTGTTTCGTAAATGTTTTCAATTTATTTCTACAAAAGTATTAATATAAAATTCTAACTTGCTTCACTTTTGAACGATTTTCCGTAAAATTATGTCAAGTTTAATTTTACGAAAGCTGTTTCGGAAAATATTGTTGAGCTTTAATATTAAGAAAGTTATTCTTCGAAATATCGTGAGTTTACTTTTACGAAGTCTGTTTCATAAAATGTTGTAAGAAAACCGTTATGGAAGCGTGTTTTCGAGTTTCATTGTACGAGAGACATTTTTCGGACAACTCATGTTTTAGCCTCTCAAAGTTTGGCTGTGATGAGCTTAATTATCGGGAGTCAACTTAATCGGAGATTTTCTTGTTTTCGCATGATTGGTCCAAGGGGATTTTGAGTAGTTTTTCCGGAGTAAGTTTAAGTGACAATCATCAAGAATTCACTTAATATGTCACGTAGAATCCAAGCCTGACTTTTTACAAAATCTTAGGTTTCAGAAAACGTTTTAGCAGTGAGGGATACGATCTCTCGTTTTTCTTAGTTTAGTTTTCGTAAGCCGTTTTGGGTTTCGAGTGATTCAATAGAGATCAACTTCGTTTCTTCGAAATTTTTTTGGAAGAAGTACAGCAGTGGGGCTTGTGCACCGAATTTGTTGTGCTTCCTTTCTCTGTGAGTAATCTAGGGTTTCACCGCAATTTCTGAGCGACCAAGTTTTATTTTTCTGAAAAGTTTTTGAAAAGGGTCTTTTGGACGAATCCTTATGCACTTAGATTTTTTTCAAATCGGTAATGAGACGAACTTTACCGGGGTTGATAGATTTTATTGTTACCCATTCTGTTTAGTGAGAGAAATCGCGAGCTTATTTCGGTACACCGCCTGTGGCGAAAAGTCACGACTAGGTTTTCGATTTTCTCAAGCACTGCGGCGTTTGCATAAGCGTTGGCGATGGGAGAAGTCAATGCTGGAGTTTCATTACCAGCATTGTTGCGAGCTGCGGTATTGTCTTTCCTATTTCTAGACATCGTTTCGATCAAGCGTTTTGTGGCCATGAGTTAGAGTAATCCAACCCCCCCCCCCCTTCTAGCGCCAAATTGTGGGAACTAAAATTCACACTGTCGATTTCCGTAAATTAAGGAAATTCAATAAACCCTAACTCTCCCTAAGGTCACGGATTCTCCTCGAGAGCCAACGCCAAGTAATCAAATAAACGCGGAAAGTATGAAAAGATAAGAAAACTGATCTATAGAAAAAGTAGATCTTATTTCGATTCCGCTTAAGAGCGTCTACAAAGGATTATCTTAGCTTTGGCCGGAAGAGCTGTTAGAGAGTTACCTAGTTCTAGCAACCAAAACCCTTAAACCTTGTTGAGTCGCAGCTCGATAATAAAAGACAAAAAGATATGAGAAAAGGTTTTGATTGATTTCGGACTGAACCTTATGAAAGGCTGCATACATACCCCTTTCGAGGATCAAGCCGAACATAGTTAAATTAAAAGAGTGGACCAAGATATCGAACTGCCGGAGAAAGTTGTCGGGTAATCAAGTGCAAGTCATAGAAACCGAGCTTGTCGAGAATCAAGCTTAGGGTTTGTAAGTGCAATGAGTTGTAGACTCTAAAGAAACATCTGAGTATAACTATGTTGTTTTAGCCACCTAAGTTCTAAGTTCTTATAAGCTAACAGAGCTTCTCTAGGTCTAATTCTTCGGATCCCCTTTGCCCTTAGCTTTAGCTCTCCTTATATATGCCTCCTGGGTCGGTTCCTCTTCCTTTTTTGCCACTAGGTTGAGTTTATCGCTTCGCGGAAAAATTTATTTTTATCTCGATTTTAATCATTATCTTGGAAACTTGATAGTTATCTTCCAATTTTGCGAGATATATCTTCTTCTGCAAGTAAAGATATGTTGTCCAAAATTTGTTGGGCTCAATTTCGTATGAAATCGCAAGTGGGTCTTTTGCTGCGTTCTAGGCCTCTTTGGGCCGTATTTCAACTTACACGTTTTTACGATTTCTTTGAGAGAACGTTTAATGATATGATGTCACTTTAGATAGGAAGTTCACACTTCTCGTATATTTTAGACAACTCCGGTGTTTAGTTAACCGTTGTCGTTTATATGATAACCATGAACCTCATTCGGGAAAATGAGTCTTCGCGGTATTTATTGTAAATTCCCAACGATAACTCTGATCGAGACAAAACGAGGGGTGGACCCGCCGAGGTTCAACTGAAAGCATAATACCTGGTTTATGTTCGGCCCATCTCGCCTCGGGGACTAGTTGGGTTTGTCCAACTCGCCCAACGGGCGAGTTAACCATTGATAGGGCCTGATATTTACCACTATTGTGCCATGATATGAGCCCTATTTAGAGTCTATCATATATGTTTGGAGTATGTTTTAGAGTATTCTCAGGTTCAGGTACGTCCTGGAGAACTTTGGTGATTCTAGAGCTATTTGAGATGCATCACTGCACAGATATGTCAGATTTTTAGCTATGGACGGAGACTTTCCCCCGGTGATATTGGGATGATATTTTTCCAGAAGATAAAGCTTTGAGTTATCTTTTCAATGAAACCGGTTTGAGGTCCATTGGACGGTTAGATCTAAAGTTATGCCCTATTTACTGAAGAGTGGTATGTCTGCCTCACGAGACGAAGCTGTCAAGGGGATGAATGAGTGTCGATCGACGGCACAGCCTTACAATCGATCAATGGTGATCCCAGAAGACAGACCCGACTTGTTATATGGCCGACTTAAGCCCGTATGTCATGGCAAGTTACCAGAATACCCCTGAACGAGTTTAGACCTAATTTATATAGTTTTCTAAGACATTGTTGACGGCTAAGCTTTATTTTAGTCTTTCTTTTAAGTTTTGGAGAGAAGATCAATTCTCCTAGAGTGATTGGAAATACTTTGGTTTTATATTGATTTCTATATCCATTGTTTATTCAGACAATGATTTGTGTTATTCCTTCCATGTCTGAGTAATCATCTTGTTAGGTTTAGGGATTTCATGTTCTTAATGTCAAATTGATAGTCATAGGATTTCTAGGTTATCTATAGATCTCTACACCAGGGTGGCTTGTAATACTAGGATCTAGAGTAGTGGAATAGCACGAGAGTGTGACTGATTGCTTGAACCTAAAATCATAGGACAATGGAGACGCACAAGAGTGCAATTAATTAACGGAACCCGAGCCCTGTGTGGATTAGATATCTCGGCGCATACGAGAGTTTTTCTAGGATCTAGTTGAACATTATCGATATGTGTGTTAATGCTTGTTTGAGGTAGTATCGATCGATACCCAAGCATTGGTATCGATCGACGCTAGATCCTTGTTTCCATGCGAGAGCTGGATTACTTGCTTATTGTATTCGAGTTCTAGAATTTGATCTATAAAATCTTAGCATCCTTAATTTGTGTTTTATTCTATTGATTAATAAATCTTTAGACCTAGTTATTTCATCTTATTGTCATCAAATCAATCACCTGATTAGTTGTCTACTATTACTTCATTAATAAACTGTTTGCCTAGCTTAATCAAAACATCTATAGTCTATTGTGTGCCCACGCTCCATGTGGATTCGATCCCTAAGTACTACAACTGAACCTCTTATTTGAGTGAGCAAAAACTTGTTTATAGGGTTAATTTGAGAGTGCATAATAAAAGCTACATCAAATTTGGCTCTGTTTCCGGGGAGCGAGGATTTCCATTAGACTAGATTAATAGGTTTAGTCAAAGTTTTTATTTTCTGTATCAGTTATTTATATAAAATTTCCTTGTCTTTCAGGTACATGCAGAGCAGTGCTAGGAGAAACAAGGAAAAACACTTACTTTTCTCAGACCCAGCAGCTATTGAACGCACCATACGCAGAGAGAAACGTCTAGCATCGATCGACAACAATACTTCAACGTCGATCGACACCACTCTTGGACGAACATCGATCAACAATAACCAGCAAGTAGAGATGGTTGTGGCACTTATTTTGATTAGGGATGGGAATGGAGACCTGCATGACCCTGAGGGTTATCTGTGTAATGCAGCAGGTCAGAAATTTGATGCACAGGGGGCTGTAATCTTTGAGCAACGATCAATAGCAAAGTTGATCAGGCCTACTCGATTCTATATTAACAGGTAGGCGATTCAACCTCGAGAAATCGAGGGGGTCAACGGCCAGATAAGACCTGCATACTTTACTCATGTGATCGAGCACCCCTTTCATGGCCTTCCCCATGAAAATCCCATGGACCACATTGAAACACTAGAGGATTTTGTTTCTAGCATCCTGGAGCATGAAGAAACTAAAGACTATCTTCTATGCAAGTTATTCAAGTATTCTCTCTCTGGTAATGCACTTGTTTGGCTGAAACTTCTACAACCAGGATCTCTCACTACCTGTGATGATGTCAAGACTGCGTTTCTAACTGATTTTATTGATGATGCAAAGACCGAGAGCTAGGGGATAAGATTTAGACATTCTCTTAGGGACCTACTGAAGGGTTTGTAGCTTTTGGGACAGATTTACGGGGTAACAAAAAGACTGTCCACATCATGGTTTCACGGAGGTTCAACTGCTGGGATTCTTCTACAAAGGTATTGATGTGCAATATCATATGATGTTGGATCAGGCAAGCGAAGGGAACTTTGGGACTAGGACTTCAGAGGAAGGTAAGAGACTGTTTCAGAACTTTGTGTCTAGCAACAATATTAGGAGTATGGATACTCACGGAATGAAATCAGGTGTTACGAATAATGACAAGATCATTGAGATCGAGGACAAAACTGATTTTGTAAATGAAGTCTCGTTGGTGGAACAGGCTGCAGAAGAGGATGAGAATCATATAAATGAAATCTGCTTTCAGGACCATATTCAAAGGATGGAATCAACAATGGAACAAGCCATACAAATTCAGCAGAAGATGAGTTAATACTTAAATCTGAGATTGGATTCCATCTAGATAGAGCTGAATAGAAAATTAGAAGCCATGAACACCCATGTCAGGATGCTACACACCCATAATTCTCAGAAAATAGAAGCTGTGAAGAGGCTAGAAGCTCTAGTTAAAGAGAAGGCTGAGGAGAGCAAGAGGCATCACTTTTTTGCCATCTTAGATAATGATTGGGGAAATACTTGAACATGAGAAGCTGGAAGAAGGTGCTTTTCTAGTCGAAAGTTCTATGACCTTTGGTAGCTCGCACTAGTGTCAATCGACACCATTAGATGAGTATCAGCCGACACCCATAGAAGAGTATGTAGGAACAGTGAAACTTCAAAGCCACTCAGACTTCGCCACACGACACCCACTTCCTCCCAACCCGTAATGTGTTAAAACGGACTCCGTCGACCGACACCAACATGACAACATCTATCGACATCAACGGGCAACAAACGATCGACAACAGCAGCCGAGCATCGATCGACACCCGCCCATGGCAAGCACTAATGCACACCGCTCATCAGAAAGGCCAACAGTGACCACCAATCAGCAGGATGTCGATGCACCAGAACAATGGCAAATGATTCCAGCTGAAACATTTTTCGTTGACAGTATCGATCGACGTTACACACCATATATCGTTCGACACCAGATTGAGAAACATGAATCTGTCATGGACAAGCAGGCAGCGAAAGAAAGAAGTCCAAACAAAAGAGTGAGATGTAGAGAACCCTATGTTCCCAAACACCTCAAGAGAGAAGCTAACAAGGCTGAACTTGATGAATTTCAAAATAGAGTGAAGAGGTCCCTATGGGAGATGTCTTTTGAGGATGCATATCACCAGTA
Organism: Moricandia moricandioides; assembly: GCA_905132885.1. Taxonomy (NCBI): domain Eukaryota; kingdom Viridiplantae; phylum Streptophyta; class Magnoliopsida; order Brassicales; family Brassicaceae; genus Moricandia; species Moricandia moricandioides. The sequence goes on from CAJHQQ010000145.1 coordinate 209,100, forward strand.
CAGACTTGGTAATTTCTTCAGAGAGAGAGAAAGGAGATGGGTAAGGACATTGAGTTCCTGTTTAATATGGTCAGCTGTAAATCCAAGAAGATACTGAAGAAGGAACAAGATCTTGGGAAGTTTTTGACCCCTGCTGTATACATGACACTAATTTCCTATACGCCCTCTTTAATACTGGATCTGCAGTAAGCATCGTGGCCAATGACACTGCCGAAATGTTAGGATTAAAGGTGGAACCTTCTAAATTTAGCTTCACCTTCGCAGATAACTCCAAGGTAAACTAAGCAGGCATGATCAAGAATGTTAAAGTGGAGATAGGTGAATGCACTTTCCTTTGACTTCCATGTTTTGGGACGCAAATCAGGTCAAAAATCTTCTCTTATCTTTGGAAGAGCCTTTATGGCTATAGTAGGGGCAGTTTGTGATCTCAATAATAATAAGATGCGCCTTACTAATGTTGATGAAAATGTCTTCTACGATCATGTGGGAAAGACCAAAAGTGTGGGGTTTATTTCATGGATAGAGTCGTCTAAAGATTTAGCACCTGCATCTGATTCAAACCGCGAAACCACAGAACCAGCATCACCGTCGATCGACACTCGCCTAATAGCGTCGATCGACACTCTCCAGATTTTAGAGCAACTTGTGATTTAAAAGCCTAAGTCTGGGGGAAGGTCCAGGAAGAAGAAAAGGAAAAAGAAGGTAGATACAAATTAATTGTCATTGGTTCCTTCGCGATGTTAGGAGGGAAGTCTTGAGTATAGGATGTGATACAAAGGAATTATGCAATCTTTTACCAAGGTCAGGGTGCTATGTGATCCAGAGATGAAAGACAAAGGGGAAGCTTCTGCAAGAGCTTTTATCAACAACATCAACAAAATGAGGAAGAGGGACACTGAGAGCTGTTCTAGAGTAAATTCTCCTTCTCATCCGGACTGAATCAGAGTTCCAAAACGTCGAGCTTATGACTATAACCAAGCGCTTAGTGGGAGGCAACCCACTGTTTAGTAAGTTTTTATTTAGGTTTTATTTATACTACTATTTATTTCGAGTTTTATATTATTTTTACAGATATATGAGTCCACCTTCGATCGACACCATAGAGGCACCATCGGTCGATGTTGGATCGTGACCATCGATCGACCACACATGCCTAAAATCGATCGACAACCTCTTACACAGAGAGAGGTATCAAGTTTTGTATTTAAGCTATTTACTTATGATTTAATTTTTTCTTACCAATCCGGGACGGATTAAAATGGGGACAGTGTAATTTAAGTCTGGGGGAGGTTCATTAACGCTATTTATTTGTTTTTGAGTTTTATTTATATATATAAGTTTTTCACAAAGTTTTATTGAGGCAAGAAGGAGACTATGATCAAGCTTTATTGTTGACTAACCACACTTTAGCACCATTCTTAGAAGGTTGTTTACAGAGATTACTAGAGATACCAATGTAGATCATCATGCCACTATATCACACTTGCTTAGAAAGTTTGAAGGAACCGAAGCTGATTTCCAACACTAATCCTGACATTCTTAGCTTGCTTTGGGGCTTGGTATACACTGGATCGGATTCCTTCTGCAAGTTTGGAAGGTAAAAGTCAGTGTGCTTCTGATTCCCCTCTCTCTCCCCTTTAGATAAAAAGGATCAGACAGGATTTGATGGCTACAACCATTAAAGCTTGGTTCATGTGATTCTAGAAAGAGGTAAAGGTCAAAAAGAAGTGAACATGATCTGGTGGCAAAAACCGTTAGGGTTTGATTCATGGAGGCCTATCCAAGTATTCTCAGTCAATTAAAATAAAATAAAATGATACCCTCAAAAGAAGGGAGACATTGACTGGGAAGAAGTGAGAAGAGAGAGAGAGAGTAAAGGAATTGGAGAAGACTACATGTGTGTTCAAATACTTTCAGAGGTAAGAGTATATATATCCTTTGATCGACACTCCCAAGGTAAAGCCAACACTTTTATTTAATGCAATGAAATGAAATCAGTAGAGGGGCAAGTCAGACTAGTATTCGCTAAGTTGTTGGTAGAATGGATTTGGTTGCTACAATAGGATAGGGTATATAGAGTTTCTCTGTGATTAACTTGATAGGATGTGGTTGCAACACAGTACGTGACAGTTATACTTAGCATTATGTGAGTCTTCGCTTTTTAAAACCTCTTTCACATGCTTTGTTTGCTTGAGCACAAGCACAAGGTTAAGTCTGGAGAGTTGATAGGGCCAGATATTTACCACTATTGTACCATGATATCAGCCCTATTTAGAGTCTATTATATGTGTTTGGAGTATGTTGTACAATATTTTCAGGTTCAGGTACGTTCTGGAGAACTTTGGTGATTCTGGAGCTTTTAGAGATGCATAGCTGGGAAGATGTGTCAGAAGTTTAGATATGTATGGAGACCTTCACACGGCGCGATTGAGCTGATAGTTTTACAGAAGATAGAGCTTTGAGTTATCCTTCCAATGGCACCGATTTGAGGTCCATTGGAAAGTTCTGAACAGTGGTCTGTTTGCCTCGCGAGAGGAAGCTATCGAGGGGATAAATGAATGTCGATCGACGGTACAGCCTTACCATCGATGGACGGTTATCCCATAAGACAGACCCAAATTTTTGTATGGCTGACTTAAGCCCATACGTAATGGCAAGTTACCAGAATACCCCTGCACAAGTTTAGACCTAATTTATATAGTTTTCTAAGCCATTGTTGACAGCTAAGCTTTATTTTATTCTATGTCATAAGTTTTGGAGAGAAGATCAATTCTCCTTCAGAGATTGATTGGAACTCCTTTGGTATTATATTGATTTCTATATCTATTATTTTCGAGACTATGATTTGTGTTATTGCTTCCATTTCTGAGTAATCATCTTCTTTGGTTTAGCGATTTCATGTTCTTAATGTTTAACTGATAGTAATAGGATTGCTAGGTTATCTATAGATCTTTACACTAGGGTAAACTAGAATCACTTGAGTTGAAAGTGGGAAAACTTCTTCATCATAACTCCTAAGATATTGATTCAACGTTAGGGTGATTATCCAATTATTTATGAGTCCAAATAAAGCTTCTTAAGTCGTGATTCATTCTGGTTTTATTATAATCAAGAAGAAATTGCCAAATCTCCAAACAAGGTAAACCATAATCACTTCGGTTAAATGTGGATAACTTATTCATCATAACTCTTATGATATTGATTCCAATCCAGTGCCATTGTACATTTATTTATGATTTCAAACCAATATTTTTACATCGTGGTTCATTCTGTATTTGGTTAGAGTCAAGACAAAATTCTCAAATCTCCAAACAGGGTAAACTGGTATCACTTAGGTTGAAAGTGTGATAACTTCTTCATCATAATTCCTAAGATATCAATTCAACATCAGGGTAATTATCCACTGGTTTATGAGTCCAAATAAATTTTCTTACATATTGATTCACTTTGTTTTAATAAGAAGCGTGAAGAAATTTTCAAATCTCCAAACTCTGTAAATTGGAATCACTTCGGTTTAAAGTGAGATAACTTCTTCATTATAGCTCCTATGATATTAATTAAACTTCATGGTGATTATCCCCTAATTTATGAGTCCAAATAAAGATTTTTGTATCGTGATTCATTCTGGTTTGATTAGAATCAAGAAGAAATTGTCAAATCTCCAAAAGTAAACTAGAATCAGTTCGGTTGAAAGTGGGATAACTTCTTCATCATAACTCATATCATATTGATTCAACTTCAGGGTGATTATCCACTTATTTACGAGTATAAATCAAGCTTCTTACATCGTAATTCATTCTGGTTTGATTAGAATCAAGAAGAAAAAGCCAAATTTCCGAACAGGGTAAACTGCAATCACTTCGGTTGAAAGTGGGATAACTACTTCATTATAACTCCTTTGATATTTATTCAACTTTAGGGTTATTATCCACTAGTTTATGAGTCCAAATTTCTATTTTTTTTGTATCGTGATTCATTCTGATTTGATTAAAATTTAGAAGAAATGGTCAAATCTCTAAATAGGGTAAACCGGGATCACTTTGTTTGAAAGTAGGACAACTTCTTCATCACAAATCCTATGATATTGAATAAAATTCAGGGTTATTCTCTTCTGATTTACGATTCCAAGTCAATTTTATTTAGTCGTGATTCATTCTGGTTTTATTAGAATCAAGAAGATATTGTCAAATCTCTAAACAGCGTAAACTGGAATCACATTGGTGTAAAGTGGGATAACTTTTTCATCGTAACTCCTATGATTTTGATTCAACTTCATGGTTATTCTCCACTAATTTATGAGTCCAAATCAAGCTTGTTGAATCGTGATTCACTCTGGTTTGATTAGAATCAAGAAGAAATTGCTTAATCTCCAAACATGATAAACTGGAATCACTTCGGTTGAAAATGGGATAACTTGTTCATCATAACTCATATCATACAGATTCAACTTCATGGTGATTCTACACTAATTTTTGAGTACAAATCAATATTTTTGTCACTCTGGTTGGATTAGAATCAAGAAAAAAATTGCAAAATCTCCAAAAAGGATAAATTAAAGCCACTTCGATTAATACTGGGATAACTTCTTCATCATAACTCCTATGATATTGATTCAAATTTAGGGAGATTCTCCAATAGTTTATGAGTCCAAATAAAGCTTTTTGTATAGTGAATAATTCTGGTTTGATTATAATCAAGAAGAAATTGCCAAATTTCCAAACAGGAGAAACTGGAATCACTTCGGTTGAATATGGGATAACTTCTTTAGCATAAATCTCTATGATATTGATTCAACTTCATGTTTCTTACATCTTGATTCATTATGGTTTGATTAGAATCAAGAAGAATTTTCTAAATATTCAAACAGGATAAACTGGAATCACTTCGGTTGAAAGTGGGATAACTACTTCATTATAAATCCTATGATAGTTATTCAACTTCAAGGTTATTATCCACTAATTTTTGAGTCAAAATCAATCTTTTTGTATCGTGATTCATTCTGAATGATTAGAATAAAGAAGAAATTACCATCTCTCCAAACATGGTAAACTAGAATCACTTCGATTGAAAGTGGGAAAATTTATCATAACTCCTATAATATTGATTTGACTTCCGGGTTATTATCCACTGATTTATGAGTACAAATCAAGCTTCTTGCACCGTAATTCATTATGGTTTGATTAGAATAAAAAAAATGCCAAATCAACAAACATGCTAAACTTGAAGCACTTCGGTTGAAAGTGGGATAACTACTTCATCATAACTCCTATGATATTTATTCAAATTGAAGGTTATTATCCAGTAATTTATGATTCCAAATTAAGAATTTTGTATCGTTATTCATTCTGGCTTGATTAGAATTAAGAAGAAATTGTCAAATCTCCAAATAAGGTAAACTGGTATCACTTCGTTTAGAATTGGGATAACTTCTTCATCATAACCCCTATTATATTGATTAAACTTCAGGGTGATTCTCCTCTGATTTATGAGTCCAAATAAATTTTATTAAATCGTGATTCATTCTGGTTTGATTAGAATCAAGAAGATATTGCCAAATATCCAAAATGCGTAAACTAGAATAACTTTGGTGTAAAGTAGGATTACTTCTTCATCATAACTCCTATTATTTTGATTCATCTTTGTGGTTATTCTCCACTAATTTATGAGTCCAACTCAAGATTTTTGGATAATAATTCATTATGGTTAAATTAGAATCAAGAAGAAATTGCCAAATATCCAAACAGGGTAAACTGGAATCACTTTGGTTGAAAGTGGGATAACTTCTTCATCATAACTCTCTATGATATTGAATAAACTTCAGGGTGATTCTCCACGGATTTATGAGTCCAAATCAAGATTATTACATCGTGATTCATTTTGGTTTGATTATAATAAAGACGAAATTGACAAATCTCCAAACATGGTAAACTATAATCACTTAAGGGGGATAACAACTTCATCATAACTCCTATGATATTTATTTAACTTCAGGGTGATTCTCCAATAAATTATGAGTAAAAATCAAGCTTATTTTTATTGTTAGTCATTCTGGTTTAATTAGAATGAAGAAGAATTTGCTAAATCTCAAAACAGAGTAAACTGGAATCACTTCGGTTGAAAGTGGATAACTTCTTCATCATAACTCCTATGATATTGATTTTACATCAGGGTGATTCTCCACTTATTTATGAGTCCAAACCAATCCTCTTACATCGTGATTCATTTTGGTTTGATTCGAATACGAAAGAAAATACCAATTCTCCAAATAAGGTAAAATGGAATCACTTCGGTTGAAACTGAGATTACTTCTTCATCATAACTCCTATCAAATTGATTCAACTTCAGGGTTATTATACACTTATTTATGAGACCCAATCATTCTTCATAAACCATTATTTATTCTGGTTTTATTAGATTGAAGAAGAATTTTCCAAATCTCCAAACTGGGTATACTGGAATCACTTCGGTTGAAAGTAGGATAACTACTTCATTATAAATCCTATGATATTTATTCAACTTCAAGGTTATTATCCACTAATTTATGAGTCAAAATAAATATTTTTGTATCATGATTCATTCTGAATGATTAGAATAAAGAAGAAACTATCAAACTCCAAATAGGGTAAACTAGAATAACTTGAGTTGAAAGTGGGAAAACTTCTTCATCATAACTCCTAAGATATTGATTCAATGTTATGGTGATTATCCAATTATTTATGAGTCCAAATAAAGCTTCTTAAGTCGTGATTCATTCTGGTTTTATTATAATCAAGAAGAAATTGCCAAATCTCCAAACAAGGTAAACCAGAATCACTTCGGTTAAATGTGGATAACTTATTCATCATAACTCTTATGATATTGATTCCAATCCAGTGCCATTGTACATTTATTTATGATTCCAAACCAATATTTTTACATCGTGGTTCATTATGTATTTGGTTAGAGTCAAGAAGAAATTCTCAAATCTCCAAACAAGGTAAACTGGTATCACTTAGGTTGAAAGTGTGATAACTTCTTCATCATAAATCCTAAGATATCAATTCAACATCAGGGTAATTATACACTGGTTTATGAGTCCAAATAAATTTTCTTACATCTTGATTCACTGTGGTTTAATAAGAAGCGTGAAGAAATTTCCAAATCTCTAAACTTTGTAAATTGGAATCACTTCGGTTTAAAGTGAGATAACTTCTTCATTATAGCTCGTATGATATTAATTAAACTTCATGGTGATTATCCCCTAATTTATGAGTCCAAATAAAGATTTTTTTATCGTAATTCATTCTGGTTTGATTAAAATCAAGAAGAAATTGTCAAATCTCCAAAAAGTAAACTAGAATCACTTCGGTTGAAAGTGGGATAACTTCTTCATCATAACTCATATCATATTGATTCAACTTCATGGTGATTATCCACTTATTTATGAGTATAAATCAAGCTTCTTACATCGTAATTCATTCTGGTTTGATTATTATCAAGAAGAAAAAGCCAAATTTCCAAACAGGGTAAACTGCAATCACTTCGGTTGAAAGTGGGATAACTACTTCATTATAACTCCTTTGATATTTATTCAACTTTAGGGTTATTATCCACTAGTTTATGAGTCCAAATTTCTAAGTTTTTTGTATCGTGATTCATTCTGATTTGATTAAAATTTAGAAGAAATGGTCAAATCTCTAAATAGGGTAAACCGGGATCACTTTGTTTGAAAGTAGGACAACTTCTTCATCACAAATCCTATGATATTGAATAAAAATCAGGGTTATTCTCTTCTGATTTACGATTCCAAGTAAATTTTATTTAGTCGTGATTCATTCTGGTTTTATTAGAATCAAGAAGAAATTGTCAAATCTCTAAACAACGTAAACTGGAATCACTTTGGTGTAAAGTGGGATAACTTCTTCATCGTAACTCCTATGATTTTGATTCAACTTCATGGTTATTCTCCACTAATTTATGAGTCCAAATCAAGCTTGTTGAATCGTGATTCATTCTGGTTTGATTAGAATCAAGAAGAAATTGCTTAATCTCCAAACATGATAAACTGGAATCACTTCGGTTGAAAATGGGATAACTTCTTCATCATAACTCATATCATACAGATTCAACTTCATGGTGATTCTACACTAATTTTTGAGTACAAATCAATATTTTTTTCACTCTGGTTTGATTAGAATCAAGAAAAAAATTGCAAAATCTCCAGAAAGGATAAATTAGAACCACTTCGATTAATACTGGGATAACTTCTTCATCATAACTTCTATGATATTGATTCAAATTTAGGGAGATTCTCCAATAGTTTATGAGTCCAAATAAAGCTTTTTGTATAGTGAATAATTCTGGTTTGATTATAATCAAGAAGAAATTGCCAAATTTCCAAACAGGAGAAACTGTAATCACTTCTGTTGAATATGGGATAACTTCTTTAGCATAACTCTCTATGATATTGATTCAACTTCATGGTGATTCTCAAGTTATTTATTAGTCCAAATCAAGATTCTTACATCGTGATTAATTCTGGTTTGATTAGAATCAAGAAATAATTGCCAAAACTCCAAACAGGGTAAGATGGAACCACTTTTGTTCCAAGTGGATAGCTTCTTCATCATAATTCCTATTATGTTGATTCAAATTCAGGATGATTCTCCACTTATTTATGATTACAAATAAATCTTCTTACATTGTGGTTCATTCTGGTTTGATAAGAACTAAGAAGATATTGCTAAATCTCCAAACAACGTAAACTGGAATTCTTAGGTGTAAAGTGGGATAACTTCTTCATCATAACTCCTACGATTTTGATTTAAATTCATGGTGATGCTCAACTAATTTATTATTCTAAATCAAGCTTTTTGTATCGTGAGTAATTCTGGTTTGATTACAATCAAGAAGAAATTTCCAAATCTTCAAACAGGTGAAACAGAAATCACTTTGGTTGAATGTGGAATAACTTCTTGATCATAATTCTCTATGATATTGATTCAACCTCAAGGTGACTCTCCACTTATTTATTTGTCAAAACCAATCTTTTTCCATCGTGATTCATTCTGGTTTGATTAGAATCAAGAATAAATTGCTAAATCTCCAAACAGGGTAAACTGGAATCACTTCAGTTGAAAGTGGGATAACTTCTTCATCATAACTCCTGTCATATTGATTCAACTTCAGGGAGATTATCCACTGATTATTAGTCCAAATGACGCTTCTTGCATCTGGATTCATTCTGGTTTGATTATAATCAAAAAAAAATCCCAATCGCCAAACATGGTAAACTGGAATCACTTCGGTTAAAAGTTGGATAACTTCTTCATTATAACTCCTATGATATTGATTTAACTTCAGGATGATTATTAATTGATTTATGAGTCCAAATCAATATTCTTATATTTCGATTCATTCTGGTTTCATTAGAATCAAGAAAAAACTGCCAAAAGCTCCAAACAAGGTAAACTTGAATCACTTGAGTTAAAAGTTGGATAACTTCTTCATCATAACTCCTATGATATTGATTTGAGTTAAGGGTGATTATCCTCTGATTTATGAGTCCAAATCAATCTTATTGTATCTTGATTCATTCTGGTTTGATTAGAATCAAGAAGAAATTACCAAATCTATAAACGCGGTAAACTGGAATAACTTTGGTTAAAAGTGGGATAACTTCTACATCATAACTGCTAAGATGTTGATTCAACTTGAGGGTGATTATACACTGTCCTATGAGTCCAAATCAAGATTTTTGTTTCGTGATTCATTCTGGTTTTATTAGAATAAAGAAGAAATTGTCAAATCTCCAAACAGGGTAAACATGAATCACTTCGGTTAAAAGTGGGATAACTTTTCAACATGTCTCCTAAGATATTTATTCAACTTCATGGTGATTCTCCACTATTTTGTAAGTCCAAATCAATATTTTTTTTTCTCGTGGTTCATTCTTGTTTGATTTGAATCAAGAAGAAATTGGCAAAACTCAAAACAGAGTAAACTTGAATCACTTTGGTTGAAAGTAGGATAACATCTTCTTCATAACACTCTATGATATTGATTCAACATCAGGGTGGTTATCCACTTTCCTATGAGTCAAAAAAAATCTTATACATCATGATTCATTCTGGTTTGATTAGAAGCAAAAAGAAATTGCCAAATCTCTAAACAGGGTAAATTGGAATTACTTCGGTTTAAAGTGGGATAACTTCTTCATCATAACTCCTATGATATTGATTCAACTTCAGGGTGATTCTCCACTAATTTATGAGTTCAAATAAATCTTTTTTTATCTTGATTCATATGATTTGATTAGAATCAAGAAGAAATTTCCTAATCTCCAAACAAGGAAAAGTTAATAACTTCTGTCGAAAGTGGGATAACTTCTTGATCATAACTCATATGATATTGATTCAACGTTAGGGTGATTATCCACTGATTTATGAGTACCAATCAAGATTCTTACATCGTAATTCATTCTGGTTTAATTGGAATCAAGAATAAAATGCCAAATCTCCAAGTAGGATAAACTGGAATCACTTCGATTGAAAGTGTGATAACTACTTCATCATAACTCCTATGATATTTATTCAACTTCAGGGCTATTATCCACTAATTTATGAGTCCAAATCAAGATTATTTTATTGTTGGAATAAAAAAAGGTTACCGTAAAATTACCGACAAAACTTACCATTTCTAGAAGTAACTTATCGAAAGAGTATTTCGAAAAAAAAGCACCTCAAACCTAGGTCGTGATATGGGGACCTCTAATGTACAAATCCAGGTCCCCATACAGTGACATAGCCTTTAGCAAACTAGGTCGCCATATGGCGACCTACAATGGCGACCCGCACAGGCAAAGAACGTGTGCGGTCGCCATATGGCGACCCGTGTTTTGCATGTTTGTGTTTCAATATGGCGACAAGTGGTTTGTGAGTGTAGGTCGCAATATAGCGATCCGTGCTTTCCTTGTGTAGGTCACCATATGGCAACCCGCGCATGCAAAGCACCGGTTTCCATATGGCAACACGCACATGCAAAGCATCAGTCGCCATATGGAACTCACACATGCAAAGCACGGGTAGCCATATGGCGACCTGCACACACATTGTACGGGTCGCCATATGGTGACCAGCGCACCAAGGTTTTGGGTCGCCATATGGTGACCTGAACCCGTACAATCCGGGTTGCCATATGGCGACCTAGACCCACACAGTGTGGGTCACCATATGTCGGCCTAGGCTCTCCGAGTCTGGGTCCCTATATGGCGACCTAGGCTCTCTGAGACCTTGTTGCCATATGGCGACTTAGGCTGATACAAGCCTAGGCTATCAAAGGCTGTATGACTTGAGGCAAGAGAGATGGAGCCGATTTGCACAAGGGGTGATCCATTTGGGAAGATCTAATCGTCCAAAAGGAATCTAGTAACAAGTAAATTGATGGAACGTAGTGCACCACACGAGGGATGTGAATCTCGTGATACAACACAATCCTCTAAACCGTGGAGGTTCTGGTCGCACAAGGTAAGAGGAGGGAGGCGAGTTCTTGCTAGAGCTCTTAGGGTTTTCACAAGGAAAAGTTTTAGTTTAATATCATGCGTGAAAAGAGTACAAACGGTTTATAGGGGACTTATATAGATGTCCATTACCGTGGTGCCTTCGAGTGTCTTTGAAGCAAATAATACAAAGTTTTGGACTAAAAGAAAACCCTAATTGGCGTCCAAGCCAAGTAAGGAAGTTTGGAATAAAATTCAATTTAAAAGAAAACAAAAGGACCAAAGCTGCAAAACAATCAAATCGATAGAAAATGTGAATTTAAATACTTACCTTTGGGTTGGTTTGATTGGTCCATAATGCATGCTAGACGTGCTGATCCTCAATGCTGATGATCAGCAAGTTTTTGTGGGTTTGATCCAGAATGAATGGCCAAAGGTCTTCACTTTGGGTCTTAGTCTTCTCGGTTTGTCCATCATTCTTGATACTTTGTTCTTGATCAACTTGTTCACCAGTTGTCTTAACCTCAACTGGATTATCCTAAAATTGATCAAAGGGAAGCATCATGCTCTCATTAAACTTATGCTGAAGTATCTTAGATCTTTGTCTAGTCATAGGTCCCATGAACAAAATAGTCATGGACACTTCTTAGGCAGCTTCTGGTTGGGACATCTCAGTGATCATGTCTTGGATGTCAGGTTCGGTTATATCTGGTTCCGGTTCAGTGGGAATGTCCTCATCATTTTCTCCCTCTTAAAAAGGTTTTGACCTCAAAACTGGTTCATCGGCAAGGAAAGGAGACAAGTCAGTTACATTGAACGTAGAGGATACATTCATATCACCTGGTAGGTTAAGAAGGTAGGCATTGTTGTTGATTCTCTCAATCACTTGAAATGGTCCATCTCCTCTATGTTGTAACTCAGAGCTCCTCTGGTTTGGATACCTTTCTTGTCTCATGTGTGGCCAAACCCATTCTCTTGGTTCAAATACAATATCTCGGCGACCCTTATTGGCATGCCTTGTGTACTGCTCAGTCCTCTTCTCCAAGTTGCCAGTGACCTTCTGGTGGAATTACTTGATGTACTTGGCTTCAGATTCTCCTATCAAGCTAACAACCTCAGCAGGCGGTAGTGGTTTGAGGTCCAAGGGGGTGTTTGGGTTGAAACCATAGGCGGCTTCAAAGGGTGACATCTTTGTGGCCAATGTTGTGCTCGGTTTTAGGCGAACTCTATGAAGGGAATGCACTCGACCCAAGTCTTCATGTTCCTTCCAATGGTGGCCCTAATTAGGGTGGATAAAGTCCGGTTGACCACTTCGGCTTGGCCATCCATTTGAGGATGACATGTAGTGGAGAATAAGATCTTAGTCCCCATATTTTTCCATAAGGTTCTCCAGAAGTGGCTGAGGAATTTTCTGTCTCCGTCGGATACAATGGTCCGAGGTAATCCGTTTAAGTACACAACCTCCTTGAAGAATAAATCAGACGTCTTAGATTCATCATTAACTTTGGCACAAGGTATGAAGTGTGCCATCTTGGAGAATCGATCTACCACTAGAAATATGGAGTCCTTGTGTTGTACCTTTGGCCAGACTAGTACAAAGTCCATAGATAGATCCACCCAAGGGGCTGTGGGGATCGGAATGGGCATATATAGGCCATGTGGTTGCACCTTGGATTTGGCCTTCTTGCAAGTCACACATCTTGCGCAATGGGATTCAATAGTCTTCTTTAGGTGAGGCCAGTAGAAGTGTTCTCGTACCACTGCCAAACTCTTATCCACTCCAATGTTTCCCATGAGTCCTCCTCCATGAGCTTCTCGGGTGATTAAGTCCCTCAATGAGCACTGTGTAATGCATAGCCTTCTGCCTTTCAATAGAAACCACGGTATGGACTACAAAGTCCTTCGACAGCAAGTAGTGCTGCCATGTCTCCAATGCCCTCACTAGTGCATACAACTCCTTGTCATATGTTCGGTAGTTTAGTGTAGCACCACTCAACTTCTCACTGAAATAGGCCACTGGTTTCCTTCCTTGAGTCAACACGTCCCCAATTCCAATTCCAGAGGCATCACACTCCACTTCAAAGGTTTTGTTGAAATTAGGAAGGACTAGAACTGGTGCATGGGTAAGACTGTCCTTCAATGTTTGGAAGGTGTCTTGTATGTGAACCCAATACTCTTCTTTACCACAGCAGTGAGGGGGGCAGCTATACTGCTGAAGTCTTTAACAAACCGCCTGTAGAAGCTTGCTAGACCATGGAAAATCCAGACTTGGCTGATGTTGGGTTGTTCCGGCCAGTCTTGGATTGCATTCAACTTCTCCTCATCCACCTGTAGTCCCTGTGAACTCACAACAAACCTAGGAAAACAAGTTTATCAGTGCATAATGTGCACTTCTTGAGGTTTGCATAAAGTCATTCTTGCTGAATTGTCTTTCGTACTTGCTCAAGGTGTGTCACATGTTGAAATAAAGTGGTACTAATAATCAAAATGACATCAAAGTATACCACAACAAACTTACTTATGTAGGGTCTAAGAACCTGTTTCATGAGGCGCATGAAGCTGCTGGGAGCATTGTTGAGTCCAAATGGCATCACTAGCCACTCATAGAGACCTTGCTTGGTCTGGAAGGCAGTCTTCCACTCATCACCTTCCTTCATTCTAACCTGGTGGTACCCACTCTTATCGTCTATCTTGGAGAATATTGTGGCTCCACTCAACTCATATAACATGTCGTCAAGGCATGGTATGGGGTGTCTATACTTAATGGTGATGTTGTTTATGGCTCGGCAGTCTACACACATCCTCCATGTCCCAACCTTATTGGGTGCTAACAGTACTGGTACGGCACAAGGACTAAGGCTTTCCCTAACATATCCCTTTTCTAATAGGTCCTGGACTTTCCTTTCTAGCTCAATGGTCTCCTCCGGGTTTACTATATTGGCTGGTTTGTTTGGCAAGGCAGCTCCGGGTATGAAATATATTTGGTGCTATATGCCCCTAAGTGGTGGTAAGCCGGGTGGGATATCCTCTGGAAACACATCCTTGAACCTGTCAAGAAGTCTTGTAACCTCCGGATGAAGTGTCAATTCAACAGAACCTTCACTCAAAAGCTCCTTAAAGATCATTAGTAGCATTGTCTGTTTGGTAGCAACAGCCTTCCTGATATAGCTAGGCCTAATAAGAAAGTTTGACTTGACAAATTTCTCTCTTTCCTTAACCATTTGTAAGTGTAATTCGTGGACTTGTGTTGGTGTGAAAGGTGCTAATATAATCTTACGCATTTCATGCATGAATGTGTACATATTAGATAGACCATCATGCTTAGTTTCTCTATCCCATTGCCACGGTCGACCTAATAGAAATGTCTGGCTTGCATGGGTACTACATCACAAACTACTTCATCTTGGTACTTACAAATGCTAAATGGAATGGTCACTTTTTCTTTAATTTAAAGTTCAAACTTATCATTTAGCCACCTTAGTCTATACGGATGAGGATGCTTAGTCTTTTCTAGGCCAAGTTTATCTACCATGTAGGCACTAGCAGCATTAGTGAAAGACCCACCATCAATGATTAGGTTACATACCTTGCCTCTGATGGTATGTCGGCTGTGGAATATGTTCTCCCTTTGGATGGTCTCAGCCGGTTTCACTTGGACACTAATTACCCGCCTGATCATCAAGCTTTCCCCCACATCCAGATACTCAATCTCACCAAATTCTTCTTGGACCATCGGATCATATTCATCATGGGACTCATATCCTTCATCATTGAGCAACATGACCCTCTAGTTTGGGAACTCCCTTGCCATATGCCCTCGACCTTTGCATTTGAAGCAAGTGATGTCTCTGGAACGTTGGTGGTTAATACTCCTACCAGGTTCTGTCCTGGTGTCTTTGTTGGAATCAGTAGCTCGGGTCTTGTGCTGATTGCCTATATCAATCCCCTTGCCCTTGTCTACTGTCTTTGGATATTTGTTGGAGTTGTAACTTGAACCCCAAGCAGCTTGTGGTTTATTCCTAGTGGACTTCTTCTTGATGTGTTGCTCGGCCTGAATGGTTAGGTGGAATAGATCTTTAAATTCTAAGTAATTCTGCCTTTCCACCTTGCTACTGATCCGGTCATTTAGCCCATCCAAAAACTGAGCCATAATGGATTCTTCATCCTCATTACGTCCAATTCGGTTCCTCAAACGTTCAAACTCTTCAGTGTATTCTTCCACTGACTTAGTCCCTTCTCTAAGGGTCTTGAAACGCCTTTGTAAGTCTCGGTGGAAGTGTTGTGGGACAAACCGTTGGCGCATTATATTCTTCATGTCGATCCAAGACTCAAGTGGCCTCAGTTGGTTCCTCCTCCGGTCCGTGGTGACTCTGTCCCACCATATCAGGGCATTGTCAGTCAGTAGAGCCACAGCGAGGGATACTCTCTTGGGTCCCGGATGGTTGTAGTCCTCAAAGATGTGATCCTTCCTCTTCTCCCAATCAAGGTAAGCCTCCGGGTCCACCTTTCCAGCAAAGGCAGGTGCCTCTAATTTGATGTGGTTCTGGTAGGGGGTCTGAATAAGCCGTGCTCGTGGAGGTCGGTTGTAATCCTTCTCCTCTTCTTCTTCTTGTCCATAGTCTTCTTGGGCCTCATTCCTCCTTGGCTTTGGTTGAGGATGGGGTCCAGGGTCATCTTCTTGGCGTTAGTCCCTGGTACTATGGCCGGGGTTGTCATGGATATGAACTCCATTCCTTAGTGGGGGGGATCCGGTTGGGAAAGGATTGTTTTGAGCCGTCCCCAAGTCAACTCACTAGGTGGGCCTAGGACTGGTCGTTGCTCAATCCGGGTAAGCCTATCACCCAAATCCTGTCGGACTGTGTCGATATCTTGCCTAACATTTCTTATCTCATGTTGTAGGTCGTGGATAGCTTGCATCAAGGCCGATTGTACATCATCTCTCATAGCGGCCATACGGACAACACCTAGAAGAAACAAGGGTGTAATTAGAACTTTTATGTAAGCAAAAGAAAAAAAGAATGGTAACGATGGATGTTACTCGATTAGAATGTTTCCTATTTGTTTTTTTTTAAATAGCTTAACAAACTAAATGATTTAGCAATAAACTTAAAAGGAAAGAAAATATGGTCGACCAGCAAGAAAAGGAAACCGCAATACTATAGACCCGAAAAGTAAACCAATTTGAAAACTCGACCAAAAAAATAGAAAACTCGGATATGCAACTTAATACTAACAATTCTTATGATTTTTTTTGAATGAAAATAGATCTAACAGGCCTTATTCTCGACAGGAATGAAGAACTAATGAAGAACACAACTTTTTTTATGTTGTGAATCTCGTGTCTTCTAGAGGTTTTGCTCAACAAGAAACTAGGCTAGAGAGAAATAGAGTAGTTGGCTATGGTTTATAGAAGTGTCTAATGACTTTGTCTTATTGCTTTCTTGTATATCAAATAAGTACAAAAGGGGATACATATATATACTAGTGTTTGGCCGACTTGCCCACATCACATACTCGATGTGGGACAAGTTAACAAGGCCCAAAGTCGGTTGGTCTAAGTACTAAATTGGCTGGCCCATCCGTGGTGCATATGGGCCGATTGGTCCATGTGTAGACCAAGTAGAGAATCCCACTTATGTGCATTCCCGAAACCGTCTGTTTCATAACACTCCCCCTGAATGCCATAACCGTCTAGAGTTTGCAATGCGTTTGGTATACAGCCTCGTTAAAACCTTTCTATAGTAAACCCAAAACCCAATGTGGTAAAAAGGGAAGTCATAGACAGGAAAAAGAGTACAGCCGCATTACTCCCCCTGAAGTGAACATCACTGAAGGTTCTTCAGTCTTCTCATTTCTATCTCTCCATGATGAGTCACGGATTGTATCATCCCTTCGGTTGAACTATGCATCGCCTTTAGGGATAATGGTCGAAACCTTCTTCCATTTGTGAATCACTATCGACCATCTAAGCTGGATCATCATCGACCGTATCACTCTTCTTCATTGACTGGGTTAATCATGTGTGATCAATACTTCTGAATGGTTTGATGAAGTTACTTGCAGCCTTGGCTTGTTTCAATGAGGTTGCAGTACCTCCATGAGTGAACTCATAACCTGTTTATGATCAAACAAAATTTGCATATGCAAAACCAATCTTCCCTTCTTTGGGTTGGTTAGTATGATTAGTGTAAACAAACTTTAAACCTTTTGTTCCATGTAAATAAATAACGAAGTATAAGTTTACTACTACCATTACCTTTCTTCATCATCAACTATATTGCATAGATGTATGCATGCTGATGGACTATGGTTATGATCAATATATCCATTTGATATAGATCTGGTCATCCATTTTATCAATGGTTAGCTTATATGGTCTCTATGGCTCATGATCAGGCCACTCGTGGTTGGGTCTTATGTTTCCTGACCTCTTTCTTAACCACGACCATATTGATCCATTTCTTGACCATTATACGTTTTATATGGTCATATGGTCGATTTTAATCGACTTTATGATCTAACCATTTTATCGACCATGCTTTGACCACAACCTTATTAGGTCGGATGGGTCTTTGCCCGTATGCACATATATGGTCGTATGATCAACCACTTTGATTTTCTGATCGTAATACTATGATCATATGGTTGTCCATGAGGTTTCCTTGGCCATAATTAGGTTGGCTCGCAGGTACCTTGGATAAGTTTCACTTCAGCAATATGGTCGACCGTTTGGTCGACATGATGATTATGTTTCTCGACCGCGGCCATTATGGCCATCATGGTCGGAATAAAGTGATTCCATTCAGCCTTCGACCTTACTGGTCTTTATACGAATGTTTAGTTCGATTTAGGTCCCTTGACCATGGCTGTATAACTTAACCCATCGATCATGGCTGTATGTTCAGCCATCCTTATATCGATGGTCTCGACCGCAGTGTTTATAGACTGCTATGGTCAATGTGGATGGAATCATTCTTTATGACCGTTTCCTATTTCTTTCAATATGTTCTTAGTTTTGAAACAACCATAAACCATATAGACCAGGATCTGAAGATCCAAATATTATGATCATAACTTGTCTAAGAATCAATCGATAACTTGTATCGTTTTGAAAATTGATCAACTTTCTTTCAAGTTGGTTTGTGAACACAAGGAATTTCACTCATGTAATGAATATATGAACTGATTATGATGGTTCTTATAGAACTCATTCACTAATTATCATTTGATTGATAATATCATATGCAGCTGCAGCTGTATCAGTTCTTAGATGGCTAAGGAACAAAGGCGTTCTTTGAGAAATTCTTTTCTCATCTTTATGTTACATTTAGTACTTTTATCCAGTGATTAATATATTGCTTACTACATCATCATTTCTTTCCAGACATTTTCATTTTGATTGTAGTAGCATCCACCACACATCTTATATCTGTTATAATCTGTTCCTTGGTCTCTGTGAGTAACCTTGTGTGATCAGCTATGTTCAAATGCTGTAAATAGGAACATGCACGTCTTAGACCACGTGACCATGCCCTTTTATCTCACGGTTTTCTTTTACTCACACGACCCCATTCACTGGTTTGATGGCGTTCTATGGCCAATACGTCCATCATTTCAATAGGTTCTTTAAACCTATTAACCCCACGTTTCTTATGAGTATGAGTACTCTCATGTGGGTTGGTGATCCTAGGTTTATATTCAAGTGCTACTTTGTATGCGCATTTTTATATCATTGGTATCGATACCCTTTTCTTCGTTCCATTGTGTTCCAGACATGACATAGTAGATTGCAATCTCATGATCTTTAATACTTTGGTGTTTGGCGTCCCTAATCACCTTAAGTACCATGGATTTTGGCGTCCCAAATTCCATTGTATGGTATCTTATATTGTGGTCGACCATATCTATGTCTGGAATGGTTTCCATTTATGACCTCGGGAAATTTTATGCACCATTTCATTTCCTTCCGAGGTTCCTTTATATTATGGAACATATTGGTCTATCTTGTATAGACTCTGTAGCAACTTGATTGTGTCTCTTCTAGGACAACAATTCATTGGTGCAAGCTGGTATTACTTTAGGGTCAATGTGTCTGGCATCTAGTGTTACTAGCTTTTATATCATTTGGACGTCTTATCTTTGCTTGTCCGAGGATCTTGCCAAGACAATTATGGTTGATACCATTCTATTTATGGTTGATACCATTCTCTTTACCAGCTTATAACTTTCTCCTTTTGATGTTGGATGGTCGGATTACTGATGCAATCCGTGAACCTGGCTACTTAATCTGATCACCCATATTTGGCTCAAAGTTCCTTATAATTCGTGGGAGAAAGTCGTACTCCCATCCAACATATATTCTCATCCACAATTCTCTGCAGAGGTTCCATCTTAAGTAGCACATATGTCTGTGGTGGAATACTCAGATTTCCTTAAGATGGTATATGTCTAGTTTATGACCCTTGACCTGAGATGAGAATATCTATGCTCACTTATATGGCCTGATGCATATCATCTTTGAACATGTATATTCTTGATGTCCTTAAGCATTAGGCTTGACGTGGATGATGTACCACCAAGAAATTTAAAACTCTAAGCCACTTATAGCATGGTAGTATACCATGGTACACGAATTTGTAGTATGGTTATGGACCACAGGATTTGTCCTCACTCCCCCTCATGAACATACTTATAATTTCTTGATGCTTAGGACAATAAAGCCTGATGAGTTTCCCTTGTGTACATGTTACACAACGTGAGATTTTATGGGATAACTCTTTGTGCCTTTTCTTTCTTTGCATCAAATTTGGAATCGGATGGCTAATCCGGTCATGCCATTAAATGTAATTTCGTGTGGTATACCAATCTGGTTACCATGGCTCTTTGGCTCGTATCATACTGATCCTTAGCATAGTATAGATCAGAGTATATAGGTATAGTCATTGACCACTTTCTTATAAGGCTTATAATCTGAAAAGGAACTGATGTTTCCTTTGCCCATTGGTTTAATGTGGAAACCATTTATACTGAGGTATATAACTCAATGGGTCTTTCATTTGGGTGTATGCCTTTTGTGGTCTTATAATATTGACTATCCTTATGTTATTTAATCAATCACTTTATAAAATAAAATAAAAAAACTTAGAAATATAAAAGCCTAAACACCAAAACATCACTTGGTTATTACTTCAACATGTCTGAAGTTTCATGATCCGTAGGATCGTCTTTGCTATGATCAACATCGTGACCCATAAGGTCATCTTGGTTGTGATTAAAGTCACCCTCATCATCCTGATACATCATATGAGCTTCTGGATTCTTGCCTTTTAGACTCTCTTGATAGAGGTTGACCAGATGCTTAAGGGTTCGGCAATTCTTTGCCCAATGGTTTGACATCCCGCATCTGTGGCAAGGTGAAGTCCTAGGATTCTGAATCCTTGAAGATATCCCAGTGCCTTTGCTTTTACCATGTCCATGATTGGACTGGTTTGGACAATCATAAGGGGTAGGACGCCCTTTGTTATGGCTACCACGTCCACGTCCTCGCATTTGACTTACGCGGTCGCGTCCTCGACCATATGAGGAACTGCGACCCTTATGGTCATAATGGACATGGTTGGCCTCTGTATCATATTTAGGCTGGGCATGATGTGCCTCTGGGAAAGGCTTAGTACCTGGGGGTCTAAGCTCACTGTTCTTCAAGAGCAGCTCATTGTTTTGTTCAGCAAGCAATAGACAGTGAATGAGTTCACTATAGGTTTTGAAACCCTTTTGTCTATACTGTTGCTGGAGCAACATGTTGCTTGAAGACATTGTCTGGAATGTCTTTTCTAAGAGCTGCGTATCAGTTACAATCTCGCCACATAGCCTCAGTTGTGAGACTATCCTGAACAAGGCTGAGTTGTACTCGTTCACGGACTTGAAGTCCTGAATCTTGAGGTGTATCCACTCATAGGTGGCCGCTGGATGAACCAGGGTCCTCAGATGATCATATCTCATCTTGAATTATTTCCATAGCTCATATGAATCATTCACTGTGAGGTATTGAGCTTTCAAGCTTTCCTCTATGTGATGTCGGATGTGCATAAGGGCTATTGAGTTTTCTCTTTTGCTGGCATTGCTATCTTCAATGATGCAATGCTCTAGGCCTTTGGCTCCGAGAGATATGTCAACATCTAATGCCCATTGCAGGTAATTATCACCTTTGACATTGAGGGGTGCAAAGTCCAAGTTTGTGATGTTTGGCATCTGAAAATGAGTTTCAGATTGCTTAGGTCTTGTTATACCACATTTCTTGTCCATTTAAAATCGTAATGAAAATCAGTTTGAAAACCGATTGGACAAGCACACGGTCTGGCTGTACGTCATGGTACGCTTCATCGACCTATGTGGTTCGTGGTCTATCTGTTGATACGGATCATCGACCATCCGCGATCTAGACGTACATGGTACGCGTCATTGATCGTTGCGGATCAAGGTCTAGCCGTACCTGAGGGTAGGCATCATTGACCCAAATGGACCTTGGTCTATCCGCATGGTGCGGGTGATCGACCGTCTGTGGTCGTGGTATGACCACGGTTCGTGGTTCGTACGGATCACTGCGGGTTCGTACTGAGTGGTACGTGATCGGTCGTATCGCATGGTACGTACCGTCTGTCATCCGAGTTCGTGGTCCGTCCATACCGCATGGTATGTACCATCCGCGGTTCATGCCTTAATCGTGGGTCGTGGTTCGTATGGGTTACCACGGGTTCATACCTTATGGTACGTGACTGGCCGTGCCTGACTTTCATCCGCGTTCGTGACCCGTCCGTACTGCACGGTACGTACCACTGACCATTCGCGGTTCATGGTCTAGCATCCTCGACCATAGGTCTAGCATCATTGACCAGTGGGTCTAACATCATCGACCAATAGGTCTAGTATCATCGACCAAAGTATAAAAAAAAAAACTTTCTTTAACTAATCTAGGTGTTTAAGATTTAGATCTTATAATTCTAGAAATTTGGAAAGTTTCCATTTTTTAGACGAGATTCCTTTTTAGTTCTTAGATCTATATGAAACAATTGATCAAACTAAGAGAGAAAGAGAGGATCGCCGATTAGGGTTTCGGATGGTGTTGGGGTTGTGCCACCTTGTTGAGCTTCGATCTAGGACTCGAGATGGTTGGGCTTAGAGCAGGATCGTGCTGATAACGTGTTGTGAATCTCGTGTCTTCTAGAGGTTTTGCTCGATAAGAAACTAGGCTAGAGAGAAAGAGAGTAGTCGGCTAGGGTTTATAGAAGTGTCTAATGACTTTGTCTTATTGCTTTCTTGTATATCAAATAAGTACAAAAGGGGATACATATATATACTAGTGTTTGGCCGACTTACCCACATCACATACTCGATGTGGGACAAGTTAACAAGGCCCAAAGTCGGTTGGTCTAAGTACTAAATGGGCTGGCCCATCCGTGGTGCATATGGGCCGATTGGTCCATGTGTAGACCAAGTAGAGAATCCCACTTATGTGCATTCCCGAAACCGTCTGTTTCGTAACATTTTATGGGTTTTATATTTTTGGCAGAAATGAACAACTAAATGCAACAAATGACAAACAATTTTCTTTTTATGGTTTTATGAGTAGATAAACTAGATGCAGCATGAAACAAGTGATTCTTATGGTTTTTTTCTATGATTATGCAAGACAGAAACTAAATGAAGAAAAAACAAACGATTTTTATAGGGTTTTTGATTTATGAATGCAAAAACAGAAATGAACTAAAAGCCGAATGCAAATAAAAAGAGACAAGGATACATACGACCTGATACTGAAGGAAATTCAACTCTGATACCAGAAATGATACAAGCCTAGGCTATCAAAGGCTGTATGACCCGAGGAAAGAGAGATGGAGCCGATCTACACAAGGGGTGATCCGTTTGGGAAGATCTAATCGTCCAAAAGGAATTCGAGTAACAAGTAACTTGATGGAACGAAGTGCACCACACGAGGGATGGGAATCTCGTCATACAACACAATCCTCTAAACCGTGGAGGTTGTGGTCTCACAAGGTAAGAGGAGGGAGGCGAGTTCTTACTAGAGCTCTTAGGGTTTTCACAAGGAAAAGTTTTAGTTTTATATCATGCGTGAAAAGAGTACAAACAGTTTATAGGGGACTTATATAGATTTCCATTACTGTGGTGCCTTCGAGTGTCTTTGAAGCAAATAATAAAAAGTTTTGGACTAAAACAAAAACCTAATAGTGGTGCAGGCCATCTAAAAAAGTATGGGAATAAAATTCAAAGAAAAAGAAAACAAAAGGACCAAAGCTGCAAAATAATTAAATCGTTAGAAAATATGAATTTAAATGCTTTCCCTTTGGGTCGGTTTGATTGGTCCATAATGCATGCTATACGTGCTGATCCTCAATGCTGATGATCCGCAAGTTGTTGCGGGTTTGATCTGGAATGAATGGCCAAAGGTCTTCACTTGGGGTCTTAGTCTTCTCGGTTGGTCCATCATTCTTGATACTTGGTTCTTGATCAACTTGTTCACCAGTTGGCTTAATTTTTGTTGGATTATCCTAAAATTGATCAAAGGCAAGCATCATGCTCTCATTAAACTTATGCTGAAGTATCTTATCTCTTTGTCTAGTCATAGGTCCCATGAACACAATAGGCATGGACACTTCTTGGGCAGCTTCTGGTTTGGACATCTTAGTGATCATGTCTTTGATTTCATGTTCGGTTATATCTGGTTCCGGTTCAGTTGGAATGTCCTCATCATAGGCCCTCGGAGTCCAGGTCTCCATATGGCGACCTAGGCACTCTGATTCCAGGTTGCCATATGGTGACCTAGGCCCTCCGAGTCCGGGTTGTCGTATGGCGACCTAGGCTCTCCAACTCTGTGTTGCCGGATGGCGACCTAGGCTCTCCGAGTCCGGCTCGCTGTATGGAAACCTAGGCCCTCCAAGTTTGGGTCGCCGTATGGCGACCTTGGCTCTCCGAGTCTGGGTTGCCGTATGGTGACCTAGGCTCTCCGAGTCCGGGTCGCCGTATGGTGACCTAGGCTCTCCGAGTCCGGGTCGCCATATGGTGACCTGACCTTTCAAAGACTAGTTCTCCATATGGCGACCTGGGCTCTAAAATTGTGGGTCACCATATGGGGATCTGTGTCTTTCCTTTGTATACTTCTTCGATTCGCGATCTAAATGCTTTTCATTTTGTCTCAGTCGGAGTTTCCGTTGAGATTTTACGAGTAAAACAAGTAAGAGTCGCCAAACAAACCTCGGCTCGCTAAATACAACGTTCAGGTTGCCATATGGCGATTGAGACCACACCACTTGGTTTCTCTCTTGAATATCTATCGAAATGTTCTGTGTTTCGTATCAATCGGAGTTACCGTTGGAAATTTACGATAAAAACCAGGAAGACTCATTTTCCCAAATGAAGTTCATGGTTATCGTGTAAACAGAAACGATTAAATCAATACCACAATTGGCTAATACTATTCGAGAAGTGTGAACTTCTTAGCTAAAGAGAATTCTTATCATTAAACATTCTTTCGAAGAAATCGTAAAAACGTTTAAGTCGAAATACGGCCCAAAGAGGCCTAGAACGCGGCTACAAACCCACTTGCGATTTCATACAAAATTGAACACAGCAACGTTATGACGGTGTATCTTTACTCGCAGAAGAAGATAAATTTCGCGAAATCAGAAGATAAACGTCAAGTTTCCAAGATATTGGTGAAGATAGAGATAAAAAGGAAAGTTTCCGCGAAGCGATAAACTCAGCCTAGGGGAAAAAAAGGAAAGAGGAACCGAACCAGAAGGAATATATAAGGGGAGCTAACGCTAAAGGCGCAGTGGATCCGAAGTTTTAGACCTAGAATAACTCTGCTAGCTTAGAAGAAGTTAGAATATAGACGGCTGCATACTCGAAAATTTACTTAGATTCTTCTCCATCTCTGCTCTTTGATTCTCTTTGTTAGCTAGATTCTACTTGTTTTGTTCTTCGGAAAATCCTGTAGCTTTTTCTTATCAATCAATAAAACACCTATGTGAAACTTACTATCGATATTATGTTATCTCTTTCTTCTTTGTTTTTGGGTGTTTACGCAGACAATCCGAGACCTCTGGGAAAGTCGTGTTCTCTCGGCTTTTCCTTAATTTACGAAGATTGACAGTGTGGATTTCGGTTACCACATTTTGGTGCTAGAAGGAGGGGGGGTCGGATTCTCTAACTCAAAAATCACTGAACAACTTATAAACGATATGCCTAACCAAACAGGGAGCAATGTCATCTCCTTCAAGGATATCGAGCTTGCAAGGATATTGGTCGACACTGGAAGATCGGCCGGTATCATCTTCAAAAACACCAACGAGAGAAAGGAAATCGATCCATCCAAAATCGAGGAAGACCTAAACCCGGTAGTAAGACTCTCGGGGAGGCTACCATTACTCTTTGCACAATCAACCTCTCGGTTAGAGACAGCATCATAACAAAAGTCATAGAGTTTCTATTTATCGGTCGACTCACATCATATAACACGATTGTAGGAACTCCATGGCTGAATTCAGTGAAGGCTGTCCCGTCAACATACCACATGTGTCTCAAATTCCCAAAGATTCGCGGCATCGAGACAATCTGAGGGAATCGAAAAATCTCGCAAGTCTGTTTTGCTGTTGAACTAAAACGAAAGGGCTCATCATCAGAGACTCCTTCCAACAAGAAAAGGAAGTCATCGGTTGATAAAAATGCCTTAGGACCAAACAAAAGAGAAATATTTTTCCAGTCGCGAGTGGCCGAAAGACTCGATGGAAAATGCGAACCAACCTGCGAACCCGTGGTCTTGACGAAGCATTCCGAGACCGCTGCGTTGAAATCGGCCCTAAACTTCGCGAGTCCTTAAAAAATGGAGCTTATCGCCTGTCTGAAAAAGAATTACACGTGTTCGAGTGGGCTTCGGATGACATGCCAGAAATTGACATCAACATTACATTTCACGAACTTAACGTGGATCCAACTTTCAAACCAGTCAAATATAAAAGACGAAGTTGGGTCCTAAAGGGGCCTCCGCAGTTAACGATGATGTCCAGAAACTCAAGTCGAATCCATAACAGAGGTAAGGTATCCTGAATGGCTCGCTAACTCAGTCGTCGTCAAAAAGAAAAAGGCAAGTGGCAAGTCTGCGTCGATTTTACCAATCTCAACAAAGCATGTTCAAAGGATAGTTTCCCACTGCCTCACATCGATCGAATGCTCGAAGCTACGGCAGGAAACAAACTATTGTCATTCATGGATGCTTTATCCGGGTAAAATCAGATCATGATGAACCCGGATGATCAGGATAAAACTGAATTGATAACCGACTGCAGTATTTACTGTTACAGAGTAATGTCGTTTGGCCTTAAGAATACCGGTGCAAATTATCAGCGATTGGTTAACCGAATGTTCTCCGAACAGCTCGGAAAATTTTTTTAAGTATACATCAACGACATGCTCGTAAAATCTCTTGAGGAGAAAGACCATGTCAACCATCTCCAAGAATGCTTCGAGAGGTTAAACATACATAACATGAAACTAAACCCCCTAAAGTGCAGGTTCGCAGTAGCATCAGGATAATTTTTGTGATACCTCATGACCTTTCGGGGAATCGAGGGTAATCCAAAACAGACCACCGCGCTGATTGAGATGGCATCTCCAAGAACCAAGCGGGAGGTGCAGAGGTTAAAAGGTATAGTCGCAGCACTCAATCGTTTTATCTCGCGATCAACGGATAAATGCATACCTTTCGACAACACCTTGAAAGCGAATAAAAAGTTTGAATCTACCGAGGAGTGCGAGAAAGCTTTCCAACAGTTGAAGCACTACCAGGCCACTCCCCCGGTGCTCGAAAGACCCGTAGAAGGGGACCATTTGTTTCTGTTCGCAGTATCCATAACAGCCGTAAGCGGAGTCCTCGTCCGAGAAGAACGAGGCGAACAAAAGCCCATCTTCTACATAAGTAAAACCCTGCTGGATGCAGATACGCGTTACCCGCTAATGGAAAAAACTAGCTCACGTGGTCGTAATGTCAACCCGAAAACTGAGGCCTTATTTACAATCTCATACAATCGTGGTACTAACATCATTTCCGCTGCCGAAATCTTGCATAGCCCCATTCAATCTGGAAGGTTAGCAAAGTGGGCAGTCGAGCTAAGCGAATACGATATCGAGTATTGAGCGAAAGCTTGTGCAAAATCCCAAGTTCTCGCTGACTTCTTGGTAGAGCTTCTTCCAATACGGTGCACAACGAACCAAGATCCGGCATTTGGCTTAAGCAGATTATCCAAGAACTCCTATGAAATTTAGGGTTTCCTGACTTTCTAAGTTTACGGAAATCGACGGTGTGGAATTCGGTTCCTACAGTTTGGCGCTAAAATAAGGGGGACTTAAGGATTAATCTTTCTAGCTACCCCAGAACACCCAGTCAAACATGTCAGCTGATGATGTCAACAACCAACAACCTCGCGAAGATGCAAGCCGCGTCAACGTTGACAATACTCTGCGACCAACAGTCACGAGGTTAACTCTGAGCCCAACACCGCTGCAGTCGAGGAGATGAAGAAACTGATCTCCGGCTATGAAAAAAGAGCAGAAGAGCAGGATAAGCTCATGGAATCACTCCCTAAGCAGGTCAAAACCATAACTGGGAGAACCCAAGCTGCCCTTACCACTAGGATCCATGGAAGAAGATTCGATTTTGCAACTCCTTTGGACTGGTCCGGGAACGCACAGGACAAGCTTTCGGGATAAAATCCATACGAAATCACTCCTGCACCAGCCCGAAAAATTCCAGGCGATCGTCCACCATTGGAAGAGAACAAGGAAGAGGGGGAAATCGAGCGCGTCAACGTGGACTCCAGAAGTGAGTCAGAGCCTTCGGTCCAAGACACGGACGTGCATCTACGAAGGACAAGGAGCCACATGGCTCAGGGAGACCTGCTTGACAAACCCATGACAGAGGAGGAAGAAAACCTCTTCTGGGTAGAGGAGGAGAAGCTGGCAAAAGAGCAGACTTGGAGAACTCACAGAAAACGTCGACTGGCTCGGAAAACCGCTGACGGTGATTCTGAAATCCGCAATCTTCGTAATGATCTCATGAAAATGGTCACGGAGGTTAAAGCAGTGAAATCTCAGATTCATCATGCGACTAGCTCCGCCCCAGAGATAGACTAGCTGCTCGAGGAAGCTCGTAAAACTCCCTTCACATCTCGTATCGTTAACACCAGAGTATCGGATCCTGGAAAGATAAAGGTGCCAAGGTTAACGGTACGACTGATCCCAAAGCACACTTACAAGACTTTGAGATCACGATGGGAAGGGCAAAATTTAGAGACAGCGAAAGAGATGCCGGCCAATGCTGCCTCTTTGTCGAAATATTGAGGGAGCCGCTCTCGAATGGTTCTCTCGCCTTAGGCGAAATTCCATCAGAAGATTTCTCCGAATCACTTTGGAGTTTCTCAAGCAGTACTTGATGTTTATCAATCAAGAAATTTCCGACATCGACCTATGGAGCTCAGCTCAAAGGGAAGACGAATCACTCCGCGACTTTGTCAACTGGTTCAAGCTCGTTATGGGTAGAGTCAGCAGGACCAGATATAGACATGAACGCGCTTCAAAAGACGCTCTGGTATAAAATTGATCACCCATTAAAAACTGCGTACAATTCAGGACGCGTTGCACAATGCCACAGTCTACATCATGATCGAAGAAGAGACCAAGGTTATGTCGAAAGCACAAACCAACGAAAAATTCTTTGGAAGACTCGGCTCTTGATCAGAAGTCGAAAAAGAAGAAAACTACCCATCGAGAGGGAGAAGAAACCAGGGGGCGCAAAACTATGCCATCAACTCCAGCTCGGATCTAGGGCAAACCACAGGCAGCGCGTGGACCTGAAAAGTTCTTGGAGCGAGATTGGCAGCGAAACTAATCGCAGGAGAAATTTCAGGGGTAACGAGCGTCAAGGACCTCATCCGCGATTCTGATCCTCCCCCAAAAACCGACAAATCTCCCCAGACTGAGAGCTCTTAAGGGTATAAACGCGGAAGGAAGCAGGATGAGAAAGGCAACAACATAAATTGTCGCAGGATAAACATGATCATCGGAGGATGATAGTTCTGCGGTGACATGGTCCCGTCGATAAAGGCTTATCAGCGAAAGGCTAAAGCAAGCGAAAACTCGCCGACCTGGTCTCCACCCTTGGACGACCAAAAGAATGCCATCACCTTCGAGGGGGAATAAGTCCGCGGAATCTATCAACCCCACTATGACCCGCTTTTCATCGATTTCATAATCACAGATCTTGAGGTCACCAGAATCCTCATCGATACATGGTGCAAAACTAATGTCATCTTCAGCGATACACTAAAGAGGATGAACGTCGAGCTGAAAGAGGTCTGATAGGGCCTGATATTTACCACTAGTTTTCCATGATATCCGTCTTATTTAGAGTCTATTATATGTGTTTAGAGTATGTTTTAGAGTATTTTCAGGTTCAGGTACGTTCTGGAGAACTTTGGTGATTCTGGAGCTTTTAGAGATCCAGAACTGCGAAGATGCGTCAGATGTTTAGCTATGGATGGATACCTTCCCACATTCAGATTAAGATATTTTAATAGAATATATAGCTTTGAGTTAGCTTTCCAATGCCACCGGTTTTAGGTCCATCGGACGGTTAGATCTAAAGTTATGCCTGATTTACTGAAGAGTGGTCTGTCTCCCTCGTGAGAGAAAGCTGTTGAGGGGATGAATGAGTGTTGATCGACGGCACAGCCTTACCATCGATCGACGGTGATCCCAGAAGACAGGCCAAACTTTTTTTATGGCCGACTTAAGCCCAGATGTCATGGCAAGTTACCAGAATACCCCTGCACGAGTTTAGACCTAATTTATATAGTTTTCAAAGCCTTTGTTGACGGCTAAGCTTCATTCTTTCTCTTGTTCTAGGGTTAGGAGAGAAGGGAGGAACTCCTTTAGAGTCCTCATGGAACTCCTTTGGTTCTTTATTTGATTTATATTCTATATCTATTATATTCATCTGTGATTTCTGTGAAAAAGATCATGTCTGAGTAGATCTTTTGTTAGGTTTAGGGTTTATTAATTGTATTGATGGATTAGCCAAAAAAATAGAATTGCTAGGGTGATTATTAGATCTATCAATTTGTGGTTATTGCTTGTGTTCTAGAGTAGCTAACTAGAACCCTGATCATAGGATAATTAGTCGCAAGCGAGAGCATGGTCTACTACCATAATTCATCCTACTAAGCTAGGTTGCTAGAAACTAACGAGAGTTGATTTAGTTAATTTAGTGAACTTATCGAATTAGGTCATAAAGGTTGACTTAAGAAACCATAATCGACGCATGATCATTTTCATCAATTGACGGTCATTCCGTGTCAACAAGCAAGAGATGAGACAGCGGACTTAGTCAATAGATTAAACTTGCAGCGAGAGCTGGTCGTCTTTTACATTAGATATCGAGTTCAATGATAATACCCTTAGCCTTTATCCTCTATAATCGACTTTCCTGAAACCCTAGATCTAGTTATTTATTATTGTTGTTTACTTACCAATCAATCAATTATCTGCTATATTTTATTTACTGCTTATTAATCTATTTGCTTAGATTAATCGAGACTGTATTGAGTTTATTGTGTCCCCACGCTCCCTGTGGATTTGATCCTTTAATACTACAATTCGACCTCTCTTGGCAACAGTAGTTCGTAGGGTTAATTTGATAGAGTTTGCATTGAAATACATAAAACACCATCACGTCAAATTTGGCACCGTTGTCGGGGAGCAAGGATTCGCCATTTGACTCAATCTGTTTGATTTAGTGTAGGTATTTTTCTATATTAGTTTACTTACATAAATTTTTTTCTTGTGTTTCAGGTACATACTAGTAACAGGAAGCAATGAGGAGAGGATTTTTGGGTTCTTCAAAAAAGGAACCTGCTGATTCGCGCACGATCCATAAATCTACGAGGGCAGTCGACACCCTCCAAGCAGTGATCGATTCCAATGAGAAGCGAGCATCGATCGACACCAACACTTCACCGTTGATCGATACTAACATCATGACATTGATCGACACCCACTCTTCGCCGTCGATCGATACTACTTGCAAGAAGATAAAGAAGGCCGAAGTTCTCACACTGAGTGTTGACAAGATGGTATCTTACAAGATGAATGAGGTCGTGCGCACAACAGTGCATGGCAATTGATTCATGAACAGGGGACTGAAATCCCTGATGCTACTGCTATTACTGTGAATTTTAGGATTGAACGACAAAAGGAACTTAGAGACTACAACAGGACTGAGGATTCTTACGCCAAAAGGTTTGTGATGCGTCATTCTTCACCACAAATGAATATCTTTGAGCTGAATCCTGCATATATATCTCTTGTGGGTCAGCATCCTTTTCATGGTCTTCCTCATGAATGTCCCAGTAGCCACCTTGAATCATTCAATGATTTAGCGTCAACCATTAAGTGCAATGAAGTCTCTGAAGATTACTACTTCTGCAAACTATTCCCATATTCTCTTGCTGGAGAAGCAGCATGTTGGTTCAAAAGGTTGCCACCAGGATCTCTCACTACCTATATGACATCTCGAACGCCTTCCTCACCAACTTTCTCTATGATACTGAAGCAAATATGAAGATGGATATGGAAGCTATGCTGACATATATGGTAGAGGAAGAAGAAGAAGAAGATGGATATGGAGAGCTGAGCAGAGTAGAAGAAGCCGATTTGAGTGATCTGACTTCAGCATAGATCGACACTAAGACTTCAATGTCGACCGACGTTAAGACCTCAACATCGTTCGACACTAACCCCTGTTGTCGATCGACACCATTCTTGGATCTAGAGGAATTCGTGAAGCAGTTGGATGAAGCACAACCTGAAGATTCGGGTCAGGACTCGGAGCAGAAGCTTGGTGACGATCAGCAATTTTCGGGAAGAGATCTGGAAACTTCACCAAAAACTAGCATCAATCTGCACCCGCCCGAAGGCATCGATCGATAACCATCCGACTACATCGATCGACACCCAAAGGACTGCATCGATCAACACTACACAGCTGATATCGATCGACACTTATTATTGGACGAACCAGGTTACACAGTTGAGCTGGAACCAGTTGAGGAGAGAATGCACAAGTCTGAGACCTTACTCCTTGCTGTCCCTGAACATCTACGACCACCTATCTGCACAGACGAAACTGCTTGTTTTCACAAAAGAGCAAAGATTGTACATGACCCTGTGAAGTTTGTGGTTCCTAGTGCTGTTTTTGAGGTTGAATTTCCTATTCCACCAGATGGAACTGTCCATGTGGATCTCTACGTTGAGGTATTTGATGATTTCCAGCATAATTTTTTTCTCAGAGAGTATTGAAGTAAGAAGGTGACGTTGACCAAGGACCATCGGTCCCCGCATCGATTGACACCATCATTGATGAATCGATCAACGCCACCATTGTAACATCGATCGACATCAACACTAGAGCCTCGATCGACACTCATCACGGATCAGAGCATAATGAGTTTAAAGTGTTCATTATCTCTTCGATGGAGACACCACGAGATCAGAAAAGTCTGGGGGAAAGAAGAAGAGAAAAAGGATCAAGGAAGGTCCTTGGTTATCATTGATTCCCCACTTCTCGGATGGTGCCAGGAAGTGCAGAGTGTGCAGAAGATTCTTCTCGCAGCCGTTTGCAAAGCTTCTAGCACTCCTTATTGCTGAAATGATAGACAAAGGAGAAGAGTCAGTGGAAGCTTTCACAAAAAGGGTGATGAAGCTGAAGATATTGGACACAGAGAGATGTTCTGGAGAAAATTCCCAATCTCATCCGGACTGAATCAGAGTTTCAAAAACGTCAAGCTAAAGACTTAAAAAAAGCGCTGAGTGCAAGGAAACCCACTGTTTAGTAAGTTTTAATTAGATATTATTTTTCATTTATTACTAATTTTTGTATTTATTTATTTCAGGTAAAAAAGAGCAGAGGAAGATAGTCTGCGCAGAGCATTTATCGACACTTGATCACTGTCGATCGACGAATCAAACCGAGCACCGATCGATCGCCACTTAACTGTGTCGATCGACGGTCACCATCAGCAAGAAGGTATATCATTTTTCCTTGTTAAATTTTTTCCTTATGATTTATTTTCTTCACCAATCTCAGAATGTATAGAACTGGAGATAGTGTTGTTTAAGTCTTGGGGAGTTATTACTGATATTGTGTTCGATTTTCAGTTTTATTTTCAATAATTACAAAAAAAAGAACAGAGTAGAAACTGCGAGGTGTACCATCGATCGACACTAAAAAATAAACATCGATTGACCATGGATCATGACCATCGGTAGACACCATCCATCTGCCATCGATCGACACTCTTTTACAGAGTCTGGTATCAATTTTTCTCTCTTATGATTTTTACTTATGATTTTTCTTTCGTAACTAATCCGGGACGGATTACACTGGGGACAATGTAATTTAAGTCTGGGGGAGGTTCGCTAATGCTATTTTATTTGTTTTGAGTCTTATTTACTATATATATATATAAAAGCTTTTCAAAAAGTTTTATTGAGTCAAGAAGGGGACTATGATCAAGATTTATTATTGACTAACCACAATTTAGCACCATTCTTAGAAGGTTGTTTGCAGACATTACTAGAGATACCAAAGTGGAGCATCTTGCCACTATATCACACTTGCTTAGAAAGTTGAAGGAACCGAAGCTGATTTCCAACACTAATCCTGACATTATTAGCTTGCTTCTGGATTTGGTATACACTGGATCAGATTCCTTGTGCAAGTCTGGAAGGTAAAAGTTTGTGTCTTTCTGATTCCCCTCTCTCTCCCCTTCATATTAAAAAAAGGAGTCGAACAGGATTTGGTGGCTACAACCGTTAAAAGCTTGATTTTTATGATCGTAGAAAGAGATAAAGGTCAAAAAGAAGTGAACATGATCTGGTGACAAAAACCATTAGGGCTTGATTCATGGAAGTCTATCCAAATATCTCAGTCAATTAAAAAAATAAAATGTTACCCTAAAAAGAAGGGAGACATTGACTACGAAGAAGTGAGAAAAAAGAGAGTAAAGGAATCGGAGAAGACTATCTGTGTGTTCAGATACTTGCAAGGGTAAGAGTCCATATATCCTTTGATCGATACTCCCAAGGTGAAGCATGCACTTTTATTTTATGCAAAGAAATGAAATGAGTAGAGGGGCGAGTCAGACTAGTATTTGCTAAGTTGTTGGTAGAATGGATTTGGTTGCTATACTAGGATAGGGTATATAAAGTTTCTCTATGATTGACTTGATATGATGTGGTTGCAACAAAGTAGGGTGATATTTATACTTAGACATTATGTGAGTCTTCGCTTTTCAAAACCTCTTCGACAGGCTTGTTTGCTTCAGGACAAGAAAAAAAATAAGTCAGGGGGGAGTTGATATAGCCTATTTATTAGCAGTTTTAGACCATGTTATAGGCTCTATTTAGAGTTTGTTATGTGTGTCTAGGCTATGTTTTAAGGTCTTGAGGACAAGCAAAAGATTAAGTCCGGGGGAGTTGATAGGGCCTGATATTTACCAATTTTTTGCCATGATATCAGCCCTATTTAGAGTGTATTATATGTGTTTGGAGTATGTTTTAGAGTATTTTCAGGTTCAGGTACGTTCTGGAGAACTTTGATGATTCTGGAGCTTTTAGAGATGCAGAACTGCGCAGATGTGTCAGATGTTTAGCTATGGATGGAGACCTTCCCTCAGTGAGATTGGTTTATATTTTTATAGAAGATATAGATTTGAGTTACCTTTCCAATGCCACCAGTTTGAGGTCCACCGGACGGTTAGATCTAAAGTTATTCCCGTTTTACTGAAGCATGGTCTGTCTGCCTTGCTAGAGGAAGCGTCGAGGGGATGTATGACTGTCGATCGACGGCACAGCCTTACCATCGATCGACGGCACAGCCTTACCATCGATCAATGGCACAGCCTTACCATCGATCGACGGTGATCCCAGAAGACAGGCCCGGCTAGTTTTATGGCAGACTTAACCCCAGATGTCATGGCAAGTTACCAGAATACCCCTCCATGAGTTTAGACCTAATTTATATAGTTTTCTAAGCCATTGTTGATTGCTAAGCTTTATTCTATCTATTTTTCTAGGGTTAGGAGAGAAGGTAGGAACTCCTTCAGAGGCCTCCTGGAACTCCTTTGGTTATTTATTTGATTTCTATTCTATATATATTCTATTCATCTATGATTTCTGTGAAAAAGATTATGTCTGAGTTGATCTCTTGTTAGGTTTAGGGTTTATTAATGGTATTAATTGATTAGACAAACAATAGAATTGCTAGGGTGATTATTAAATATATCAATAGAATCGTGTTTATTACTTGTGTTCTAGATTAGCTAACTAGAACCCCGATCATTGGATAGTTAGGCGCAAACGAGAGCATGGTGTACTACCAGAACTAATCATGTTGATCTAGTTTGCTAGAAACAAACGATAGTTGATTTAGTTAATTTAGTGAACTTATCGAATTAGGTCATAAAGCTTGTCTCAAGAGAGCATAGATCGATGCAGGATCATTGCTATTGATCGACGGTTAATTTGTGTCAACAAGCGAGAGCTGAGACATCGGACTTAGTCAATAGATTATACTCGCAGCGAGAGCTGGTTGTATTTTACATTAGATATTGAATTGTATGATAAATACCCTTCGCCTCTATCCTCTATAATCCACTGCCCTGAAACCCTAGATGTAGCTATTTATTATTATTGTTAACATACCAATCAATCAATTATCTGCTATAGTTTATGTAATGCTTATTAATCTATTTGCGTAGCTTAATTGAGACTCTATTGAATTTACTATGTGCCCACGCTCCATGTGGATTCGATCCCTAAATACTACAATTTGACCTCCCTTGGCAAGAGTAGTTCGTAGGGATAATTTGATAGAGTTTGCATTGAAATACATAAAAGACCACCACGTCAAGGTCGTACCAACACCAAAGTCATTAACCAGCTTTTGTGGCATAACCGAAATGACTCTCGAATCGATCAAAATTCCCGGTCATGGCAAAAGAAGTACAAAAAATCGTCGATTTTGCAGTCGTCAAATTCCCCGGCATCTACAACGTGATCATGGGAACTATGTGGATAAATTACATGAAGGCAGTCCTGTCAACCTACCACTTAGGCATCAAGTTCGCAATTCCAAACAGACCTTCCGCAATCTAGGTCTGCCAAAAACAGTCGTGACTTTGTTTCTTTTCCCGATACAAGCTAAGACAGATCACGGCTACTTCTATTATGAAACCCAAATGAGTAAAGACCACTCAGCCACCGACTGAAAACGTCTGTGAAAAAGATGACCCAAAATCGTCATCCCAAGAAACGGCTCTAAACGAAGAAAATAAGAAGGCATCCAAGCCCGATGCAACAACCCAATCGGAGGAGATAATCCTGGAAGAAGACGCTGATCCTGCCACAGTCTCTGCGACTAAGGTGGTCGACGCAACTGCGGCCGAGTAAAAATGTCGTCACCAAAAACTGAACAACGAGATGGCTTGATCCTTGAAAGGGGTACATAGGAAGCTTGTCTAATGACGAGTTCAGCTATCCCCTCTTTAAAAAGGGGGGGGGGAGTGGGTGCGTATACGTATACTCCCACATTTTAAATATTCCCTTGTACTCGATATTTAAGAAAAAATTCTGATAATTAGAAAACGCAAATCTCGCAAACCTCTTTTATCACATGAACATCTAAAGTCATTCTGAACCAAACAAGTATGAACCAAACTTCTTCGGTGCGAACACTTATACATAAACACCTTTCGGTGGAAAACCATCAACCAAAATTCGAGGCTCCATCTTCAAAGAGGTCAAACAGTTCACACTCGAAATCATCCCCTTGCACAACATGTAATTTCGGAACACAATGCGAGACGTTGCATAAAATCTTCAAAAACATCTTCTCAAAACTAGAAAACAGTCCATCCGTGACTATAATCATAAACAAGCACTTTCTGTTACACCTCACTCATAGATTGTCCCCGACGAGTACATTAGCCATCTTGAACAAACACATGTAACCTTTCTCATGAATGGTTCCCATACATCCGACTAGGATAATTGCGCACAAAAAATCCGAAATTTTGGTCAGCACTTCCAAGAGACTTAAAAAATTTTCTTGAAGAGATGCTTGGTTCCGACCATACAAGTCGTATAAGCCGAGGACATATCGTGGACTTTAAAATGGTGCAGAATCAGGTTGAAATCGCAACATGCAAAATGAAAGTCGATTAGTCATTGCATAGCCTTAACCGAGAGTAAACCTAGGTCTTGCCCTAAACCCATCACACTGGTCTCTTACGTCTCAAGACATGAATACTGAAAGATACGAGATCCTGAAAGCATGCCTCTTCGTTCACATCGAAATGCTCGCAGAACCTTTTTGCACATCTCGAACAAGCAATGAACAAAACGATCTACAAAGAAGAGTTAGGATATGAGATGACAACTCATAATCTTCCCTCTACATGCAACTACTCGAAACACTCTAAAAATCTTAAATACTTTCAATAAAAAAGATAATTCAAATCCATCTAAGGTAGGGATTCAAAGCCACATACGGCCAGTTCCGACAATAAAAACGGCCACATAAGGCCTAAGCACGAACATAAAAACTGCCACACATGGCCCGACACACAACTAAGCATAAAACAGCCACTCATGGCCACATATAGATCATAAACCAGAGAACATATTCTAAATCCTTCAAGGGTCCAATACGAAGTCTCCCGACATCGAACGACTAAACATGCCTGCAGGTTGATCCACCTCGACCCCCTCGTCGGCAACCTCGGTGGCGGTCTCCTCAGTATCAGGAGAAACTGGGATGGGATCACAGTATCCCAGCACATTCTCCTCGAGAGGAGGAACCAGAGTCTCGACACCTTCACACTCATCCATGTAGCCGGTCATCTTGGCCATCTCGGTCTGGAAAACGTAATCGCTGGCGTTGTCCGCGACAAGGCACGAACGGCTCCAAGGCACTCCCGGAAATCACCCATGAGCTCTTGGGCTCCCGTAAACTTCCCAAACTTGGTCCTGAACTGAGCAGCATGACCCACAATCATCGCAGAAACCTCACGCTTCCCTCGCCTCTCCGCACGACGAAGAGCTTTAGCATGCCTTCTATACAGACCTGGTGTCGGAGCTCATGGGCGGAAGTCGCTTCTCGGATAGCAGCCGCCTCGTTCTCCGCTCTCTCGGCCTTAAAATGGCAGAATCACGCCTTCCGGTAGCTCGCCTCAAGGGCTGACTTGAATGCAAGCAGTCCATGTGTAAGTTGGAAGCTAAGGAAATTTGCCCCAAAAAACATATATACAGTAGAACAAGCAAAGTTCAGGTTACTAACCGCGTTGACCATCCTAGAATCCTCCACGAAGGCTTTCGACGTTGCCTGACCTTCCACGGTAGGAGGAAGGCAAGAATCAGATGGAAGCCCATTAAAAAGGTCATCAAAGTTACAATCCGGCAGGGGAAAATCGCTAATGCAGCTCCCATCACATGGGGCAAAGTTTGAAGGCCATCCACGCAAGGGGAAGTCATCCGAAAGGAATTCGGTGTCACCTAGCTCAATCCCTTTGCTCCTAGAGGGCCCTGCATTCTCTCGAGACACTGGAACATCCCTCGACACAAACTCGTTCATATCGGATTCAGATCCTTCTTCCGCGACCACTTCAGGACCGGCTCGTGATCAGTGATACTGCAGCGCCTTGCGAACTCGCTTCAGATTTAAAGAAGTCCAAAAGAATTAACCGGTCCGAAGAAGATCCCTCACAGTGACCACGTCATCCGGGAACGGTGGTAAGGGGTTGATCTCTGCAAAAACAAAGGACGAAAGAGTTAGATATCCTCAAAACAAAAACATATGTATATCCAATCAGTATTATAATAACCCCATTCACTGCGGAAGTCAGGAATGCAGCTCTCTTCGACCGAAGCACTATCAATACGGACGAAAACGAAGCACTTCTCCCATGCATAACCATTCGAGATTGTCTCCTTTATGATTGACATATATGTGCAAGGTGTAAAGCAATACATCCTACCCGTTAGCGCCAGTGTCTTCAAAAGGGCCTCGAAACGGTCGATGCTAAGGGATACCCCATTCTCGTAAACCAGGACCAGGATTCCGAGGTGGTTCTGACGACCTGTAAGATTTATCTGCCCCATGGACTACTTGAAACGGTTCAAGGTCCGAACAAAGGTCTCCGAGATTAGAAACTACTGACGGCAATGCACACTGTGCTCCTCATCGGCCCTTTCGCCTTGCCCTGAATCCAGAATTCCATGCTTTCTGGAACACGACCAAACTCCCAAACAGTGTCAAGGAGTGGATAAAAACTCTTACTCGAAAGGCTTCGGTCCCATATGTGGGGAGGCCTGCTAGGAAACTGCGCTTCAGGTGGGGGAGTCAGGCTTTCGCACAAAGCGGCCTAATAGGCCTCGGCCTTGGTGGTGTCACCTGAGTGCGGAATAAACTCGGATTTTGGAACGACCTCCTCTTCATCACGGATATCGTCATGATTAGTATGACGAGGCTCGGCACTCTTGGAACCCTCCTTTTGGAAGACATTGCTCTATGAGTAAAATTAAAAAAAAAACAATGGGGGAAGAAAGAGAGAGAATAATTCTACCTTGGATAGTTCTCTTTGGGAAAAGTGAGCAAGTGAAAAAAAAAATCAACATTTACTCCACATTCTTATAGGCAAGAATTTTTACTATTTATCCTTGTGCTTTTGGCCGATGATATTGTCTAACTTGCACAACCAGCTTAACCGCCCGCTAGAGCCTCACGCAAAAAGCCCACGCCCTGACAAGATGGGGGGCTTACTGTTGGGTGGGAAGCAGGTCTGCACCTCGCTAGGACCATAATTTTTCTTTTGATACTTTAGGTACCGTGTTTGCAACGTGTTAGGATTATATTATATTTATTAATAGTGCTTTGTCCGGGTCCATGGACTTCGGGTTTAGTTTCCCATACCTCACTGAGTGACTACCCTGTTACTCACCCCTCTTTCTTTTTCCAATTTCAGGTAAGACATAAGAGTATATGATATTTGGACGGAATGGTGCTATTGGCCATTTTTTCATTGGGATTTGATTTAGGTTTAGGGTTAGTGGAGATGGAGTTATGAGATGTGTATTGTGTTATATTGTTAGTGGCACGCCGTTCTCCATATAGGAGGTGACATGTGTTATTATTTGGTATCAAAGTGGGTTCCGTCCCGGCCCCGACCCGGGTTGGCGATTAGGGGATCAGTTTTCAAAGTTTTAAAAAATGGTATTGGGAATTTTAAAAATAAAATAAAATAACACATTTCTATCCATTAATTACTAACTCAATTATCTCTTTTTATGTTGATGAGTAAAATTATCGTCATTCGTTGTCCAGCTTATAGGGCTTTAGCGAGATGTTGAACAGTTTGATGGTATCACAATTTGACTGAGTTTTCAGGTGCATCAGTTTCGTCAGACGTTATTCAGACGAGCAGTGGGTGTGTGTTACCGAGCACTTGTTGGTGGTGTTTTTGGCCTGTTAGTGGGCAGCGGGTGTGCACCTCGCTAGGACAATTGTTTGTTCTTTGGGTACATTAGGTAACGTGTTAGGATTATATTATATTTATTCATAGTGCTTTGTCCGGGCCCATGGACTTCGGGTTTAGCTTCCCATACCTCACTAAGTGACTACCCTGTTACTCACCCCTCTTTCTTTTTCCATTTCAGGTAAGACATAAGAGTATATGATATTTGGACGGGTTGGTGCTATTGGGCATTTTTTCATTGGGATTTTATTTGGGTTTAGGGTGAGTGGAGATGGAGTTATGAGATGTGTATTGTGTTATGTTGTTGGTGACACGCCGTTCTCCGTATAGGAGGTGACATGTGTTACAATTTGGTATCAGAGTGGGTTCCGTCCCGGCCCCGACCCGGGATGGCGATTAGGAGATTTGGTTTTCAACATTTTCAAAAATGGGATTGGGAATTTTAAATAAAATAAAATAACATCTTTCTATCCATTAATTACTAACTCAATTGTCTCTTTTTATGTTAATGAGTAAAATTATCGTCATTCGTTCTCCGGCTTATAGGGTTTTAGTGAGATGTTCAACAGTTTGATGGTATCAAAGTTTGACTGAGTTTTCAGGTGCATCAGTTTCGTTAGACGTAATTCGGAGATTATCCATGAGTGGATATTGGACGTTTCTGCTACCACCAAAACTCTAAGTCAACTCTCCATGAGTTTTTGTTACATGATATTATGTGGTATGAGGCCATTGTTTGGCATGTCTTTTTGTTATATGTACTCTTGTGCACGAGTTTGTGACTATTTTGAAGGCATGCTTAGTTTGTTAACTTGTGGAATTCGCTTTTAGATTGGGGTTCGGCAGCTTGTGTTGTGTAGATATTGGAGTTATACATTGTTATGTATGTCATGTTTTGGTTGTGTTGGTCATTCCAGAGTGTATAAGAGCCAAAGAATAACTAGATTCAGATTTTGGCACATAGTGTAAAACTATAGGCATTCATCAAGTTTTTCCTGTCATACTGAGTGGATTTAAGCTAATGGGAGATTTATCAGATATGGAGCTAGACCACTATAATGTGATACTAAGGATGGATTTCTGTCACATCATCAAGTGGTATTGGATTGCACAAGGATACAAATGTTTACCACTGGAGAGAAAGCAACAATAACCTTCCACGTGATTCATACGAACAATAGAATTTCAATTAACTCCATGTTCCAGATTAATGAGTTATTAGAGAGAGGAGCTGAGAGTTTCAAGCAGCCATAGTGATGGTTAAAATGATGGAAAGTGGAAGTTAGGGGATACATCAATAGTTACAGAGTATACAAATGTATGTAAAACTTTGAAAGGTACACCACTGGACATAATAAATCTCTTCACAAATGAGAGAACAAAGGACAACAACAGAGTGACGAGCACTATATCATTTTGCACCGACAAATATAATTGACTTGGAAAGCAGTTAGAAGATCTACTGACAAGAGGTTACGAAGACAAGTATCTTGCCATAGGCGGAGGTTCATATTCTTACTAGTCATCAGTCTTAAATATATTTTTATTGAAGAGGATTTCAGTTTCAGACGTCGTAGACGAATATAATTGTTGGCATGCTACAACCTTAATATCATATACCATCATGGTAAGGCCAACTAGGTGGCAAATGTGTTATGAAGGCACACAAGAAACGTATGAGGAACCATGGACATGAGAAAGCCGAGACACTTGCTAGCCTCAAGTTATCTACAAGTTGAAGTGAAGGCAGATGTAGTTGGTCTTGAGGCATTGGATTGGACATACTTACATTGGAGGATAAGACAGAGTTTAAAAAAAAAGGAAAAAAGGGCAAGGCATTAGAAAAAAAAAAAGAAACGAAAGAAAAGTTCTTTAGCTGTGTCAGCTTAACAAACGAGATAATATTATACCGTAAACGAGTATGTATGCAAAAAGACGAACAATTAAGAAAGGAAATCTTACAACAAGCACACTACTAGCATTTCTCCATATACCCCAAAAAATGTATTGGGCCTTAAGGAATACTACTATTGGACTGGTTAGAAAAGAACCTGGCAGCATTCTTTTCGTGTTATCATAATTCTTTGATGGTTAAGGCGGACATTAGGTACATAGTGGGTTACTGTAGAATATACCTCTCCCAAGGTGAAAATGAGATACGGTGGCTATGGAAATTACCACTGGGC
This sequence comes from Moricandia moricandioides, assembly GCA_905132885.1. NCBI lineage: Eukaryota > Viridiplantae > Streptophyta > Magnoliopsida > Brassicales > Brassicaceae > Moricandia > Moricandia moricandioides. Next base: position 252,419 of record CAJHQQ010000145.1, read on the forward strand.
TGATGTGACAAGTGGCGGAGAAAAATAAAATTCATATGAGTGATCACGGACTGAATCACAAAATCGACTCGTTTTCAACCAATTTAAAAGACAGACGAAAAGAATGTTTACTGCAAGATTACATTAATGTGATTATTGGGATTACAAAGTCAGTATTTTATCAGATCATAATACAATTTATAACTGCATTTAGAAATCTTTCCATAAGGCCCTCGAAACTGAAGTTCACATGGGTATAGCTTGAATCTATTGAAATACAGATAATCAGAGAAGAATTTTCAGAATATATGATTATGAGTTTGCTTTGAAAAAAAAAAGATGGGAAAGTATCTATCGATGGCGAAGTTAACTTACAATATCATTTATCACTTGAGCACTGAGACATCACCATTTGAGGCTCTTTATAGTAGGTTATATCGCATATGACTCATGTTGGACCAAAGTTGGGAAGCACTGGAACATATGCTAAGCAGTAGTTCGAGAGACGGTAAAAAAAGGAAAATACTCAAGAAGAAAGCTGATGGCAGAAAAAAAGAAACTTGTGCTGATAACGCCGAAGAGACATGGATTCAAGGTGGGTGATTCAATATACCTGAAAATTGGATCCTTTCAGAGAGGATACACAATTTGAAAGTTAAAGAACCTTATCTCAAGATACATGAAACTGTACAATTTTATTGAGAGGATTGGAGCAGTGTTTTATCATTTGAGTTCATTGTCCTTCTTGTCACACTTCCATGAAGTTTTTCACGTATCAATCAATAAGAGCTAGAGCTCATTTTCCATCAGAAAAGAAAATGATCTCAGTAAAGAGAAAAAAAGGTTCAAGAGACAGTGACATATATGTAAAAGGTTGTCGGGAAAGAATTGAGATCTAGGAGGACATCTGATACATCGAGTCTCAGCTGGATTTAAATTATTCAGAAATTTTGAGGATGAAACCGGAAACCGGGTCAAAATTTTGATTTGGAGGAAAAATTCTTTATAAATGAGGGAGAATTTGTAACGTCCCTGTATCTCTGAACAGGAGTTGGGATTGTTTTTTTTATTATTTGGTCTAAACCAATTGAAGTCAATTCATTTGTGGTATATTATTTAACCGTGTGTGCTTATATATTAATAAGTATCTACTTCGTAAAACCTAAAGTGTGCCGCCAAAGGAGAAGCCATATCTCTATGCTTCCATGCTCAGAAGCATCTTCTTCACCATCACTAGCCATCTCTTCGCATCACACTGGAACTGTCGTTCCCCACCACATAAGCCATCTTTGTTGTGATCATTGCCGTTTTGGGACTTGAATTAATCGAGACGAGAAAGTGGAACCGGAGCCGTCACGTCCCGTCTCGACCAGCCACCGATTTGCACCAACATGATCTGATTCACGGAGAGCCTCGTTCTTGTGGCCTAGTCATCATAAGCCACCACCGTTGAGATCTGAGAAAGGGAGATAACAATCCACTCCTGCTTGCGTTTCAAGTCTTGCCTTCTCCATCTCTATCGGTGATCAACACTCCTCGTCGGTGCCGTAAAAAACACACCGCCATCTTCAACATCAGTCCGTAAGAGAGCATAATATCAGCGGTTGTTCACGCCAGCCACCAGCCATAATGGTAGGAGCACCCGTATAGAATGGAGAAAAATCCTTGTGATCAGAACCACCATATCATGCATTGTGACGAGTTGTTAAGAGACGAGTCACTAGATTCATTGCCATGCCATATCATGCATTGTGACGTGAGGAAAGTCAAAAGGGGGATCGCAAGTAAAGCTGGAGTCGTCGCTTCTCCAAGCTACCAATATCAATCATTACCATCATGAACCGTGGGGGCACCCAAGTATCAGCTCATGTGTTCAGAGTCCTAGAAGTTTAAGCCGTAAAGAAGTTGTTGGATAAGGCTTAATAATTACTGAGATTTTTCCGATCTGTCTCCAAGCATTGCTAAGGTGAGGGCTATTCCCAAACTTTTCATACGCGGCTTAGGATTTTGAATAAACATAATTTAATTGTAAAATATTTCGTCTTCGTGAAATCGAGTCTATCAGAGTCTGCTTGTTTAGTCATTAGGTTTTCTGTTAATCCAGATACAGTGTGTTAGATAGTTCAACATTTCTTGTTCATTTATAATTGGTATTATGCATAAATATATATATATATATAGAGAGAGAGAGAGAGAGATATATATATATATATATATATCGAGTATTGCGGTGATGAGGATGTGACCGACCACGGAGACGTACTTCTGTAGGGCGGCTGGTCACCAGTATATTTGGTGTGGAGATTCTGCGGCACAACTTAGTCAACCTGCTTTGCCAAGGCTTCGAGGTCGATACATCATCTATGGGTGTGTGTTACCAAGCACTTGTCGGTGATGTTTTTGGCCTGTTAGTGGGCAGCGGGTGTGCACCTCGCTAGGACCATTGTTTGTTCTTTGGGTACTTTAGGTACCGTGTTTGCAACGTGTTAGGATTAAATTATATTTATTCATAGTGTTTTTTGCGGGTCCATGTACTTCTTGTTTAGCTTCCTATACCTCACTGAGTAACTCCTATGTTACCCACACCTCTTTTTTTTTCCATTTCAGGTAAGAAATAAGGATATATGATCTTTGGACGGATTCGTGCTATTGGGCATTTTTCATTCGAATTTTATTTGGGTTTAGGGTGAGTGGAGATCGAGTGATGAGATGTGTATTGTGTTATGTTGGTTGTGGCAGGCCATTCTCCATATAGGAGGTGACGGGTGTTACAATCTTCATCATACCTCCTATGATATTGATTCAACTTCAGGGTGATTCTCCACTGGTTTATGAGTCCAAATCAATCTTCTTACATCGTGATTCATTCTTGTTTGATTAGAATCTTGAAGAAATTGTCATATCTCTAAACACAGTAAACTGGAATGATTTCGGTTGAAAGTGAATAAGTTCTTCATCTTAACTCCCATGATATTGATTCAATCAGGATGATTCTCCATTAATTTATGAGTCCAGATCAAGCTTATTACCACGTGATTCATTATGTTTTGATTATAATCTTAAGGAAATTGTTAAATCTCCAAACTGGGTAAATTGGAATTACTCTGGTTGAAAGTGGGATAACATCTTCTTCATAACTCCTATGATATATGTTCAACTTCAGGGTGATTCTACTCTGATTTATGAGTTCAAATCAAGATTTTTACATCGTGTTTCATTCTATTTTGATTAGAATCTTGAAGAAATGCCAAATCTCTAAACAGGGAAAACTGGAATCACTTCGGATGAAAGGGGGAGAATTTTTTCTATCATAACTCCTATAATATTGATTCGACTTCAGGGTGATTCTCTACTGATTAATGTGTCAAAATCAAGCTTCTTATATGTTGATTCATTCCTTTTTGATTAGAATATTGAAAAAATTGTTATATCTCCAAAAAGGGTAAACTGGAATCAGTTCAATTAAAAGTGGGATAACTTCTTCATCACAACTCCTATGATATTCATTCAAATTTATGGTTATTCAACAGTTATTTATGAATCCAAACCAATCGTTCATTCTTTTTTTATTAGCATCATGAAGAAATTTTCATATCATTAAACACGGAAAACTAGAGTCATTTCGGTTGAAAATGGATATCTTCGTCATCATAACTCCTATGATATTGATTCAAATTCAGGGTGATTCTCCGCTGATTTATGAGTCCAATTAAATCTTATTACATTGTGATTCATTCTGGTTTGATCATAATCATGAAGAAATTGTCATATCTACAAATAGGGTAAACTGAATCACTTCGGCCGAAAGTGGGTTAACTTCTTCATCATAACCCCTATGATATTCGATTCAACTTCAGGGTTATTCTCCACTGATTGAGGAATACATATTAATATTGTTACATCTTGATTCATTCTGTTTTGATTAGAACTTGATGAAACTGCCATATCTCTAAACTTGGTAAACTAGAATCATTTCGGTTGAAAGTGGATAATTTCTTCATCATAACTCCTAATACATTTATTAAAATTCAGGGTGATTCTCACTGATTTATAAGTCCAAATAAAGTTTATTACCTCGTGATTCATTATGTTTTGATTATAATCAGGAAGAAATTGATATATCTATAAACAAGGTAAACTGGAATCACTTCGGTTCAAAGTGGGATAACATCTTTATCATAATTCCTATGATATTGTGTAAAAGGTTATTCTCCACTGATTTATTATTCCAAATCAAGTGTCTTATGACGTGATTCATTCTGGTTTGAATAGAATATTGAAGAAATTTTCAAATCTCGAAAAACGGTAAACTTCAATCACTTCGAATGTAAGTGGGTTAAGTTCTTCATCATAACATCTATGTATTGATTCAACTTCAGGGTGATTCTACATTAATTTATGAGTCCAAATCAAGCTTCTTACATCGTGATTTATTCGGTTTTGATTAGATTATTGAAGAAATTTCCATATATCCAAACATGGTAAACTAAAATCACTTCGGATGAAAGTGAGATAACTTCTTCATCCTAACTCCTATGATATTGATTCAACTTCATGGTTATTCTCCCCTGATTTATGAGTTCAAATCAATCTTCTTACATCATGATTTATTCTGGTTTAATTAGTACCATGAATAAATTTCCAAATTAAGCTTCTTACATCGTGAATTCTTCTGATTTGATTAAAATCTTGAAACAATTGCCTTATCTACAAACAAGGTAAACTAGAATCACTTCAGTTGAAAGTGGATAACTTGTTCATCACAAATCCTATGTACTGATTCAACTTCAGGGTTAATCTCCACTGATTTATCAGTCAAAATCAAGCTTATCACATATTTATTCATAATGATTTGATTAGAATCTTTAAGAAATAGCCATATCCCTAAACAAGGTAAACTGGAATCACTTCGGTTGAAAGTGGGATATCATCTTCATCCTAACTACTATTGTATTGATTCAACTTAGGAGTTATTCTCCACTAATTTATGAGCCCAAATCAAGATTCTTACATCTTTATTCATTATGGTTCAAATAGAATCTTGAAGAAATTGTCAAATTTCCAAACAGGGTAAACTGTAATCAATTCGGTTCAAAGTGGGATAACTTTTTCAATATAACTCCTATGATATTGATTCAACTTAAGGGTGATTCTCCACTGATTTATGAGTACAAATCAAGCTTCTTAAATCATTATTAATTCTGATTTTTTAGAATCAAGAAGAAATTGCCAAATCTCCAAACATGGTAAACTGGAATCACTTCAGATGTAAGTGGGTTAACTTCATCATCATAACTCCTATGATATTGGTTCGACTTTAGGGTGATTCTACACTGAATTATGAATCCAAATCAAGCTTCTTACATCGTGATTCATTATGGTTTGGTTTGACTCATGAAGAAATTGCCATATCTCCAAACAGGATAAACTGGAATCACTTCGACTAAAAGTGGGATAAGTTCTTCATCATAACTCCTATGATATTGATTCAACTCTAGGGTTATTCTCCACTTATTTATGATTCCAAATCAATCTTCGTACATCCTGATTTATTCTAGTTTGATTAGAATCTTGAAGAAATTGTCAAATCTCTAAACAAGGTAAACTAGAATAATTTCAGTTGAAAGTGGATAACTTCATTATCATAACTCCTATGAATATTGATTTGAATTCAGGGTGATTCTCCACTAATTTATGAGTCTAAATCAAGATTTTTAAATAGTATTTCATTATTGTTTGATTATAATATTGAAGAAATTGTCATATCTCCAGACAGGGTAAACTGGAATCACTTCGGCCAAAGTGGGTTAACTTCTTCACATAACTCCTATGATATTTATTCTAAAGCGCCCTAACTCGGACACTTGATCCAGTGAGGTTCCTATGGTTCGACCATGGTTAATCCAGGCCAACCAGTTCAATTTTAAGGCCTGATATTCTTAAGTCAAATTTCATTATTCTGTGATTCGAACTTTTATAGTCTATATGCGAGTTATTACAGTAAAAGATATGATAAACTGATTGCTTTATTTATAATACAAAGGATTCAATACAACTGTTAAGTTTGCACCATAGGTTATTAGAATGTTCGATCCTAAATCAGTCTATCCAACCACCCATCCTCCCACATCCTCGAGTCTTCATGGCTAAGCCAAGTCCTTCCCACGATCACCATCATGTCCTGAAACCAACCAAAACGTAAGAATCTATCCGATAACTTATCAGTCGGTTTCTAATGCATGCAACAATAATCGGTTTCTTTCTAAGTTCATCCCAAAAATCCCCTTAATAATATTTGATTTATCAGGTTTATTAACAGGATCATTCAAGTTCAGTTTGCGAATCATAAATGTTCATCTTGCCACTGAACCATCCGGATCAGCCTTAATCCGATCAAGCCATTCGGCTAGAACTTGTGATCTATCGGATCTAGCACTTAGGCATCAGATCACATGATCGGACCAGCTAACAGCCTTGGTCTTTTTACTCGGCCCTAGGGCCTAAGTTGCTTGATCGTTCATACAGAAGAAAGAAGAAAACGATCAAGTTAGGAAGAGATGGATGTAACTGTTTAACCCAACCGCCCTAAAACCAGTCGGAATCACCCGAGGGCGAAGAGAGATGGTTTATCTGGTCCATCCACTCACCTTGGAAGTGCGTTCTGGAGTTCCAGTCCCAGCACGCGATTCCTTCTCCTTCGGACTCATTCTGGATCGATCTTCAAGACGATGCAGTTGGATTGCTTTTGTGGCTTGATTCCGATCAAGTCTTTTCCCCAATTCGCCTCAATTCTTCTCCTTTGGTTGCCTTTTTGGTTCTGATCTTTTCGTGAGTTTCCTTAGGAAATTCTCTGTCTAAAACTGATCCCCAGGCTCGAAATATAAAGAATACTCGGCCAAAAACCGTCAAGAAACTGCCCTGGGCGAAAAGGTGCCTTTTTGGAAACCGTCTGGGCGGTTATCCATACGCGCACCTTCATCCCAAAACCGCCAAACACGCTTCCCACACATGCCTTAGCTCAGCTGGACGAGTTCCGATCCGCACCTGATCCGACCTTCGGTCTGATAACCGTCCCGACCCACCCAGCTGGCTAAACTGTCAAACACTCCAACGAACTGAGTTGAGCTTCCCGGCAGTTGATTCAGCTGACTGAGTTGGGTTTAATAGCTAATCAATCTGGCTTAGCTTTACTGAACTCAGCCTGATCTCGGTCCAGCTCGCCCACGCTCACCCAAGCTCAGCCAAGCTCACCCGATCTCACCCGAGCTCACCCAAGCTCGTTCACACTCTTCTTTAGCTTGTTTGAGCTCCGTTTCCTATTTTTCTTTGTTTTCGTGTCTAAGTCCTGATCATATCTTGGACTTAACCCTTTAATCAGACCATGGAACGCTTGCCTTTGTGTCTTACGACCGGCTTGTTCGTTCCCTCATCCCATGGTCCTTCCCAACGATCCTATCTAGGATCGGGGATGCTACAAGTATCCCCCACTTGATAGGAATTCGTCCCCGAATCCAAACCAAGTGATCCTTGCAACTCATACTGTTCGAACCATTGAGGGTAATCAGGCTTCATTTTAGCTTTGGTTTCCCAACTTGATTATTCCTTGCCATTGCAATCCTAAACGACTTTAACAATTTGGATCACCTTATCCCTGTTGTTTTTTCGATCCTATCAACAATTTGAACTAGCCTTGACTTCAATGTTAGTTTTGTGCCTAACTCCGAAGGCAGTTCAGACACTATAACATATTGATCCGTTAAGCATTTACGAAGTTGGGATACATGGAATACAATGTGAAATGCTTCCATTTCAGTTGGTAAGTTCACCTTGTATGCAACCGATCCAACACTTTCAATGATTCTAAACGGACCCAAGTACCTTGGATCAAGCTTCTCTCTTCTTGAATTCTTGCTCGACCCTTGAAACTCACCATTTTTAGATAGACCAGATCATCAACTGCGAACTCAAGGTTCTTCCAATGCTTGTCCGCATAGATTTTCTATGTATCTTGGGCTTCCTTCATCTTATCCTTCAAGAATTTGATCTTCTCAGTTGTTTCCTCCACTATGTATGGTCCAATTATGCTTCACTCCCCCACATGAGTCCAGCATAATGGTGTTTGGCACGGCCGTCCATACAATGGTTCATATGGCGACATGCCAATGCTTCTATGGAAGCTATTGTTGTAAGCAAACTCAACCAAGGGCAGATGTCGTTCCCACGAGTCACCCCAGTCTAAGGCACAAGCCCGTAACATATCTTCTAATGTACGGATTGTCCTTTCAGATTGGCCATCCGTTTGGGGGCGATAGGCAGTACTCATGTTCACTCGTGTGCCTAAAGCTTTCTGCAAGGCTTTCCAGAAATGGGAAGTGAATCGAGAGTCTCTATCCGTGACAATATTGGCCGGCACTCCATGTAACTGGACTATTTCGTCCATGTACTTCCACACTATCTCCCCCACTCCATCTGTTTTTCTCATGGCGATGAAGTGAGCACACTTGATCAGTTGGTCCACAACCACCCAGACCACATCCCTTTTATTCTTTGTTGCTGGGAGACCGGTCACAAAGTCCATTGTGATATGATCCCACTTATATTCCGGAATGGGTAGGTTCTGCAATAACCCACTTGGGAATTGGTTTTTGGCTTTGAAAAGTTCAAAAGTTGGGAATTTCTCCACCCACTTGGCCACATCTCGTTTCATTCCAATCCAATGATAGTACCTCTTTATGTCACGGTACATCTTTTTCTGACGAGGATGGATAGAGAATTTTGACGAGTGGGCCTGTTTCAATATCTCGTCCTTTAATTCCCTATCATCCGGCACGCTGACCCGACCATTGACAAGGATGGTCACATTGTCGGATGTTTGGTACTCAGTCTTATCTTTTTAAGCAACTTTGTTTAAGTTCTCATCTTTGACCTGAACATTCCGGATCCTAGTGAGTAGATCCGCTTGATCTACTGCACTCCGACCCAATGGTTCTTGATCCTTAAACAATGCATTTAGATGCAAGGTCCCGATCATTCCTTCAAGCAATTCAGACTCCCTTTCTGCTGAAACATTAGCCCTTCTCCTGCTTAGTGAATCCGCAACCAAGTTCGCCTTGCCTAGATGGTAAGCGATTTCCAGATCATAATCAGCTACAAATTCCATCCACCGCCTTTGCCTTAAATTCAACTCAGGCTGAGTGAAGATATTTGAGGCTCTTATGATCCGTGAAGATCTGCACCTTGGCCTCATATAGATATGAACTCCATATCTTCAAAGCAAACACAAAAGCACCCATTTCAAGGTCGTGGGTCGGATAGTTCACTTCATGCTTCCTCAATTGTCTTGATGCATAAGCGATCACCTTGCCTTTCTGAATCAGAACACAGCCAAACACGGATATAGATGTGTCTGTATAGACAACATATGGTTCATCCGTTTTAGGCAAGGCTAGAACCGGTGCACTCATTAGCATATCCTTCAATGCTAAGCAACACTTCTCACACTCTTCTGACCATGTGAATTTTACATCCTTTCCGGTCAGTCGAGTCATGGGTTGGGATAATCTTGCAAACCCTTTATAAGTCGTGCTCGTAAGCCGTGCTCGTGGAGGTGGGTTTAAATCCTCCTCTTCTTCTTCTTCTCCATAGTCTTCTGAAGCCTCATTTCTCCATTGGTTCGGTTGAGGATGTGGTACGGGTCATCTTCTTGCCATTGGTCCCTGGTACTAGGGCCGGGGCTGTCATGGATATGAACTCTACTTCTCCGTGGGGGTGCTCCAGTTGGGAAAGGGTTGTTTTCAGCCGTCCCCAAGTCAACTCGCCGGGTGTGCCTAGGAGCTGGTCGTTGCTCGATCCGGGTAAGCCTATTGCCCAAGTCCTGTCGGACTGTGCTGATGTCTTGCCTAACATTTCTCATCTTGTCTTCTAGGTTGTGGATAGCTTGCATCAAGGCTGATTGTACATCATCTCCCATAGCGGCCATACGGACAACACCTAGCAAGAAACAAGAGTGTACTTAGAAATTTTAGGTAAACAAAACAAAAGTATGGTAAAGATGGATGGATATTTGATATTTGATTAGAGTGTTTCCTATTCTTTTTTTTTAAAATTAGCTTAAACTAAACGAACAATCTAAATGATTTAGCAATAAGAAAATAGAGAAAATTACTAGAATGATACACAAAAGCTTGTATATGACTAGAATAGTATACATTTTCTAAAAATTACTAGAATGTTTTTAGACTCCTAGTAAATTACAATAAACACCCTTGTTTAATTTTGTTACTATTGATACAAATTTTAATTATTAAATCCACATCATAATTTTGACAATCCACGTCACTAACTAATTTGTGTCATCAACAGTTACACTGGAAAATCAACAGTCCCATATCTCCGGTGAATAAAAAAAAAGTCTTAATGTCACACTGGAAAATCAACAGTCCCATATCACGAAATTATCTTCGTCACAACTAATACTCTCATTTCAAACAGTGTTTCCGATATCGTTAAATCATCTTCGTCGACCTCGTTAAACCCTAACTGTCTCCGATATCATCTTCGTCGACATCCTCTTCTCCGCAAACGTTTCTACGTTATCGTATCTACGACATCATCTTCTCATCTTCTCTGGTATGTTGTGCCTGAGTTTGATTTACGACGTGTCTGAGTTATAGATTATGTTGTTACTGAGTTATTTTATAGTGTGGCTGAGTTGAGTTTGATTTATGAAGTGGCTGAGTTATTGATTATGATCCGACTGAGTTATTGATTATGTTTTGGCTGAGTTATTGATTACTGTGGCTGAGTTATATATTATGTTGTGGCTGAGTTATTTATTATTTATGATTTGGCTGAGTTATTGATTATGTTTTGACTGAGGTATTGATTATGTTTTGGCTGAGTTTTGTTTCTATTACGACTGCCTTATATGGTGGCTGGGTTATTTATTATGTTGTGGCTGAGTTTTGTTTCTATTGCGGCTGATTTATCTATATATGTGTTTTAGGATCAGATGGCTATTTCTGAAGATCAAGCACGGGATTATCCTCCACGACTTTACGCTGAAGGGGCTTCTAATCTAGAAAATAAAGAGATTAATCACAATTTGCAGATGGGAGATTTCCCTAACGTCAGAGAAGCAATAGGACGGGATGTGTGGGATCACATGAGGCAGGGTCCTCTTGGAATTATTGTGAAGCTAGCTGAACGCAAAAGCGTGTGGTCTGGTAGGACTGTCCACTATCTACTATGTCGACAGCTTCGAGTATACATGAAGGAAATTTGGAGTCTAGTTGGTGATGAACCTATCAGGTTTAGCTTACTCGAATTTGGTGAGATCACTGGGTTAAACAGAGATCCAGTGCCAACAGGAAGTTTTGAACATGACCAATACAAAGCGTTTTGGGAGGAGTTGAATCTGCCGCTTGGGGTGGGACCCAAGTTAGATGAACTGAGGGCAGCATTAGAGGTATGTCATAATTCTGGTTAGGGCTGTTACTTCTTCAAGCCATGGGACTTTATGCTTTGCATCATAATTCTAGGATACCGTTTGAAAGTGCAAAAAGTGTATTCGACGATGAAGCCATGATGACGTATCCATGGGGGCGGACTGCATATGAAGTTCTTGTTGACTCTATTAAGATGTTGAATCCACAAGGAAGGACATACACCATAAGCGGTCTGAAGGACGTGTTGTTGGTTTGGGCGTATGAATCTGTCATTTGTTTTGGAGAGCGTTTTGGGAGAGTGGTCAATGAGCAAGAAGTTCCACTTTTTCGATGGGGTGGAAAGCGTATACGTTCAAGTTTTGATACTGTCATTACTGAGGAGATTAGAAAACATGGCGAGGTAAACTAGATTCTATAATCCAGCCGTCTTGCCTTATATAACTCAGCCACACCACAAACATACCCTAATATTTGGAAATGTACTTTAAAAAGTTATTATAAATTAATATTATCAGTTTTGGATGAATATTTAATCAACACAATGTGTATACTTCATTGAGTTTACAAGTTTCGGATTGACCATGATCTTGAGGTATAAGTTGTCTTACAAATACTTAAAACCTTATGTAACTATATAGGTGTTGAACGCACCAAATACAAAGTACCATATAATTTTTTTTTTCAACTGAATTTGTGTAATTTCTTAGATTTTACAGTGGTACCTAAACCATAAACCCTAAACCCTAAACCGTAAACCCAAATACTTAACCTTAAACCTAAAACATAAAATTATCCTAAACATAAAGTCAGCCGTAACAAGCCAATAACTCAGCCTTTGGGCGGGAACTTGAAAATATGTTTGTGCGGAAACTTGAAAATATTCCAACACAGACCTGGCCCAGCTCTATATAACGATGTAATAAAGCAACTTTTTCAGAGGAAAAAGTGGGGATTAGGGTTCTAAAGGAAAAATGTCTTCCTCCTCTAACACTATCTCATCAGGAAATGTAAACCGAGTACGTACGAATGGGGAGAGAGGAATACCAAAACAGTGTTGGTGTGGTGCAGCCTCAGAGATATGTACATCCGGATCAGCTAAAAATCTAGGAAGATTGTACTATTGTTGTGCAAGAGGATATAATAAGGTTAAATTTTGTTCTTATTTGCCATATATTCATTTCGTGCTACTGAGATCTGATTATTATATTAGTGCAAGCAGAGACATTTATTCAAATGGGCTGATGAGTGCTTGGTAAAAGAGGTTGAGGATATGAAGTTAGTAATGAGTGACATGAACAAAGACTTGACCGATGTCAGGGCTAAATTTGGTCGGTTGGAGAAAGAGTTTGAAGGAATCAAGACGGAATCAGAGGGGCGATGTGTAAGAAATGTGGTGGTTTGTGTGTTCTTTGTGGGCATATTTTGCTATTATTCATTAATGTAGTCTTGTATCGTTTATCAATAACCCAGCTTATAGTTCAATAAACCAGCCGTACAACTCAAAAACTCAGCCGGTAGGGAATAATAACCCAGCCGTGAATTTATATAACTCAGCCTTAAAATTCAATAACTCAGCCGGTAGGGAATAATAACCCAGCCGTCAATTTCTATAACTCAGCCTTAAAGTTCATTAACTCAGCCAGTAGGGAATAATAACCCAACCGTCAATTACAATAACTCAGCCTGTAGAGAACTCGGTCACATTATTTAGTTAACTCAGCCACTTTGTATTATGAGATCTCTCGTATTATCAACTAATTAATAACTCGGTCGCATTATAAGTTGACTCAGCCACTTTGTATACAGAAATTGAAATTTCAAAGAAAAAAACTAGAATCCATAACCCAGCTGTGAAGAAAATCAAAATAAAAATGAAAATACATCTTCACCACTTGCTTGTGTCAAAAATCAAGCTCATCGGTTCAAAATCACGGAAGAACAGCCCAACCTCTTTAATCCAGAAACAACGGTCACACATGTTGTCACCCTTACTGGTACCAATGGTCCACAGGCTGAACCAGTTTCTTTCCACAACAGCACAACATTGGCAACTGGTGAACGATGGCATTACAGATGAAATGAACTCCAACTTCTTTGAGCGGAAGTCGTCGCCATGCCACAAACCTCATCCCCATTTCACAGATCGCACTAGTTCCCCAACCTTAGCAGCAAATTCCCTTGTAAAACGAGCAAAGTACTCCTCTTCATTCCAAAAATTTTTTCTAATCATTGCGTATGCATACACGGCACGCTCATATCCTACATCCGCTGCACTCTTCATGAGAGTAAGACCTTCTTCTCGAAGCTCATATGTGAAGAAAAACTGAACACCCTTCATATATAGTGTGCTTGGGTTTCCCTCAGCGTAACAAGTTCGGAACAACGAAATAGGCATAGGGGCTTCCCATGGATATGATAACAAATAAAAAAAATGATATACCCTACGCCACTCTGTTAACGCCTTCATCGACTTGCACGAAGCTCTGAGGTTATAAAAATCTTTAATGGAATTACTGGCCACACGTTCAACAACTAACGCTTGAATTTTTTCAAGCATTTCGAGAATCGGGAAACCTTCCCTTTTCTAAGATAATCAGTTTGTGTCGACAAGGGTGAACTGATTGCGTGTTTATATAAAGAGTTGACCTGGCATGGCATGCAACGTTTCGTGTTTCGTGTTTCGTGTTTCGTGTTTCTCTGTTTTCGAGAAGGCGACCTTTCATGATCCTGGCATGGCATGCAACGTTTTGTGTTTCATATTTTTGGAAAACCGTTTATGAACTAAATAACTCAGCCGTAAGAGAATGAATAACTCAACCGTACCATGTCATTAACTCAGCCTTACCATGTCAATAACTTAGCCGTGTCATGTCAATAAATTTATCCTATAGATAAATCAGTCATATCATGTAAATAACTCAGTTTTATATTTCAATAACTCAGCCGTTAATTTCAGGTTAATTGTGACCAGTCATAGCATGTCAATAACTCAGCCGCCATAACCACAACGTTTCGTGTTTTTGGGCGGGAACAAAATAACTCAGTCTTAAATTTCAATAACTCAGACGCTTTGTGTAACCTAATCTTTACCTTTGGCATTCTAATACCTCTCTATATATAGTCCTCTTGTCGCTTTTCTCTCGTATTATAGAAACAGTTATGTCGGTTGTCCCTGGTTGGTCTCTATCGCTAGCGAACAATGTCAATGCTATTCTAAGCTCGCCAGATCGGGATAACCTACCCTTTCTGAACCCTGGTTTTGGTATAAATGTCTCCAAAACCACCGTAGAGTGGTTTACATTCTTGCATGACCTATCGGTTGCGATCTCGCCCATTCTTCGAGAAGGGTGGGTTCATGAGTGGCCGACTTACCGTGTCATTCCCGCTCATTTTAAGGAACGCTGGTTTCTTGAACTCGCTGTAAGCATCCATTATGTATCCCTATTAAATTTGACAGCTGTTATGTTTCTAATATTTGTTATGTTACTTTATTTATTTTTTAGCTTAATAACACTTGGTATCCGAAGCATAGCTACGAAGTTTGGGAGAATTTTAATCGCGTAGCCAGAACGATATTTCGTCATCAAATGCGGGTGTTGAAGAGGAATTGGGCGCTTGGTGGGCAGAAGCCTGATTGGATGCTAACCAGAGTTTGGCTTGCTCTCGTGGATATGTTTGAAGAATTTGGACCTGATAACTTTGGGGTTTAGAAAGGTTGCGTTTGATA
The DNA here is from genome assembly GCA_905132885.1 of Moricandia moricandioides. Taxonomy (NCBI): domain Eukaryota; kingdom Viridiplantae; phylum Streptophyta; class Magnoliopsida; order Brassicales; family Brassicaceae; genus Moricandia; species Moricandia moricandioides. Next base: position 267,572 of record CAJHQQ010000145.1, read on the forward strand.
TTTAGTTATGTTATTTTGAAAGTCAGCCGTAGCGTTTCTGTAACTCAGCCGCTGTAATATTAATAACTCAGCCGCAGTAAATTATTAACGAAGCCTTTTATTTAACTCAGCCTTTTACGTAACTTAGCATTTTAATTAACTCAGCCACAATATATTAATACTCAGCCTTTTATTTAACTGGGCCGTAGTAGAACTATAACTTAGTCTTAAATTTCAATAACTAAGCCATAATTAGAAACATTAAAATCAATAACTCAGCTGTAATACAACATAGTCTACTTATCAATACAACACTTTTAAATCGGACAAGTTTTCACATTATGTCCACTCTGTCTACAACGAGAACATGTGTGTTCTTTCCTAGGACGTTTGTTTTCAAGTGCAACCTCTAAAGAAGATTTCATCCTATTTTTCTTAGGCCTTCCTGGCTGAAGACGAATCGACGGGGGAAAGCATGCTAGGTTAACCACGTTATCTGGAACTGGTAGTGCTGAATCAACCGGCATAACTGAATTGGCGTATGCGCTCACCAAATAAGCGCTGGTATAGTAAGGACTGCACAGGGATATACGACAAACATTCCTGGACTCCGCAGCTGCAATTGCATGCGAACATGGTAATCTCTCCAGCTGGAAACGGCGGCATGTGCACTTTCTCCTTTCCAAGTTAACAACATGCAAAGACTCACCATATGTAACTTCAGTTTGATGAGTATCGATTCTTTGTACAGTCAACAGTCTCGCGGTAGTAACACGACCCTATTATAAATAAAAAATGAACAATGAAAAACATTAGAGACTGAGTTATGAAATCTACTTAGGTTGACTTACTAAAATATGAGGCTGACTTATGACATCTATTTAGGCTGACTTATCATTGATACGGCTTACTTATGAAATCTACTTAGGCTGACTTATCATTAATACGGCTGAGTTATGATATCTACTTAGGCTGACTTACTAAATGAAACGGCTGACATATTTAATAAGTACGACTGACTTACAAGTAGTAGTTTCTCTACAGCACGTGTAAGCATGGTTCGCTGCGATTCAGCATCCTCTCTCCGTTCAGCAAACCATCTGGTCATCATAACCCGTATCGATTCTAGTAGTCGAACAATGTTAAGACCTCTAGCATTTGATAATGCTCTATTCATTGATTCCGCTATGTTCGTAGTCATCAAATTGTACCTTTCGCCTGGGAAATGAACACGCGCCCACAGTTTGACATCGGCTCTTTGGAGGTACCCATGAAGCTCAGGATTAATAGCTTCAATCTCCTCGAACATTGCATTAAAGTCAGGCATCCTGAAACATCTTGCCGCTTTCTTCACCAGACGAAATACATCTTTCCCTTTGTACCGTCCCAAAATGTTCTTATATAAATGGTACGTGTAAATTCCTCGAGAAGCCAACGGATACACATTTCGAATAGCCTTCCCAATCGAGTTATGCCTATCTGAGATTATCGCAAGACCCTTGTCGTCAGGAATCAAAACTTTTAGTTGCGTAAAAAACCAGTTCCACGAATCGTCATTTTCTGTATCAACCACACCGAAGGCGATTGGAAAAATCTGAAAGTTTCCATCCTGAGCTAGTGCTGTTAGAAGCGTCCCTTTGTATTTGCCATTAAGAAACGTACCATCGACAACCACAACTTTGCGCATGAAAGAAAACCCATTTATGCTCGCGCCAAACGCAAGGAACACATACAAGAATCTTCCAAACTCATCGATTTGAAGACGAGTTACTGTATCAGGATTTGCTCTTCTAATCATGAATAAGTAAAAGCAAGTTTCCATCCTGAGCTAGTGCTGTTAGAAGCGTCCCTTTGTATTTTCCATTAAGAAACGTACCATCGACAACCACAACTTTGCGCATGAAAGGAAACTCATTTATGCTCGCGCCAAACGCAAGGAACACATACAAGAATCTTCCAAACTCATCGATTTGAAGACGAGTTATTGTATCAGGATTTGCTCTTCTAATCATGAATAAGTAAGAAGACAAGTTTTCAAAAATCACTCTCAGGTGTTCCCATATCGATTTCCCTTGCAAATTTCAGAGTCTTATATGATTTCCAATAATCCATCTCCCAAATGAATACAAATAATAACTCAGCCAAATCACTTGAGTAACTCAGCTTGAACGTATAAATAACTCAGTCGGATAACTTAAATAACTCAACCGTAACGTATACATAACCCAGCCCATATACTTAACTAACTCAGCTGAAACATTGAAGTTTAAATAAACCAGCTAGATAATTCAACTAACTCAGCCGCATCGTTCGATGTTTATATAACTCAGCCTATCACTTAACTAGCACAACCGAACGTTAATATAAGTCAGCCACAAAGTGTAGATATAACTCAGCTGTAACGTTGATATAAGTCAGCCATACTACAACTATTACCTTGAGACCGAACTGTTTATTGAGAGCTATTCCCACACTCGTAGGTCGAACGGCCGGACCAACGTCGCCGAGAAAGTTTCTGTACAATTCTCCTAAAATATCTGGTGTTGCTTGTCGAGATCGATTAGAACGCTCAGTTACAGAACATGTATGTTCCGAATCGTAAATACGAACATAGAATGTCGGGGAATCCCCTTGTGTTGAAGCACGAACTCTCCAGAGACATCCACCAACCCAACATTTAACAATGAGTAAATCTGGATTGGATACTTCCACATCAAAATCAAATTGATCTCTCACTGTAAGAAGTTTCAGTCGTCTTTCCAACTCAGCTTTACTCTGGTATCGTTGCCCAACAGCAAGGTTTAGCGAAGACATCTCCAACCTTAGAACCTCTGAATCCCCCTTAGATCCGGTCCAATTGTAAGAAGTTTCAGTCGACTGAGATCTCTTTTTAGGCGGTAGTGTCGGTGAATCTTCGTCTTGTGCTGGAGACTCACCATATGAGCTAAAGTTATCATCTTCGGATGACGCACCATCTGAGTCGTCGAACATATCAAATCGGCTATCAAATTCACTGTCTTCTTCGCCTTCTTCATCTTCTCCAACATCTTTCTGTTTTTCTCCGTCCAAGATATTAGAGAAGGTATTCTCATTGTCGTTCTGTTCCTCCTCCAAACTAAAACCATCGTATCTAGATTCAACTTCTGAGACTTCTGCTTCTGAGCTGAAACTGTATAATATATTACTCTTCTCTCCCGCTCCGTCTTTCCGGCTGATCTCATCATCCTCGTTCTCTGTAATCTCTACACAGAGACGTAATCTTTCGGTTTTCCTTAGGCTTAAAAATATTTGCAATTGACGAGTATTGGAGATGTAAACTGGTGGCGTGTCGTGAGCCATTGTTTTCAAAGCTTTATTCGAGAACTGGTAGCTTAGCTGAATCTGATGGCTCGACTCATTCAATCCGTAATCATCGAGTACTGACTTTGCGAGTTCGTCGTGTGTTGTTTTCTCATCTGCATGCAGAACAATACATCCTCTACTGTCGGGTGTGAATACATATCTGTTTTTCTTAATCCAGTTACCTGAAACAATAATTACTGGATCCATAAGATTTTAGAGAAAGAGAAGAAGGTGAAGAACAGATAGCGGCGTCTGTAACATAAACCCTAATTTCGTTGTTGTAGTTAGTAATGACATGGAAAATAAAAGCTGACATGGATGATGACATGGAAAATCAGTAATTCAGCCACCAAACGAACATTTAAGTCAGCCACAATAAGTCAGCCACTTAATACACCGTAAGTCAGTCAAAACGTGAATACTATTTTAGTAATTAACTTTTTGTTAACAATCAGCCATAACAAAGATGAAACGCAAGAAGTCAGCTGTATCGTTAAATAAACCAGCCGGCAAATGAATGCTATTCTAGTAATTAATCTTTCGCTAAAAAGTCAGCCGTAAATCAGCTGAGTTTACTGTTACTCCACTTTATGACGGCTGATTAAATATAACTCAGCTGTAAAAACATCTCATAACTCGGCCGGTCGACGATCAATTAACCAGCCGCGATAGTTAACTCAGCCGTATGGTAACTAGAACTCAGTCGGATTTTCCAGGAACCAGCCTAAGGATGTATAAGTCAGTCGTAATATCTGACCGTAACTCAGCCGTTATCACATAAACCAGCCAGATTTTTTTAAGTCAGTCGTAACGATCGACTGAGTTATGTTCATAACTCAGCTTATTTCTCATAAGTCAGCTAGATTATTTAAGTCAGCCGCAACGCACCTATATCTCGGCCGTAACGAAGTTCATATCGTATTGCGGCTGAGTTTTATGCCGCATTCTTACGTGGACCCGATTTTTTGCCTACGTGGCACAAAAAAATAATGGCATTCTTGTAAATATGTTTTTTCTCACAATGTTAAAAAAAAGGCACGCTGGGTATTAAAAAAATGTAGTAATAAAAAAAAGTTTTGTATGGTTGTGATAATAATTAATAAAATTCATACTAGTTGAGTTAACTTCCCTATCTGTTATAGCGTTTTTAGTTCTTCTCCATGTATATTATCTTTTTTTTTACAGTTCTATATCTACTCTACAAAATTTGGCAACGTTATATAAGAAAAAATAAAAACAGAGATGTATGCTACTCCCAAACTATCTAACCAAAAATAATATCATTATATACTTATAAAACATATAGTACAAAAATAAAGAAAACGAACCTGAGATTAGATGTTGATCTTGAAAATAAAGAAAACGAACCTTCTCATTTCCTCTGCCACTTGAGTTTCTTAAGCTTCGTTTTTGCCTTCTAGTTATCATCACATTTTACTTTTATTTTTCTCTTGGGGTTTGTATGAGGTTTAATAGGGGGTCTTTTGTTTTCTTTTTTAAGAGGGCTTCTTACTTTCCTTTATCGTATAATAACCACCATAACCAATATCCAATTTCAAGCAAATCGAGAATTAATTTCAGAAGTGGTACAGATTGACCAAATTTACAGTGTTTACCTTTTTTCTTTATCACAATACTCAGCTTTTGTCAACATCTGAAAGAGAAAAAGAAAAGAACAAAACATAAGTCGAAAAAGATTCATGGAAGTATGAACATGACATAATTATGAATTGAATATTGGATAGTTTTGCGTGTTTAGTCTCACTAAACTGGATTTTAATCTTCATCTACTAACTTTGAAAATATTAGTTACGCTTTACTCTTGTTGGAGAAAGATGAGAATTTATAGTTTATTTTTAACCTAAAGTAGATTTTGATTTCATTTAAATATTTACAGATATTTATTTTACATGGTATATATTTTAACTTAATCATATATTTAATTCTTTTATATAATTATTTCAAATACAATAATTTAATAGTTTACATGTCTTAATTAATTACTTGTTTCAATTATCACATGTGTTTATCGCTTCCTATTGTATATATATTTTTATTAGATTTACATTTGAATGTTAAAAAATTAATATATGCATGAAACAATATATTTAAAAAATAATTTAAGTTTTCTTAGTCTACTTTAAAGTTTTAGATTACATTTTAGCTTTTTTAAGTAATTTAGATAAAATATTCTTGTATATATAAAAGTTTCTGAAATGTTAAGTTTTATTCGTATTTAATATCATATAGTGTCTTAAACCGTTTTACTAACATATTATAATTTTTTACATAAATATTTATATTTTGAAAATAAAATATATTAATATATGGGGGAAATTGCTAAAAATGATTCAAAACTTGATTTCAAATGCAAAAGGTACCCCAAATTCAATCAAATGCAAAAGTAACTCAAAAAGGCTAGTGAAAATACAATAAACTCCTTGTGAGAAAACAAAAAAAATTGTATTCAATTTCACCAAAATAACTTTTTCGCGTGACAAGACTTCTATAGAAGTCTTTTGCGAGAAGATTTCCCTGTAAGTCTCTTACGGAAAAATTCTCTAGAAGTCTTCTCTAAGAAGTCTTCCGTACGTCTTCCGTGAGTCGTCCAGTAGTCTTCCGAAAGTCTTCTTTGAGAAGACTTCCATGTACGTATTCTCCGGAAGACTTCTTTAGAAGTCTTCTCAAACAATAAATCCTAAAAATAATTTATAAAATTCATAAAAAATATTTATATAGAGGAAAAATAGAAATCATGTAACCACAAACATTTGTAAATAATGTAAATTTATATCAACTAAAATTGAATTGTTTTCAACCTAGATGAATTAATGTAGAATGAGTCATGGTATTCATTAGTTTAGGATTTAGTAACATATGTGATAGTATTGTAGATAGTTTTAGGCGTACATTTTGAAATCTATCTTCTTAACTTTTTTTTTGAATTTGACGAATATGTGTTAGTGATCCTCTAATAAGATGATTTTAAACACTTTCTAAGTTTATTTTATGTTTAAGGAAGTGTTTTTGGTTAGTTAATTGATTTAGGGTTTCAGAAGACTTCCAGAAGACTTCTCGGGATGTATTCTAACATATAATGCAGTAGAAGACTTCATGGAAGTCTTCTACGGAAGACTCTACAATTTTACCGCTTGAATTTCAGTGAAATTCAAATTCCCGCCTAATGGCGAAATCTTCCGGACGTCTTCCGTGAGTCGTCTAGTAGTTTTCTGAAATTCTTCTCTGAGAAGACTTCCATGTACGTATTCTCCATAAGACTTCTCTGGAAGTATTCTCAAACAATAAATCCTAAAAATAATTTATAAAATTCATAAAAAATATTTATATAGAGGAAAAATAGAAATCATGTAACCACAAACATTTGTAAATAATGTAAATTTATATCAACTAAAATTGAATTGTTTTCAACCTAGATGAATTAATGTAGAATGAGTCATGGTATTCATTGGTTTAGGGCTTAGTAACATATGTGATAGTATTGTAGGTAGCTTTAGGCGTATATTTTGAAATCTATCTTCTTAACTCTTTTTTTTTGAATTTGACGAATATGTGTTAGTGATCCTCTAATAAGATGATTTTAAACACTTTCTAAGTTTATTTTATGTTTAAGGAAGTTTTTTTTGGTTAGTTAATTGATTTAGGGTTTCGGAAGACTTCGAGAAGACTTCCCGAGATGTCTTCTAACATATAATGAAGTAGAAGACTTCAAGGAATACTTCACGGAAGACTCTGAGAAGACTTCTCAAGAAGTCTTCCAAACCAAACTCGAACTTAATTTACCTTCAATTTGAAATTAACCGGAAAAAATCAAAATATATTTAACATAACCTGATAATTTACCGTACATATAAATAGTAGTTTTTCACTGTTTTTTTCACTTTTCGGTGTTTTAGAAAAAAAAAGTTGGTGAAAAACCTAGCCTCCTCTTCTAAGGCGATTACTATGACGATTTCCGACGAATCTTTTCCGACTACCGGTTCCTCTTTATTTCAGATCTGAAACCGTTTGTTTGTCCCCTTGACTTCTTCCTCTATTTCTTTCCTTTCCGACCTCAAGTTGGCCCATTTGTCCGTAAGTCTCCCGGAAGCCTGCCGTAAATCTTCATGGAAATCACCCGTAAGTGTTCATGGAAGTCATCCGTAAGTGTTCATGGTAGTCATCCGGAAGACTTCATGGAAGTCATCCGGAAGACTTAATGGAAGCCATCCGAAGTCTTCCGTAAGTCTTCCATGAAGTCTTCCGTAAGTCTTCCATGAAGTCTTCCGGATGACTTCCATGAAGTCTTCCATAAGTCTTCGGTAAGTCTTCCATAAGTCTTCACTAAGTCTTCCAAAGTCTTCCGAAGTCTTCCGAAAGTCTTCTGAAGTATTCCGAAGTGTTCCAAAGTCTTCACAGTCTGTATGTTGGTATAGAACTCTTGGTGTGTTTGTTTTATGTTTGAGATGTTGTTTTATCATTGTTTGCAGGCTATACAATGGAATTACCTGTACTCCTGAAGAGGTTGTTCACCCTAGGGGAAGAGCCCATTCCATTGAAGAGCATTGGATATCATACTGATGACCCCAAATTACTTCATGCTGTAAAGGATGCTCTCCATGCTGAAGAACTTTAGTTTGGGAGTCTTCATAAAGTTCTGGGAGTTGAACTTTGGTTGGGCGTCTAGGCTGGTTCACTATATGCTATGTTTTCATCTCGATGTCAAGAAGAAGTACGAGCTATGGAGTCTCATTGGTTCAGAGCCGGTGAGGTTTTCACTGATTGAGTTCGAACATCACCGGTCTTAACTGCGACTATGTTGAGCATGTGGATAATCCTCATATAGGGCTAACAGAGGATTTGTATCGTTTCTAGGAGTTGATGGGTGTTGATATCGATTCTGGTCCAAGCTCCCAGCAAATAGTGGCGGCGTGTGGGAGATGTGGACAGTGGTCTCGGGATGACCGCATGAGGTTGGGATACCTAGCCATCTACACATGATTCATTGAAGGATGAAAGTCCACATCCGCTACATAGGCTAGTCCTGCCAGGCTAGTGATGAATCTTGAAGAGTTTGAGGCCTACCCATGGGGGAGACTGGCGTTTAAGATCCTTATGGACTCTGTGAAGGCTAAGGATTTGACAAAATCTTACACCATTGATGGGTTTATTCAAGTACTCCAAGTCTGGATCTACTTCGCTCTGCCCGACTTTGCTGCGGAGTATGGAAAGCCCATACGAAACAAACCTAGTCCTCCTCTGCTGGTTTATAATGGGCATAAAGGACGAAAATTTGTCACAGAGGGTATCTGCACACAGGTATATCTCAGTATTTAACTTGATATGGTAGTGATTATTGTCTCAGTATCTAAATTGATATTCATTACTTCTTGCAGACTCGTGTGGTGAACCTAGTGGTGAAGGAGCTTGGTGAATTGTTTCCGCAGTGGGACAATGATAACACCGATGAGGCAGTTGAGAACCTCGTAAATCTCATATGTGGTGGTGAACGTAAGATGAACTGGGGCAAAGAGTGTTGGGCAGACATTGGTACTAAGCCGTGGACCAATCCAAAGGTCATCATTGTCAAGGAGGAATCTCTTGAGCTTCCTTTCAAGGAAGAAAGAAGACCCTGGAAGAAACTTCGTACTGAGGCTCGTACTGAGGCTCCTTCTGAGGATCGTACTGAGGCTCCTTCTGAAGCTCGTACTGAGGCTCCTTCTGTTTCGTGGAGTGGGCTTAAGAAAGAAGATCTTGAACAAAGTTTCAAGAACTTGACAAAATTTATGACTGATGGGTTTGGGCAGTGCCTAAAGGAGATCAAGCTTCTTGCCGATAGGATTGAAGCTGTGGAGAAGAAGGTGGGAATCAACCACAATGAACTTCAACTCACAGTTTCAGAACCGAATAATACTGCGCACGAACTAGGGGTTAGTACTGAAACCTCTCCCAAAATCAAAATGAAGAGGAATACTAAGAATAAGAAGTGAACTCGAATTTGTTTCATTTGTTGATTGATACATTTGTTTCATTTGTTGATTGGATGGTACATTTGTTTCATTTGTTGATTGGATGGATGGTACATTTGTTTCATTTGTTGATTGGAACCTTTGGCTAAGTTAATTTTATGTGGATTGAACTCGAATTTGCAGAGTGAGAGTGTGAATGGGAAGAAATCAGGAAGTGTCAACAAAGACACTGACCAAAAACAAATGAGTAGCATCAATGCACCTCGGGTCCCGGAGGTGGAAGATCCAAGTGTTGTCATTATGGACAAAACTGAGCCAACTAAATCAGACTTGGATAGGGCGGACGAGAGACGCCGGGTAAAGAAAGATGCTACCATGGCATTCCTTAGGAGAAAGAGTAAATGAGATAGGAAGCTTGCTGCATCACAGCAGTCTCCTTATCAGGGCAACATCACAGCCAAAGTGATCGTGCCGAATAAGAAGGCTGGTCTTGGCTATGATCTGTTTGCTCCCATTGACAAGAATAACAATAAGTTGCTTATTGAATTTTTGAAAAAAAATCCGTAAGTACTAATCTCCCACAGAACATTAAGTTGGTTGTTGTTTGTTTGTTGATCTAGTTTTGCTGTTTTCAGGACTCATAAAATAGCTTTTGATAAAAGATCACTGGGGCCAAGTCTGTGGTATTCCACCATCCGAACACCCCTAAAATGGCTCTACGACTCGGTAAGATTTTTAAGGTTTACTTGTGGAAGTCTTCTGTAAGTCTTCTGTAAGTCTTCCGGAAGTCTTCTGTAAGTCTTCTGGAAGTCTTCTGTAAGTCTTCTGGAAGTCTTCCGGGGTAAGTCTTCTGGAAGTCTTCTGACTTGTTATGTCTTCTTGAAGTCTTATGCCTTGTTATGTTTTCAATGCAGCATATGGATAATTATATCAATTTATTGAGGCAGCGGTTTCAGAGGCATCCAGAGCACTTTAGGAACGAGAGACTTTGCATTCTTGATCACGTGTTTAACAGAATGTGGACGTACAAGTACCCATAGTTTAAGAGATCAGAGCCCGATGCAAACGGGTTAGGAAAGATGCTCCCTGCAGGGAGTTGAGATTATTATGCTGGTTTACTACACAAATTTTGCCAAACAAAGAAGTTTTGGGGATCGGATGTGGATGACATTTATGCGCCAGTGAACTTCAAGAATGATCACTGAATTGCTATTTGGGTGTCCATTCCAAACATGCACATCACCATCTGGGACAACATTATAAACCATATTAGACATGCTCAACTCGCCGATTTAATGGAGCCTTTTGCCAAGATGCTACCTTATCTGCTTGTGGAGTGTGATGCCTCCGTCGAAGAGTGTGTGAAATACACACTAGAGCTATTCACATATGAGAGAGTGGCTACCGGAGTACCTCAATGTCGTGCTGGTGATTGTGGTGTGTTCACCTTGAAATACATTGAGTGTCGTGCTCTTGGAATGAAATCATTTCCTCCTGCCTTATCTGATAAGAACGTCAAGAGCATTAGGGAGAAGATGACTACTGACCTATTTAATGAGACCACTGGCAACAATAGATAAACCGATATTGAGGGCTTGGATCTGTATGATTGAACTAATCATTTGTAACTTGAACTAATCTTTTGTAACCTTGAACTAATATTTTGTATATAATTCTAATTCTAATGAAGGAACCTATTCAAACACAATACATAAGATATAAGATAAGTTCATAAGACATAAGTTCATAAGATATAAGTTCATAATACATAAGATATAAGTGCACAAGACTTCCAGAAGACATCCTCTGGAAGACTTACAAAAGGCATCCAGACGACTTACAGACGACTTACAGAAGACTTTAAGAAGACACCCTCCGGAAGACTTACAGAAGACATCCAGACGACTTACCGAAGACTTACAGACAACTTACAGAAGACTTTAAGAAGACACCCTCCGGAAGACTTACAGAGGACATCCAGACGACTTACCGAAGACTTACAGAAGACTTCAAGAAGACATCCTCCAGAAGACATACAGAGGACTTTCAGAAGACTTGCAGAAGACTTACAGAAGACATCCTCCAGAAGACTTACAGAAGATTAGTTCTCACTATTTGGACAATTTAGACGTGTATGACCAGGTTGTCTGCAGTTTGAGCAGTCTGCAGGTTGTGTAGCTTCCGCGGTTTGTGTTCTCTAATCCTAGATAGCTCCAACCAAGATTGTCATCTTGATTTCTTTTTTCGCCTTGGACCACGCTTTACATCTGGAGGAAAACAAGTCTGAGACTCAACTTCTCCACCACAAGAATATATATTCTGTGAGTATCCTGCATACAAATATTCCCTCGAGTATAGGGGGCACACAAGTGTTGCAATATGCCGATTAGCAAAGGTTCCAGCTGCTATAGCATGCGAGCAAAGTATTTTCTCGATTCCATAGACACCACAATCACACTTACTATGTTCCAAATCGACAACACAGTCACGTTTGCCACCTGCTACAAAGAATCGACTTCCATCAATTGGTTGGACAGTCATATTATCCGCTAACTCCTCATGAAGCGCCAATAAGTATTCAACTCCCCGACTATGTTCAGTTGTGAGATTCAGAGCATCTTCTCGCCTTTTCCAATACCACCTTCCCAACTTTTCACTTATAAACTCCAAAAGAAACACTATGGGAATCCTCTTGCTCTCTTGAGAGCGGATTTAATAGATTCAACTATGTTGCTCGTTTTTATATTGTACATTTCTCCATGACAATGAACCCGTGACCATAGTCTCACGTCTGCTTCCTCCAAATATGTTGCCAGTGCCGGGTTAGCATTCCGGATCTCCTCCATGTAGCGGTTAAAGTCGAAGAGTGTATGAGCATAAGCAACGCCTTTAACCAAGTACAATAGATGCTTCCCTTTATACTTTTGGACAATGTTCTGTTGTAGGTGATAATAACATATTCCTCGGGTTGCCCAAGGGAACACCTTTTCACACGCGCTTTTAATGGCTCTATGCCGGTCGGAGACTATCATCAAAGCATGCTGATCAGATACACAACTCCTCATTTGTGTGAAAAACCATTCCCAAGCATCATCATCTTCTATATCTACGATTCCAAAAGCCAATGGAAATATCTGAACATTACCATCTTGTGCAGCTGCAACTAACATAACACCTTCATACTTCCCACTTAGGTGAGTCCCATCCACCACGATGACCCTTCTTTGATACTGAAAACCAGAAATAGAATCTCCAAATGATATAAATAGATAATTAAATTTATTCTCAGCATCAAGTTCTATACTAGTCTTAGAACCCGAATTTGCTAACGTGATTTGTTCCAAATATGAAGGTAGCCTCTCATACCATTCTTCTGTTGATCCTCTTACCAATTTTTGAGCATGTAACAATGCTCTGTATGAGGTGGTGTAATCTAGAGTCATGCCAAACATGTTCCTCATTGCATCTTGGATATGCTTCGGATTTAACTCATCAATGATTCCAACGCAATCTATGAAAAGCTGACCAACATACTTCGCAGTAAAATGTTTTCGGTGAGCCCATCGTTCAGACACAGAACATGTATGAGTCTTCACATACTTTATTACCCAAAACGTGTTTGTTCCATGTTTCACACTCGCTCTAAGCTTCCATTTGCACCCAGGGACACGATATTTTGCTACAAGTAGAGTTTTAATGGTCTTGTATATTTTGACGGAGAATTTATGCTTCACCACTGTCAACCGCAACTCTGAAACCAATGCCGCTTTAGTGATAAAATTCTGGCTGACATAGATATTGGTGTCAAATATCCCATTCAAGCTTTCTCCTTCATTAGCATATGTCTCTTTGAAATTCTCAAAACATATATCTTCTTCCTCTTCCTCTTCCTCTTCCTCGTCATCTTCCATACTCACTGTAATCTCCAAACTCATCATCCACTTCAGCAACATACTTCTCCTCCTCATAATTTATATTTTGAGGCAAATTATCATCATCTTCCACTTCATTTTCTTCTTCCCCTCCATTTTCTTCTTCTCCTTCAACAGCTAGGTTTCCTTCAGCGTTGGCATCATTGACATTCCTCATCCTGCCTCGGCTTGATACACAAAGACGTACAACATGTGTTTTACTTATCTTGATCAAGTTCTGAACTTGTCTATCACTTGTAACATGAATATGAGGAATATCAGGAGCTATTTGTTGCATTAGTGCGTCTGGTAACAAGTAAGTTAAATTCACAACCTCAGCTTTCTTATCCAGGTTAAAATCTTCTACAGCCATTTCAACAAGTTCATCATATGTAGAACCATCACTCAAAAAGAACATTCTCGCTCCTTTGACATTATCAACCACAAAATCCCAAGAATTATCTTTCATCAACCATTCTCCGTAAACAACAGGTAACTGAAGCATCATCTGAAAAATCATATTAAAACACATTAGCAAACACACAACATCATATTAAAAAAAAAACTGAGAAGACTTCTTAAGAAGTCTTCCGTATGTCTTCTACGTTTAGCTAGGAACATTAATAAACATAAAAGGTTTGTCACCTCATAATTATCATCATTTTAGTTATGAATTTCACTCAGGAGCCCCAATACACATTAATTAACAAGAAAATATTAAAAATTCATTTTGAGTTTTGAGAAAATTGAAGTTTAATAAAGATTGACGTAGAAGACTTCTTAAGAAGTCTACCCTGAAGAAAACTTCTAAAGAAGTCATCCCTAGAGAAGACTTCTAAAGAAGTCTTCCGTTTAAGTCACTTTTGCAATTGTAAATTTACGAAGGAAGACTTCTCTAGAAGTCTACTCTGTAGAAGACATATTGAGAAGTCTTCCTTTGTAAATATTGGCTTACTTTTGATTTTGAAAAATTCTCAAAATTCCCAGAGAAGACTTCCCTAGAAGTCTTCTCGGATAAACAAGTTGGTTTTGCAATTGACCGATCGTTGTCAGAAATTTGACTTTTGTAGAAGACTTCTCTAGAAGTCTTCCGGCGGAAGACTTCTAGGGAAGTCTTATTTTTTATAACATGAAGTCTTCTCAGTGTCGCCAGAAGTCTGTCTATGTTACTTTTGCAATTGAGAATTAATAGCAAAACATTAAATATTATTGATAAGACTTCTCTAGAAGTCTTCCGACGGTAGACCTCTTAAGAAGTCTTCTCTCGTTACCAAATGTTTGACCAGAAACCCAGAATAAAACTTGAGAAGACGTCTAGAGAAATCTTCCACTGGAAGACTTCTAGAGAAGTATTCTCATTAATAATTAATGTTTTGCTATTAATTCTCAATTGCAAAAGTAATCCAGACAGAATTCTGGCGACACTGAGAAGACTTCATGTTATAAAAAAGAAGACTTCTCTAGAAGTCTTCTACAGAAGTCAAATTTCTGACAAATTTCGGTCAATTGCAAAACCAACCTGTTTATCCAAGAAGACTGCTAGGGAAGTCTTCTCGGTTTTGCTTGTTTTTTTTTTGTAATCAAAGGAATGTTAGAAGACTGCTGGGGAAGTCTTCTAGTCAAAACATGCAAAAGGTCAATTGCAAAACTAACCTATGCATTGACCAGAAGACTTCTCTAGAAGTCTTCTTCGCGAACAGATCTGAAAAACAATATCGATTTCATACATTTGACAATCAGATGACTTGCTTAGGTTTCTCCAAGCACACAAAACTTCAATACTCAAGCTACCAATCCGTTACTCTATGAACATTACAAAGTTTGGAATAAAAATCTTGGGTTTTTTGAATGATTTTTTTAAGGAAAGTGAAAGACATGTAGTTTGAATGCACAACAAATGAGATAGTAAGAGAAAAATTTGTTTTTTTTTGTCATTAAGACCTTCAAATTGGTTGTTCATGGTAGTTGGGGGATTGATGACAATGGAAATATTGTAAATATTTGGTGAAGACAAGGACGATAGAGTAAAAAAACTTATTTTTTTTTTAAAAATGGCATTTTTGTGAATAACTCGAAAATTTAGGGTGAATAAGGCAAATAAAAGTTCCAAAAAATGGTGGGTTAGTTTTGCATTTGAGTTGAAATTTTGAGTCACTTTTGTAAAACACCATAATATATGGCAATTTTTGTGAATTGTTATTTTTATGTTTTTATCACAAAAAGAGCTCTCAAGAAATAAAATGACCTAAATAGCCATTTTCATTTTGAAATTTTAAATATTATTTTTAAAAAAAAAAAATTAAACTCACCCCTAAAATCGCACACATAACTCTAAACTCTAAGTCTAAATTTTAAATACACCCTTTACTAAAACTCATTTTAGTCATTTTTCTCGTTGAAAACTATTTTTGTGATAATATTTTTTAGCACTATCCTAGCTTTATATAATTTTATCATTTTCAGTATAATAAATTTTAATATGATAATTATGATAATAAAATGAATAAAAATATGAAATATTTTTTATTAAATAAACGATAATTGAATATATATTTATATATATAAAGTAGACATGGTTTCACTTGCGGTTGAGACACATCACTAAATAGGTACACAAGCTTCTGACACGTGAGCGCTAACTTAAAATGATACCACGCTTTGGGCTGTCGAATGATCCATCGCATTACATTTTTACATTCATATATCTTTAAAATCTACAAGTTTTGGGCTACCCTTAGACGAATGGGCCATTTATTCAATTATTTACATATTCCCTCTTATCTCATCTCTTACCATCGTCGTCGAATCACTTCCCGAACTCTAGCTGACTCTGCAAAACCTCCATCGAAACGCTTCACTATGCATTCAAACCAATCAATAAATCTTCTCATTATTTCCTCCAATCCACGAAACCCACTATGTTCTATTTAATTTCCCTTTATCACCTTCTCTGGGTTTCTGTTATTTTGTTCCTATAAATAGGGATGGAAACATCAACAAATCTCATCGCTTCCTCAACTCCTTTTCTTTTTTTCCTTCTAACCACCGTTACAACGATGCCTAATTATTAGGGGTGCCTCATCTTCATTACCGGGAGGCCCAAAGAATGAAGAAAGATGGGGAGCTCATGGATGTTGATTTGCCGCTGCTAGATGAGAAGGTTATCCTATTAAATTTAAAATCACCATTTCAGAAGTTGTTACTCTTATTACGATCCTTAATTATCATTAACTGAAACATCTTCATCACTCCATCTTTTACAGTCCATTCTTATCCATGGATCCACCACCGTTCATCGTCTAAACTATTTTGAAAATTACTTCTGTATCGCTTTTATTCAATTTTTAATACTCTCATTTTTTTTTCAACTACTAAAAATATTCAGGAAGCAAAAACTAAAGATGTCACAACTGAAGAGCGAGAGCGCTCTGTGAATGAACGCCTCTCTCAAACCTTATCAAGGATCATTGTTCTAGAGGCCCATGGTTTCTATGATCTTTGACACTGTTTTTCATCAATGTCACTTATTTTCTCTAAATTCTCCAGGTTCATGTCTTAGAGCAGAACATGGCCAGTTAAACAAGCCGCTCAAGAAGGAGAGGCAGAGAATACACAAGAGTATCTGGCAGCTAAGGATGAAGCAGATACCCTAGAAGGTCGAGCAAACCAACTTGGAGTGAAAATCAGGTAACTGTGGAGAAAACATAAGCAAGTGTTGCAAAAAGTACTGCTCCACAAAAAGCTTATTCAAAAGGTGCTGCGTAGTCTTACAGAAGCAACAATCTTCAGATTTTCAGACTCTGCTCCTGAGTAACTTTGCCTTAATCTTCAAGTCTTGATTTTGAATTGTTGATGCAGTTGGGAGCTAGAACAAAATTACGTTTTTTGTCTGGATTACATTATTTTTCATTTAATGTGGTATTTTGTGACTGAGGCAGCAACAATAGCTGCAACATCGAGGACGAGAAGGACGAAGGAATCTACTTTAACTTTATTCAAACTATTTTTCACCTCTCTTTTTTTTTGCATATTTTTCTTGCTAAAGAAAAATGAGTTGTGAATTCAAGTACTCTCCTTCACAAGCATGTGCTGTGTTTTCGTATTTAACAATAATACATAAAAGACATCATGTCTGCTATTGTGAATTACCCCTTTTTACATTATTCAGGTTAAAATGTATAGTTATCTATTAAAGATCCGCCATTCCTCACTGCAATCATCGTAACAAGATCGTGTCTCTAAAGCATGTGGGGAAGAGCGACGGTGTTATGCTACCAATTGTGGTGCGAAAAAGTTGAAAGGTGTAACGTCTGCTGTTTTATGCTCTCAAGGAGACCACCGGATCTGTGGCAGCCTCTGGGAGATGGAGCTTCCGTTAGGGTCAATGGGTCGAGTGTTAATATTGACGAGTTGATTTTCTCTAATAACTAATTAACTATCTATTGTCATCTTTCAAACACACATAAACCAAATATTAATAACTTTGAAATAATTAAATTAATATTTTATTTTTAATTTATTTATCCTATTGTTTCAAACCTATACCAAAAGAAAAAGTGATTCTCGCTAAACTCCCTTTCCATTTTAGGTTAATAAGATCAAACTTAGAAAAACTAACAAAAAGAAAAAGAAATGATGCAAACAATAAAATGATTAATAAATAATCAAGAAAATAATTTAAAAAATTAAGACACAACAAATAAAGTAATAAAGTTAGTAAAAATAAATAATATAACTTCAGTTTGGTGAAATGTTTAGTTGACAAAAAATAATTTAATAAAAACTAATAATTTCATCCACAAATATATATATAGCCTTTAAGAATTAGCAACAATTCATAAGAAAAGAAAAAAATGAAAAACAATATCTATTTAAGATATCAGTTGTTCACATTCCTCAAACCTAAACCAATATAAATAAAAAAGAGTAAATCCCACAAATATTTTTAATGTGGTTATCAAATTTAACCTTTGAAAAATAAACATAAAAATAATAGAAGACAACAACCATTGATTAATAAATAATTAAATTTATTTTTTAAAAAAAGAAATAAGGTTTCATGAATCAAAGAAGAAAGTATAATATATATATATATATATATATATATATATATATATATATATATATATATATATATATATATATCTAAAATCATAGTCACGATTTACTAAAAGTCAAGTTGAGCATTGTACACGGGCTTTGCTTCGACGAGGATGCCTTTTTTAATCAGGCCAACGTCAAGACCTGAAACAACTGGTTTTATTGCGGGTTGCTAAAGCCCCTCGACGCTGCCAAGCTCTCTCACAGCGGTGTGCTTGTGCTGAATGGATAATCCAAGCAATATATATATTCATTAACCAATCTACACACTCCTAAATAAAGAAAAATGGCCTTGCAGCCTGTGCTGAACTTTGAAATTGAAGAAAATAATTGGAAAACTAAGACGAGCACCACAATACATAAAAATCCTACAAAGAACACATAAACATATACTCCCTCTGTTTCACAAAGATAGATGTTTTGGGTTTTTCACACATATTAATAAACCGCATTAAATCACTATAATAAATGTATCAATTTCTGTAATTTTCAATTTTAATAATTTTTAACCAATAGTAACTCAATAAAGTCAATTAATTTTCTTGAAGTTATTCATAGAAAACATAAAAAGTCTATCTTTATGAAACAAATTTTTTTTCTAAAACATGTATTATAATGAAACAGAGGGAGTATATAATAGTGGATGACATAAATAAATAAATAAATAAATTATTCATTTCAGAGAATCACAACTATATTATTATATGATTTAATCAACCAAAACGATTTTAATTCTAAATATCGTAACATCATATATAAGCAAAGATCACACGTAAATAAAATTCACATAAAATATAACGAAACCTTTAAATCTAAAACAAATATCAAACGAAATATTAAAATAAATTAAAATCCCGTGCGAAGCGCGGGCTTATACTAGTATATATATATAAAGTAATGTTTTCTCTCATGTGAGGTTGCCACCTCATCAAATAAATTCACCACAAATTGACACCTCACTCTAATTTTTAAAAATTTATAAAAAAAATTCACATTTTTCATGATTAAATGTGAATTAAACACAAACCAGTTCTAAATTCTAAATATTTAATATAATTTTAAATAAGCATTTTTAATGATTAAAGATGATTTAAACCCAAACCAATTATGATTTTTAAAATGTAATAAATATTTTAGCATAAATATTAACAAATATAAAATTAATTTTTTTGTTTGTACTAATATATTTATATTTTAAGTACTTTCAAGAAGTTATATTGTTTCTTTAAAAAATATAATCATTTACATCATATATTTTACAACTGCAATAAATATTAAAATATTTACATAATTTTATAATTTAAATACAAGTAAAAAAAAACTGAAAAGAATATGAACAGTCATTTATCATTTGATAACATAAACCATAAAAACTAGAGAACTTATTAAAATAAGTACTCAAGAATTTATATTGTTTCATTAAGCACTATAATCATCTAAAATATATAAAAATCATCTACATCATACATGTTATATTATTTTAATATTTCTAATATATATTAGTTTGAAGTAAACATTAAAATCCTTACATAATTCAATAATTTAAATTATGTAAATGAACTGGAAAGAATTTGATAGTCATTTACTATTTGATATCATAAATAAAAAACAGCATAAATTATTAAAAATATTATTAATAAATTTAGTTATATTAATCTATTTGTGTAGGCTTAAATTTTCGTTTGAAAAAATTAATGACCAGTGTTAATCAAAACTTATACTTAATATTATTTTTAATGTTATATATAAGTAAATAATTTTAATTAAAATCAAAATATTAATAAATACAATAAAAATATTTAAATTAAATGATAAAATATAGTAATTTGTTAATATGTGACATGCATTTATATGAAATAAATTTAATGTCAAAAATTATATTCTAAAAAGTAATTAATATCATTTTGTTTTGCATATCATAATTATTTATTTGGATAACATGGTATACTTGGACATTAAGCATAATAATATATACAAAATTCAAATAAACATTTATCTTTATGACTAATAAAATTAGTAGATTTTCAAGTTTCATAACTAATTTAAAATATGTTTAGTATAATGCATTAGCGATTAATTTTTGTATTTATATAAATAAATATTTTTAAAAATATAATAAAATGTCACTAAATTCAAGAAATAAACTTATAAAAGATAAAATATCCCTATCTCTATGTTAAATTTAGATGACTATAGCTATAAGAAGTTTGCTTACTATTAATGTCAAAATAGAATAAATATCGAAAATAAAATATCACATTTGCATTTTCGTGAATTCTTTTAATAGTTAAACAATTATAGGATTTATAAAAAGGATGATAACAAAATAGTGAAATTTAATGTAGCTTATTATTGAAGGTAAAAAAAAATAAAAAATCCCAAGTTATGTGAACATAAGATCTAAAATTATTATATCTAAATAATTGTGAAAAAAAATGTACTAACTTAATAAGTCTAATTATGTAATTTCAATATTGATAAGAAAATAGAAAAAAATATACATGAAGAGTTCAACAAGAGATGCAATATCAAATAAAATGAAAAAAAAAAGATAATACAAACAAAACATAAACTTATTCAAACAATCACAACAATCGTATTAGAAAATTTAGTCAACCGATCGAAATTGAGACTGAATCATTTTACAACAAACAAATTCAACGAAAAAAAAGATAAGAAAATAACAAAAAAATAAAATAATAGATCAACACATAATAGCACCAAGCCCTTCAAAACTAAACAAAATATTTAAACAAAAACAAAATGGAAAATTTCCGCGCGTGGCCGACCCTAGTATATATGTACATTAATGTATAATTATATTTTATAACTAATTACATAACTTGTTAGATTATTTGCAGAAGATTTTAAAATTGAGATCTTGTTCAAAGCTTTTTTCAGAAAATTTGTTAGAATATATATATATATATATATTATGAAAAGATATCAAAAAATATTATGATTAAAGTAGTTACACATATTTGATATTATTAGTCTTAACAGAATACATTTATAAATTTCTGAGAGAAGTTCCAACTAAAAAAATTACACAAGAAATAAGTCATGACTTCTATTTTATAATATAAAATAAATAAATAAATAAATAAAATATCTTTTATAATTTGGCATTATCTTTTTTCAATTTTGATTTTTCAATTTTTACGAATTTTCTTTTTAAAATTAAAAAATTATTTTTAAAACTCATTTTAAAAATTTTATTTTAATTTTTTTCATATTATTTTTTATTTTAAAAATTTCCTTAACCATAACTCTTGATTAACTAACATTAGTAGTATAAGTTTATATCTCTCTACAAAAACTTTTTTAATCATTTTCTTCTTTGGAGGCTTATTTTGTGAAAATAAACTAAATATGCATCATAAGGAATTTCTCTCAATAAATCTATCTTTTCAAAATAAAAAGCTTTTATTTGAAATAAAATGTACTTTGTTTTAATAAGAGATAGATATATGTGTCTCTAATTTTCTATGTGGAAAATAAATTCCACTTGTATGTTTATTTTGAGAAAATTATTAAATTGAAATTTATTCGTTGTATTATTATAATTCAAATATTTCTATAAATTTTATGAATCATCAAAATTTATATCTTTCGTATATGAAAATAAAAATAATATCATTAATATATATAGTTTATATGTCATATTTAATTAAATTTGTTTAATTTTATTGTAAATATTGGTTAGAAATAACGCAGTTAGAGATTAATCGGATTAGAAAATAATTTTAAGTTTTTTTTAGAGGCTGGTGTTGAGGTGGCAGTAAATACTTGTCCTGAAAATGAAGAAGAGGAGAGGCAGTTATGTCTAAGTTAGGAAGAGCAGAATAGTATAACTAGATACAAGTTGTCGTTGAGGTAGTTCATGCTTGATGGAACCTTAACTTCTTAAGTCTATATTTCCATTGGTTTTGTTTTTAGAGCATTTTTTAGTTATTATCTTTATTTTTTCTTCAAAATATGAGGTTATTAAAAATACAAGTTATTCAAAAAATGAAATAATGTGTTCTCTAATGATTTGTTTCATTTTTTTTTTTTTGTCAACTTCATTATATTTAAGCCCATTAGGCTAACAGGATTACAAGTGGATTTTTTATAAATACAGCCCAAATACAACAACCCACCCAAACCCAACAATATCAGATAAGTTCAATAACACGTGTTCAAATTCTGCTCCATGCATGCTCCTCCACGTGTCTTCCTACACATCTGTTGAGGGACGAGCCGCCGTCTTGGTTTGCCGGAGGTCCCACCGATCTTCTTCTCCGACTAGAAGCAAAAAGCTAATCCAACCCTGATGAAGATCTCTCCAGTTTAAATCCACTTGTTTCTTTCTTCTCCCATAACAATCGTTAGTACTAAGGGTTTCATGTCTTACTCCGAATATGAACAGCAGTGAAAAGCTTCATAGGAATTTTGGAAAGAGACTTTGTTGAAACACTTCTCTATATGAGAAGTTTCAACTCTACTAAATCTTCCAAAAATTTCCAAGCTTAATCAATAAACTCACGGACCGGATTTGATTAGATACTTTGCTTAGAGGCACACGGCCAATAATTTTTAAAAAGCAAAGATTGATTCTTTTCAAACTTTAGCCCTGAGGATGATCAGAGTAAAAATTTCTCCCTCAATACTGAAGCGGAATTTAAGACAGATAAAGAACATAGGAGAAGAGAAGATGAGACTAAACTAAAAAACACCACAAAAAGTCGCCTAACGAAGATAATATCCGCTACCGGAAACTTAGATCGATCTTAAAGATCGAAGATACTATACAAGAACACACAAAAAACAAAAGAAGACGGTGGCCGGCGGCATCACCGGCGGCGAGATGCCACCGGCCACCGGAAACGAAATGACTTTTTTTTTAAAAAAGTTTAGTGAGAAGTTGGAGAGAATAGAGAGAGAAAATTAATACTTAGTCTGTTTCATTTTTTCTTTAAAAATACTATTCTAAGTATTTATCACCACTTTATAATTAATTATTAATAACACTTTATATATTTCTAAATTTACTAATTTAACCCATTATTTTGTTTAATATTAATTATTATATTTGATAAGTTAAAAATTATTATATGATACAATTATTAACATAACAAAATAATAAACAAAAAATATTAATTTTTATAAAGAAAAACTAAAATACATACATCTCTTAAGTGATTAACCAAAATACTTTAAAACGAAAATATGAATCTTTTTATTTTAAATTCTTCCAAATCGGCATAGAATTCTCAGAAATTAATATTTTCATGATTTTCGTTACTAGCATATAATTAGATGAAAATAATAATATAAACTTTGAAATAATTGGATTACATCGATACTTATAATTTATTTAATTACAAAATAACAAGTTAAGTTAATGATTACTTTGTAAATAAACAAGTTAATCTTCAAATGAAGAAACAGAAGAAATACTGTTCAATTATTCAAAATTTGAAGAAATGAAGAAAAATGAAATGTCATTAGAGCAAAAAATGGAAAATGAAACACCATGAGATTTTCTTTATCACTTTTTGGATGAGTATTTTCTAGTTGTGTGAACCTTTAATGGATATGCACTTTACAGAATTGGTAAGTACAGTCGAGCAATATTACTTACAATCAGACAATTACACTTCGGTATCCAAAGCCAGTGAACAGAGAATCAGTACGACTTCCCTTGTAAATTAAGCTTCACCGTCAGATTTATTACTCATTGTGCCTAAATATTATGAAATCAACATGCTAAATATTCTGAAAGCCATTCCTCGTCAAAGAGGATTGTGTGTACATTCAGGCCACAAGAGATCTTTCGGTTTCCGTTATAGCAGTGATCAAGTACTCGTGCAGTATAATCTGCGATTCCAAACGTATTAGTGGCTGCTGTTTTCCTTTGCATACAGAAACATATAAAGACAGTAAAGAATCTAAAGAAGATTAAAAAGGGATTTCATATTATAAGAAAATAAGGCTATTACAATGAAAAAGACTTTTCGAGAGAATATCATTAGGCATATACTTTACTATCAACAATCTCTCGTCTCCTTCTATGCCACAACCAATCAAACTTAATAATCTCTTCTTCTTTTTTTCTAAACTTGCCAACACCAGCTGCTTCCACCTGTCAAGAACAACAAAGATGGATCAGCAAAAGCCATGACTGGGCCTCCGACTAAAGCCCAACAGATGGGTCAGCTCATCACTCCAATAATGACTTAGCCCAGTCAGTCTTCTCCTCTGCTTTCTAACGGTAACAAGAGGTGTGTGTTGACTGCACCAGCTGGCGTTTGTACAAGGAAAGCAGATGGGAATATCCATCTGCATAACAGATTTAATCTTCTTGGATCTAATGCTATTGCCTGTCACTGATGACGTGTCTTATCATCTTGTCTTATCTTAGAAGCTTTCTATATATTAGAGAACTTGTAAAACGTTTGTTCCGAAGTTGAATAAAGCAAATAGCATTCATCTTCTTCATTTGCTCTTAGCTTTGCTTGAGCTTTCATGGTATCAGAGCCATGAATGTCCTAAATGATCCTGTTTCCTTTTCTACCTTAACTATTTCTCAATGTGTCACACTCAAGCTATCGGATAAGAACTACCTCTCATGGAAGTTTCAGTTCGAACAGTTCCTTAGCAGTCAAATGCTTCTCGGCCATGTTAATGGCTCTACTGTCAGACCGGCTCCTACTGTCACTGTTCGTCAAGGAGACCAAGTTACAGAAACTGCGAATCCGGAGTATCAGAAGTGGGTTCGTACGGATCAACTTGTCATGGCTTGGATTGTTGGGTCTCTCTCTGAAGAAGCTATTCAGAGCGTTTATGGTCTTCACTCTGCTCAAGACATCTGGTATCACCTTGGTCAAAAATACAACCGCATCTCGGCTACTCGTAAGCTTGATCTACAGAGACGTATTCAGACAACAATAAAGGGTAATAAGTCTGTTTCCCAATACTTAGCTGAAATAAAGTCTTTGTGTGATCAGTTGGATTCTATTGGCTCTTCTATCTCTGAGCATGAAAAGATCTACGGGGTTCTTAACGGTCTAGGCAAGGAATATGAGTCTATCTCCACTGTTATCGAGAACAATATGGATTCTTTTCCTGCTCTTACGTTTGATGATGTAGTTTATAAACTCACTGGATTTGAGGATAAACTTCAGAAGTATGAAACTCCAGCTGTTACTCCACACCAGGTGTTCTACACGGAACGGGGTGGATATTCTAACCGTGGTCGTGGACAGAGCGGTGGTCGCTACGGCAACACTCGGGGTAGAGGTTCTTTTTCTACTCGAGGAAGAGGGTTTCATCAACAAATCTTCCATGGTTCTTCTTCAGGGGGAGGTGTTCGTCCTACAAGCCAGATCTGTCATAAGTATGGTCATGCTGCAAACATATGCTACAAGAGATTTGATCATGCTTATGAATCAGATGAGTATCATAACGCTCTTGCTGCGGTTCGTCAACTGGATGATCAGTCTACTCTGTCAGGCCAAGAATGGTATCCTGATTCTGGTGCATCTGCACATATCACTAACTCCACGTCTCAGCTTCAACACTCTCAACCGTATCTCGGTACTGATTCTGTGATTGTTGGAAATGGTGATTTCTTGCCAATCACTCATGTTGGGTCTGTTGCGCTACAAAGCTCTAAAGGTATATTACCATTAAAGGATGTTTTGGTTTGTCCTGGCATAACTAAATCACTTTTATCAGTTTCGAAGTTAACCACTGATTATCCTTGCTCTATTGAGTTTGATTCTGACTGTGTGATTGTTAAGGACAAGCAGACTCAACAGCTCCTCACCAAAGGAAACAGAGTCAATGATCTCTATATGTTGGAGAACTCGCAGTTTATGGTCTATTACTCAACGCGACAGCAAGCTGCAAGTGAAGAGGTGTGGCATAAGAGTTTGGGTCATCCTCATACTGAAGTTCTTCAGCATCTTTCTCGGAATAAAGCTATTGCTATCAATAAAATCAGTTCAGTTTTATGCGATGCTTGTCAGATGGGCAAGATAAGCAGATTACCTTTTCTTTCTGCAACTTTTGTATCAAATAAACCTCTAGAACGCATTCACTGTGATTTGTTGGGACCTTCACCTGTTATATCAAACCAAGGTTTTCGAGTTTTATGCTATCTTTGTTGATCATTACTCAAGATATACCTGGTTTTATCCTCTCAAGCTCAAGAGTGACTTCTACTCTGTATTTATCTCCTTTCAAAAAATGGTTGAAACTCAACTGGGACAATCTATCCTTACGTTTCAGTGTGATGGAGGAGGTGAGTTTATGAGTACCAAGTTTAAGACACATCTGGATGATTGTGGTATCCGCCAACTTGTCTCTTGTCCCTATACCCCACAGCAGAATGGTCTAGCTGAGAGGAAACACCGACATATTACTGAGCTTGCGTTGTCTATGATGTTTCAAAGCAAGATACCTCATGAGTTCTGGGTTGAAGCTTTCTTCACTTCCAACTTTCTTGGTAACATATTGCCTTCTTCTGTGCTGCAACAAAGGAGTCCGTATGAGGTTCTCACTGGTCAGTCTCCGACTTACGCTGCTTTACGAGTTTTTGGCTGTAAGTGCTTTCCATATCTCCGACCTTATGCCAACAACAAGTTTGATCCAAAGTCTCTGGTCTGTGTATTTTTTGGCTATTGTGCAAACACCAAAGGTTATCGGTGTTTTCATCCTCCAACAAGGAAAATGTACATCAGTCGTCATGTCTTGTTTGAGGAATCTGTCTTCCCGTATGAAAATGTCTACCGTCATCTTCTACCTACAGAGACATCAGGTCTGGTCAAAGCTTGGCTCTCAGGGTTTCCTTTGAATGAGTCTGATACTTATTCGACGCTACCTGCATCAGATATGGATTCTCCTCCTATTTCCTCTCCTGCAATGGATCCTTATCTTCGAGATAACGTTCCATGTGCTCCTGGTTCTCCATCTGAAGAATCCTCCTCTGCCTCTCAGGATAATGAACCAAATCATTCTTCTACCGAGTCTTCAAATACTATATTTTCTGAAGAGGATTTTCCACCTTTAGCTCCACCTAATTCTCCACCTCCTGTCATACAACCTACTCACTCTATGACTACACGGGGGAAAGGTGGTATCCGCAAACCAAACCCGAAGTATGTTCTGCATACTGTTAAATCTGCATATCCAGAACCTAAAACTATAAGAGCTGCTTTGAAGGATCCTCTCTGGATTGATTCTATGGTTACTGAAATGACCAACTTGGAAATCACAGAGACATGGGATCTCATTCCACCATCTCCAGACATTGAATCTATTGGTTGCAGATGGGTTTACAAAACAAAGCTTCTTGCAGACGGTTCTTTAGATAAGCGAAAATCCAGACTGGTTGCAAAGGGAAATCAACAAGAAGAGAGAGAGTTGATTTTATCGAAACTTATAGTCCTGTTGTTCGTATGGCGACAGTGCGTACAGTTCTTCACGTTGCTATGGCTAAAGGGTGGAGGATAAAACAACTCGATGTTCAAAACGCGTTTTTACATGGAGACTTAAAAGAGACGGTATACATGACTCAGCCTCCTGGGTTTGTTGATTCTACAAGACCTCACTTTATCTGCAAACTGAAGAAAGCGATATATGGACTCAAACAAGCTCCCCGTGCCTGGTTTGATAAGTTCAGCTCTTTCCTTCTTGAATTTGGTTTCACCTGCACTCTTAGTGATCCATCACTCTTTGTTTACAACAATGGTTCAGATGTGATCTACTTGCTTCTTTATGTTGATGATATGCTTCTCACAGGAAGTAATGATAGTCTGATCACAACTCTTATGGACAAACTCAGTAGTGAATTTCACATGAAAGATATGGGAAGTCTGCACTATTTCCTCGGTGTCCAAGCTCACTTTCATAAAGACGGTTTGTTCCTCTGCCAAGAGAAATACATTTCCGATCTGCTAATCTCAGCTGGTATGATTGATTGTTCTCCCATGCCTACTCCTCTTCCTCTGCAACTCGATCGTGTTCCTGGACAAACTGACCTTTTTCCGGATCCAATGTACTTTCGGAGCATTGCTGGTAAGCTTCAGTATCTCACATTGACAAGACCAGATATTCAGTTTTCTGTGAACTATGTCTGTCAGAAGATGCATGCTCCTACCATTGCAGATTTTTCAAACATAAAGCGCATACTGCGCTATCTAAAAGGAACATTCTCCATGGGAATCAATCTGTCTGCTGATACTGATGTCACACTGCGATGTTACAGTGATAGTGATTGGGCTGGCTGCAAGGACACAAGACGATCAACAGGTGGTTTTTGTACCTTTCTTGGTCATAATGTCATCTCATGGTCAGCTAAGCGACATCCCACTGTTTCTCGTTCTTCTACCGAGGCGGAATACCGTACTATGTCTCTTGCAGCAACTGAAATGAAGTGGGTTTCTTCTCTTCTTGGTGAAATGGGTATTGAGCAGCCTCACACTCCAGAGCTCTACTGTGACAATCTCTCTGCTGTCTACCTTACCGCAAATCCCGCTTTACACAACAGATCGAAGCACTTTGATACTGATTTTCACTTTGTTCGTGACCGTGTTGCTCTTGGTGCTCTTGTAGTTCGTCAAGTCCCTGCTTCTCTTCAGCTCGCAGATATCTTCACCAAGTCACTTCCGCAACAAGCTTTCTTCTCTCTGCGTTTCAAACTCGGCGTTAGTCTTCCACCTAACATGAGTTTGAGGGGGAGTGTCAAGAACAACAAAGATGGATCAGCTAAAGCCACGACTGGGCCTCCGACTAAAGCCCAACAGATGGGTCAGCTCATCACTCCAGTAATGACTCAGCCCAGTCAGTCTTCTCCTCTACTTTCTAACGGTAACAAGAGGTGTGTGTTGACTGCACCAGCTGGCGTTTGTACAAGGAAAGCAGATGGGAATATCCAGCTGCATAACAGATTTAATCTTCTTGGATCTAGTGCTATTGCATGTCACTGATGACGTGTCTTATCATCTTGTCTTATCTTAGAAGCTTTCTATATATAAGAGAACTTGTAAAACGTTTGTTCCGAAGTTGAATAAAGCAAATAGCATTCATCTTCTTCATTTGCTCTTAGCTTTGCTTGAGCTTTCACCACCCAGTGCCGTGCCTAGATTTTTAGGGGCCTAAGACGAGTTAAGGAAAAAAAATAAACAAGAATATTAATTTTTAAAATAATAAAATCACAAATGCAACTAAAAATATGTTGTCTTTTTGGTGTTTAAAAATATTAATTCAAAAGGTTTTGTTAGATATTATGTATTGTGATTTTTTTTATAATGAAATATTTCATTATACATTCTTACTATACATATAAATTTATTATAGTTCTTGATTCCCAATCCTATTGTATCTATTAGCGTAAATTATTTAATTTTTGTTATATTTAAAACTATTTCGTAAAAAATGCAAAAATATAGAAAATGAAAATAATAAAGCTGAAAAAATATTAAAGAAGATAAATTTTACCTTTGCAAATGACAAGAAAGAAGAAAATGGAATTCATGTATAATATTAATACAAATATTTATAACAAAAAAGTCTGCAAACGTTTGTAAAAACATGCCCCTGAATATTAGTGTTTAAATGGGGCCTGAGGCCATTTTCTCTTTTCTATAAGAGCATATCTCCAATGTAAAACTCCATATTTTTCTGCAAAATGGAGTAAAATAGAACATTGAGTAAAAGTACTCCAATCCTACTCCATTTCTCACTCCATAATGGAGTAATGAACAAACAAAAAAGATATTACTCTATTTATGGAGCAAACTCTATTATGGAGTAAGAAATGGAGTAGAGTTGGAGTGTTTTTTACTCCATATTCTATTTTACTCTATTTTGGAGTATAAAACAGAGTTGGGTTGGAGATGCCCTAAGGGTAAGCACGCCCCTGCTTCCACCTGATTCCATAAGTTAAACAATCTCAACACAAGAACAAAATTTCTCAGATTTACTAAAGTTAGTTACCTGCAATATTTCTATGCTAAATTAACTAAGAAAACAGAGACGCATATTCAGATCTTATCATTTAAACGTAGCTTTACACCAAAAGTTACCAGCTTTTCTCAGATTTCAACAGCAAACAGTCACAAAATTTCATAATATCTTACATAAAGATGATGTCTTTATCCCTTTCTGTAACTAATAGCCATTCTAATCATCGCTAAGAATTGCCTCAACAATAATCAGATCGTCTAGGAGAACCTAGTTAAGAGGCCCGACTAAGGCAGAGATCATGAAAGGTGGCGTGGTGAGCATCAGGTTGAGCGGAAGTTGCACCAGAGGCAGACATCTACAACAGACTGACAGAAGATTCTAGGGAAGAGAAACTCAAATTTTGTGAATGCGTGGCTGTATTCTCAGCCCTAACCTATTTATAGGGATCCGTATTAGTTTTGAGACGCTTGAGGTTTTGATGCAAAGAGTGAAGAGGGGAGATCGATAGATAGGGAATGATAAACCGTTGAATTATAAGTGAAAGGGGGATATAAAGAGATAGTGGGAGATGAAGAGATTAATGGAAAGGGCCAAAGGGGGATAAAAATTACACTGGTTCAGAGAGCAACGATTCATCATTGAAGGTCAATTTTGGATGAAGCACATATTAAATGCAAAAGATATATTTGTAAGGTGCGCTTACGTATAAAGTAGGTTTCCTAATGGCTATTGAGTAAGGCGTTCAAAATTCCTAATCGACAAAATAAATTAACTTATTTAGTTCTGTAGGACCCACCAAAAATGACGACAATGGATAGTCTAAATGGAGAGAAGAGTGTGGCATTATATATATGATTTCATACAATTAGAAAGTTACACCGGGCTGCACAATTACTAATATGTACTAACGAACATTATATCAACTACTTGAATAATTTTTGGGTTTGAGTCTATAAGTAAGAACCAACTATTGATTAAAAAATCTAACTAACAATAATGATATCTGGAAAATTGATATACACAACTTAACTTAGGAGTTACGAGAATAATCTATAACTTTGAGTCTTTAGTGATAATCGACTACTGATCAAAAAAGTCCAACTAAAAATAATAATTTTCGGATAATTATTTAGGTTAGCCAAGTTTATAGTGATAGTCAACTACTGATAAAAAAATCCAACTAACAAGAATAATGTCCGGATAATTATTTAGGTTAGCCAACCATTGATCGAAAAAATCCACCTAACAGTAATGATATCCGAATAACTGAAATACACTACTTAACTTATTATATATGAACTCTACGAGTTTGATTCTATAGTGATAATCAAATACTGATCAACCAACTAACATAATAATGTCCGGATAATTATTTAAGTTAGTCGATCACTAACTTAAATCGAGTGTTCTGAGACGGTGAACCTCGATGTTACTTTCCAGAATCTCACCGGAGATAAGATTCTGACTTGTGAAGAAAGAAATGTTTTTAACTGAGAGACTGGTGCTGGTAAAACACCTGTGATTTCTCGTGAGAGGTAAGTAAAGTTGTGGACCATCACATAGTCATACATCTACCGCATCTTCTTTATGCAAAATACCATTGTTTATATAGTTGATTTCTATAAAAATTAAAATTATGTCAATCCCTAAATAGAGAAACAAATTCATGTGAGGCGGTGTTCGTCGCAGGAATGGTATACACGATATATGGATTGCATGGTATGTATATTGTATATGTAGTGATCAAATCTCCAATACATACCGTCAATTAATGAAGTCATATTGGTCAGTATTTGCTGGTTATTTTAGGCATGTACATGCTACATAAATACTTATGATGTTTATATATATATATATATACATATATATATATATATATAAGTCATGATTGCATGTATGTCATCATTACAAAACTCTTAAGCTTCCTCCGTAAACGACAAAGGAATAGGGGCACGGTGGTCATTTCTCAAGCTATGGAAACAGGCCTCACGGTTAGACGAACATTTCTTCTATCTTTACGAATTACCAACTTTTTTGGTATATACTATGCAAATCGCTCTATCTTTTATCGGTGTGACTGTGCGAGGAAAGAATTTAGGCAAAAGGTGTATAATAGACATAATTTAATATACCCTTCAATCTAAGTTTATTCTAATATGCCCTGATATAAAAAAACATATTTTTATTTAAATTATATACAAAATGTGAAACGCCTTTAGTAAAATCATTTTATTACTGTCTCAACCTAATCTACTTGCCCCGACTCCACTCCTACCCTATCGGAGCCCCTAAACCCAACCCAATCTTTCTCCTTAGTTTTTTTTTCATTTTATCCAAATTGCCTTTGAAACCCTAAAGCGATGAAAGCAAGGAAGGAACCAGCGACGAAGCAACTAAATCGACCATTTCACCTCTTGTCCATTCTCTTCCTCTCATCTTCTTTGTATATCTCTGACGAAATACTTTTCATCTTCTCCAATGAAATCGACGAAATCAACTCCATATTCGTCTCCTATCTCCCTCGTCGTCTTTGAAACCTGTGTAAGAGGTTTGGTCTTCTCATATTTTTGGTTGATTTGTGTGCTTATTTGGCCATGCGAAATGTTGGCCTTTGGTTGTTAAGCCAAAATTTTATTATATGTGGTTGCTTAATCGGGTTGATTATGGGAAAGTAATCTAATATGAGTTTTGATTTTGAGTTTGTCTAATCTGTTTATTTTAGGAAAGTAATCAATTGGTGTAAGCAAAAATTTGGGGTTGACTTTGGATAAAAACTTGAGTAATCTTTGTGTCAAAATTGTTAAAAGAAAAGAAAATTTTTAATTGCAAATGTTTAAAACGATATGTGCAAATTGTTAAAACGATATGTGTTTTAATTATGGGAAACACTATTGGGAGAGTGAATGTTTTGTTTAAGATTATGAAGATTGCATGTGTGTGTGATTATAAAAATTAAATGCTCGGTTTTAAGAATAGGAAACAAATCATTCTCGAGTTTGAGCATGAATTTAAGAGTCATTGTTTTCAATGTTAAGGAGTTAGAATTTTTGGTTTGTTTTGATTGAATTTGTATTGAATGTTTGGTTTGTTTTGATATACACATGATCCTGATAATGACCAAGAAGAGGACTTCAGCCTATATACGTAGTATGAGAAAGAAGAAGCCCGCAAGGGAAGAGGTTGTCCAACCTGTAGAGGGAGCATATGTAGAAGAGTTTTTAGATGGGAACAATAATGATGATCTGTTTGCAACATCTGAGGTATGCGTTTCATATACAATTATTACATTGGTTCAAGTTTTACAGGTGTAACTTAATTCTAATAAGAAAATTTGGTATTACGGTGCGATTAGTAATTTTGGTTTTGTAAATAATATAATGTGTATGTGGCTTGCAAGAATGCCCTCATCTTAGGATGGACTGCCATGAATACCCGATAATTTACAAGGAATTGGGAACTTTTAAGTTTGTGGATAGGCATTTTAAGATAAGACACAAAACAACTATTAAAGTTGTGGAAGAGAAGCTACCCTCTATGAGGGCGTGTGGAGATGATTAAGATGGTCTTGTTATACTTTGTTAGCAGGCAAGTCAAAGATTAAAGGACCCATCAACGATTAATATTAAGAATAGTGGATGATTAGACACTTGTAAAAGTTCGACTGACATTTGAGGACGCAACCCATAACTTTAAGCGTATTATGACTCATCTCAAGGGGAAAGCTCTGAAGACATACATGTCTACCGGATGTATGATTTCTGTAGAGGTAAATTTTATCCTTAAAAGTATAGTTTTGTTTGTTGTATGATCGATTGGCTGACATATTCTTTTTTTTTAGGTGCTGGAATTTGAATGTATTCCTGTTACGAAAACTAAATATCGAGATCTTCTAGCTGGTTGTAACATTGACTGTCACAAGATGTGCAAGAATTAGTTCAAATGTACCGATATTAAGGGCTATCCACGTGAAGATATATATAATACACTTTTAAAACTACAGTATGTATTTGTAATATTATTTTTAGTCACATATATACAATATGGTGTGAATGATAGTATTCTTTGTTTGTATTTTTAATGAGTGTGTATTGGTTCCTACAATGAATGAGGAAGTTCTGTTGGCACGAATTGTGGACACAAATCCAAAATATAAAACTGAAGACGGAGTAAGTGAATTTGGAACACATGGCTTGTTACTTAACAAAGAAGTATATAGTGTAAAGATTTATGAGTTAGATATGGTGACAAGAGAGTTCCCTAAGCAGAAAAACAAAGATAGTGAAAAAATACATGGTTGATGGAGTATCCTCATCTAATCATGGGTTAATAAAAGTTTTGAAAGGTTTGGAAGAGATGTTGATGAAATCCATGGCTGAAATGGGTGTAAAGATGGAGGCAATGGAAAATAGATTTGATGGCATTGAAAAGAGCCAACATGTTTTGTAAAACCAGGTTAGGAAGATAGACTTAATGGGCAAAAGGCTTGATGGCATTGAGAAAAAACCAAGATGTTTTAGAAAAGAAGGTCATGAAGATTACAAATAAAATGAAAGAGAAAGAGAATTTAAACAACGAGGGTTTCGAAAAACATAGCATGGATTTTGAATGGGATATGATGCCTTTTAAAATAAGTAAATATAAGGAGGAGGAGTAGAAGAAGAAGAAGGTCAGAGAGAACATTAGACTTAGGAAGAGAAAACGGAAGAAAGCAAAGAGATGGAAGCCGATGGAGAAGAGAAATAACTAAAGAAGAGGCTCTGCTTGATAAAAAAAGAACCTGAAGAAAACAAAGAAGAAGACACTCAGGTTGAAGAAGAGCTGCGGGTTGATGAAGATAAAAAAGAAGAGCCTCCAATTGATGAACAGAAAGAAAAAGAACCTTGTGTTGATGAAGAAAAAAAAAAGAGCCCCAGGTTGATGAAGAAAAATAACCTGAAGAAAAGACATAAAATATGCTTAGATTGAAGAGAGGAAAGAAAAAGAAGGTGATAAAGCAGATGAGAAAGAATCTGAGGGAAAAGCGAAATAAACTGAACTTGAGGAATGTAAGAAAAAAACTGATGAACCTGAGAAATTAGAGAGAAGGAGAGAAAGAGAGAAAGAACATGAGGAAGAAAAGAGTAAGAAATACACGGAGGAAGAGTAACAAGGGTGGTTACTCACCATTTGTAAGAGCAATGATGGAAATTCGATGTTCATACTTTGGAGAAGATAGATGAAACTGTTGGAACATCTAGAATTTGTTCTCTGTTGTGGGAAGCATCATATGTAAAAGTTCAAAGTGATGAACAAGAATGCATCTAAGAAAAGGGGTAGAATGAGAAAAGCTGAAATCCACAGAAGTACACAACGCCACTAGCAAAAGACGCCATTAGCAAAAGACGCCACATGCACCATCGCAGTGGGTGCATGATCCTTTCACCGATAGGAAAACTAATGAGATCGATGGGCCAAAAAAAATCCTAAAAACAAAAGCTTAGAAGACTTTTTGATTAATGTATTTTTTGGATGTTTATTATATATCTCAGCTTTTGTATGTTCAATATTTGGAAGTTTGTTGTTTTGAACTTATGTAGGATGGTATGTAAAATTTGGAAGTTTGTTTTTTTGAATTTCTTGTATTGTATGGTTGTGTTGAAACAAGTTTGACTACGGGAATAATATGTAATACTATGTGTAAGAAATAAAATTTGGACTGCTAGGTTTTTAAATATTATTATAAAATAAGACACATACAACGTGTAAATATATTTAATACATGTCTAAAACTTGTAAAAGATATTTAAAGTATGTTTTTTGTAACACATTCAGAACATGTCTAAAAATATTAAAGTAATATTATATTTATACACTGTTCATAGTAATACTTTTGTAACTTTCAATGCCACGTGAAAAATAAAATAAAAACATTAATTGAACCAATGCATTTAGATAATTTTAGATCCACTACAAGAAAACGTGAGAGTTGCGATTATCATTTACGACCACAAAGGTGTAGTCGTAAATTAACGTCAAATTTACGTCTAACTTACGACTATGTGAGTCTTCGACGTAAGTTAGACGTAATTTTGCTACTAAAACATGCAGTCGTAAACTAGACGTAAAATAACATCTCATTTAGGACTACATTAACCTATAGTCGTAAAATAGTCGTAACATTACGACTAGTTTACATCAAACAGTTGCCATCTGATTAACGACCAACTTACGAGAACAGTAGTTGTACATTTGTAGTTAAGTTATGATCAAACGTAAATTCGTTGTAACATTATTACCTACCAAAATCAAAATTTCCCTATAAATATGATATTCTCCCTCATTCTTAAGATGCAAAAAGAAAAAAAACGAAAAAGAAAAAAATGTTTGGAAATATCTATGAGCTTCGTAGGTTGATGTATGCGCATAAAGATTCAAGGGGAAGAGTAACAAACAAAATTCTCAACGGAGCAGAGATATTCATGTACCAGGCCGGACAGACGTTTCTCACAAAGGAAACATGTAAAATATTCTGTCTTTGTCGTAAATGCAACAATACGAAGTTTGCTGCAAGTGAAACGGTTTGGAAACATATAGTAAATAGATGATTTACTCCACATTACTATATCTGATTTAACCACAGAGAGGGTGATAATAGGAATGAAGCTAGTAATAGTAATCATGTTGAAAATGTTCATAACATAGATGAACCACATTTGCCTTCTGAAAATTACCTTCAAGAGGATCATATGGTAGATCATGATATGGTTACAAATGCATTTCGTGAAACAACATCAGTAATAGAGGAGGTAGAAAATGTAGAGGGGCCTAACTTGGAGGTTGTAGAGATGGTTTTTCTAAATTATTATTGGCAGCTAGGATGATGAATATCAAAACTGATCATAACTTACCTGAAGTTTGTATGGATGCATGGGCTGAGTTGTTTAAGGAGTATTTGCCTGAAGATAATTTGTGTGCTGAATCTTATTATGAGATTCATAAACTGGTTCATAGTCTTGGCTTACCTTCGGAGATGATTGATGTGTGTGTATAGACAATTGTATGATATACTGGGGAAAAGATGCAGAATTGTTAGAGTGTAAATTTTGCGAGAAGCCACGATATAAACCGCAAGGACGTGGGCGGAATAGGAGGCCGTACCAGCAGATGTGGTACTTACCTATTAAAGATAGACTAAAGAGATTATATCAATCTGAAAAGACAGTAGCATTGATGAGATGGCATGTGGAACATACTCAGAAGGAAGGCGAGATCAATCATCCCTCTGATGCAAAAGCGTGGAAACACTTGAATTCGGTGTTGATTAGCAGGGACAACAGTTTTCAGGGATGAAGAGTCATGACTGTCATGTGTTTATGCAACGACTTCTACCATTTTCATTTGCGGAGTTGCTTCCAAAAAATGTTCACGAAACACTTGCAGATAACAAAATAAAGTTATTATTACTTCTTGTTGGAAAATTTTTTTATAAAAAGTATCTTACGCTGGCTTGTATATTATTTGTAGGCATCAGAGCTTTTTTCAGAGATCTTAGCGCACACATCTTGACTGTAGATGTCATCAGACAACTTGATGAGAATATCCGGATCTTGATGTGCAATTTCGAGAAAATGTTTGGTAAGATATACAGTGCAAGATGGTAAGAAAAAGTTTGCAATCTCATTTGGTATAGGTACCTTGAAACAAACCCAAGATCAGATTATAAAGTAACTTGATATTGTTAGGATTCATGGATTTAGTAAATACCTAGGATTCCTAGAACAAATAAGCAAAAAAAAGGCACGAAGCTTTCCAATATATTACTCAGAGAATAAAGAACAAGTTTGAAAGTTGGTATTCCAAGTTTTTGTCTCTTGCATGTAATAAAATATTACTGCAGGCATTAATAACTGCTTTATCTGCTTACACTATGTCTTGTTTTTTTTATCCCTAAGACCATTCTTAAATAAATAACAAAAGCGATGATAAGGTTCTGCTGGTCGACAAACCTAGATAGAAAATCAATCCCTTGGATAGCGTAGGATAAGATTACGAACTAAAAAAGAGAGGATGATTTGGGGTTTAGGGATATGTTAGCATTTAATAAAGCGCTATTAGCTAAGCAAGCTTGGAGACTTATCACTCATCTCTCATCCCTATTATCACGGGTCTATGAGTCAAAATATGTTAGAAAAACAGATTTATTTGAATCAAACACCTACCAAACTTCTAGCTATGCATGGAGAAGTATAATTGAAACCTACTGTTGATCAAAAAGGGAATAAAATGGGTAATAAAGTATGGAGAGAAAGTTAGAGTTTGAAGGATAATTGGCTTTCCTGGAGAAAATGGTTCATTTCCAATATGTCCCGTGGCAGAATTGTATCCATCCTTAATGATCAAGGAACTATTTGTTTAAAGTACCAATCAGTGGAGCATATCAAAAATCAGAAGCTTGGATAGAGAAGAACTTGTCAATAAAATCTTGACAATAGGACCATGCTATACAGGAAATCAAGACATATTATCCTGGAGATATTGTGTAACGGGGACTTACACAGTCAAAACAATATCATCTACAAAGGACTTACACAGTCAAAACAGTATCATCTACAAACGACTTACACAGTCGTGAAGAACAGTCAACTCATTTACGTATTTCATCTCATGTAACTCTACGCAATAATATGTTAGCCACATTGTGGAGAATCAATATTCCGCCCAAAATTAAAATGTCCTGACGAAGATTTTTCATAATGGACTTCATGTAGTAGAGAACCTAGTTAGAAGAGAATGTAGAGTTTGCAGCATTTTTTAGTCTGTGGAGAGGAGTCAGAAAGCATAGACCATATGTTATTACAATGTAGAGTAGCTACTGAAATATGATATCTTTCTCTAAATGAGAATAATTCTCAGATAATTAAACCGTTCTAGTACAGTTCTGATCTCTTTCTTTATTGCCTCCAAAGGGTTTCAAGTGATCCACATGATACCACCCCTTTCTTTCGTGGGTGGAGGACATGGATGATGTAACCATGTCTGAATGGAAAGCTTGAAAATGAACCAGAGGCTATAATGGAGCATAATGAGCTTATTTTGGCTACGAAAAACATGTCAAAAAGATAAAAAAGATGTGGATCATATTCATGGATGAGTTAAGACTTTTATCAGCCCAAAAGAAATTCACAAACCAAGAAACCGAAGGAAGCAATGGTTTGTTTGGTTCAGTATGAGTCAGAACCAAGCCAGGTCGAAATGTAAGTCAAGGAGCCAGCCAAAATAAATTGTTATTCAGTTCTTAAGACAATTTTAGTTTTAATTAAGTTTTTTTCAATTTCTGCAATTTCGAGACTTTTCGTTTTACTTCTTTTCTACTTAAACTCTCTTTTGTTTCTGAAAAATTCATTCACTTTTTTAATCAAAAACTATCTCTTAAAACTGTCAATTCTTTGTTCATCTTTGAACATCAATTTCTAGGAGTTCACTCTCTACAAGAAAAACTCGTCCTTGATCTTTCTGGTGAGTTTATTCTCTCGAAAAAGGCACATGTACACAAGTGTTGATCAATCCACAGATCCTCACTGAAGTTCATCAATCATCTCGACTTCTATTCCCAGAATCCATCATCATCTATTATTCAAACCACCATATCATCCTTCACAGTATCATGGACAAAAGAATCTCCTCATCAGGAACCTGGCTCTGATACCACATGGCTTTGATACGATTCAAAATACAATTGGATGTGCATTTCACAAAACGAACATCAATTTGCATCTTCATCAAGATTAATTACCTGGATGACCAAAGAAACAACACCTCTTTATTTTAGCCAGGAACTAGAGTAGCTATTAAGACATCAACGTTTATGACGTGTTGTGAATCAAATTTTGAAGTAGGGTAAAAAGTAGATTTGTAACTAATACAAGATGGTTTATACTATTTCGGAGTCTTGCGGTTAGGCTGAAGAGCAACTCAGTTTCTTCATAAACAATTCAATCATTTCACCATATAAAATAAAGTACTTTTGATTTTGAAAAACTACTAATGAAGTGTCAAGTGTCACATTCGCTTTACTACTTCACTTTGTCCATAATTCACTTTCTTATGACTATTCACTATGAGCTCGTGATCAGTCTCATGGCCAAGATCATTATCATCACTTCTTCACATTCTTCATGATGTAGTTTGCAGACTCTTCACTATGAACTCGATACGATTGAGGGAGTTGATGAAATCATTTACAGCCAACTGGAGGAACCACATGACGTACATGTTCCACCATGTTAAACGAAATGCAAACAAATAGACCAAAAGTAACAATGTATGATATAATCAATCACAGAGATTTTAATGTAAGATGAAGAAATCTACTACCACTACTACTTCTTCTGCCTCTACTTTTTGGTTCAGTGTATGACTTTAACATCATGCTGAGATAATGATCTCAAGAGAACCTTTAGGAGAAGAGCCTGAACACCAAACCCTCAGCTGAAGCAAATTTTGAAGTGATTTCATGAATCTTCTGGACCATCTAATAATTATTACACACACCACAGTCAATGATTCAAGGCATAAGAAGGTTGGAAAGGGTCGTGCATGCTCCTGTGTTTAATCTCTTATTTTTCCTAAATATTTATCACAGTTTTTCTCTGATTTTTCTCTCGAATTCTCTCGAATTCTCACTGATTTTCTCTGGTTTTTCTTGCAGGCCATGGACGACCAGAAGGAGAGAAGATGGTGCTTTATAGCATAGAAAGTTGCTTCAGCTGAGGGTTTTCTATTTACACAAATCAAAATAGCTAGCTTACATGTGCTGAGCTGGTTCAGCATTTTTAGCATCTTACCTTTCCCTCCCATAAAGAAAGCTGCAAGCATCTTGTGACAATCATGTGCCATTTACTACGGGAGCAAGCAAGCAGGAAGGTGCATGGCATATGACTTGGTTACTGATCAAGCAGCTGTGAAGGTGAAGTACATGACGGGTCAGAATTATTTAGAAAGCTGCTTGATAATTCTGAAAATAATTTTGACCAAATATTTCTTGTCCTTCGGCTCACTTCTTACTCTCGGAAAATCTCGTTCAGCTTAAATAAAATTTGACCAACATAATTAAAACTCGACCATAACTATCAAGGGAAGTCCTTTCGACCACAAGACACTCCCGTTGAGACATTAATTCATAGGGTCGATTTTATTTTTAAATCTGGTCGAACAATTTCGTACTAGTCAAGCGGAAATTTTCTCGACCAAAAATTCATTGGCTTGTGAGAGTTATTACATTATTCTCCCCTAAAAAGAATTCTTCCCCGAATTCTCAAAAAATAGAAGTGGACACTTTACTGGACATCTTGGGTATCTGAGAAGAGTTCTGGGTAATCAGCTCTGAACTTATCTTCATCCTCCCATGTGACTACAACTTTCTGTTGCTTTCCCCAAAATACCTGAACTTGAGAAATCTCTCTATTCTTCAATCTCTTTATACGACGCTCACCTATCCGCAAAGGACCTTCAAGATAAGTGAGGCTAGGTTGAAGATTCTTTGGTCGTTGAGGCTCGACCATATTCGGATCCGGAATATGCTTACACAACATCGATACATGAAATATCGGGTGGAAGTTCAAGTCGGTAGGCTACTTCTCCAACTCTAGCAATAATTCTGTACAGACCAATGTAGTGGGTTGCCAATTTTCCAAATTTTCCAGACCGATCCCTTCCTTTCTGGGCAGCTGCTTTCAAGAAGACTAGATATTCACTGCAAAGATGACTTTTCTTCTACCGCGGTCAGCATATTATTCTGACGGTCTTGGGCTTTCTTCATATTTGCTTGAATTATCCTTACTTTCTCGGCAACCTCATCTACTATCTCTGGACCAAGGATTTTTTGTTCACCAACTTCGTTCCAAAACACTGGTGTTCTACAAGGTCAACCATACAGAGCTTCGTACGGTGCGATCTCATGAATCTTCTGGACCATCTAATAATTATTCTACACACCACAGTTAGTGATTCAGGCATAAGAAGATTGGAAATGGTCGTCCATGCTACTTTGTTTAATCTCTGATTTTTCCTGAATTTTTCTCACAGTTTTTTTTCTATTTTTCTCTCAAATTCTCACTGATTTTTCTTTGGTTTTTCTTGCAGGTTATGGACGACCAGAAGGAGAGAAGAAGGTGCTTTACAGCATAAGCAAGTTGCTTCAGCTGAGGGTTTTCTATTTACACAAATCAAAACAGTTAGCTGACATGTGGTGAGCTGATAAAGCATTTCCAGAAGCTTACCTTTCCCTCCCATAAAGAAAGCTGCAAGCAGCTTGTGACAATCATCTGCCATGTACCACAGTTTCCATCCAGCACTGCAAAAAGCCAGTCATATTCTTTTTGAACTGTTTCTCATCCTGTAGCTAGGATCCATAGAGAGAGAGAGAGAGAGAGAGAGAGAGAGAGAGAGAGAGAGAGAGAGAGAGAGAGAGAGAGAGAGAGAGAGAGAGAGAGAGAGAGAGAGAGAGAGAGAGAGAGAGAGAGAGAGAGAGAGAGAGAGAGAGAGAGAGAGAGAGAGAGAGAGAGAGAGAGAGAGAGAGAGAGAGAGAGGGAGAGAGAGAGAGAGAGAGAGAGAGAGAGAGAGAGAGAGAATTATGTT
Source organism: Moricandia moricandioides (assembly GCA_905132885.1). Lineage (NCBI taxonomy): Eukaryota > Viridiplantae > Streptophyta > Magnoliopsida > Brassicales > Brassicaceae > Moricandia > Moricandia moricandioides. Next base: position 310,440 of record CAJHQQ010000145.1, read on the forward strand.
TGATTTTTTCGCGGTAATCTAAATTTTTTTGGAAGTTTGCCGAAATTTTTGAAATCTCACCAAAATTTTACTCCAAAAGATCATGTCATAATATTTCATTAGGTTGTTGGTGAGACACTTCGTGTCACAATATTTTTACTTACCGTTTTTTCGGAAGCAAAGACTCACATCGAATGATTGGTTAGTACATGAAAATGGTTTCAACATATAATAAAATTCAAATACGAAACTTATATATGAAACACAAAACACTTTTTTGAATGCAATTTCTTGCGTTATTTGATTAATCTTGCAGGCTATTTGATACCAAAAGGTTGGAAAATTTTGACATGAATGTCCACATGGACCCCTAAGTCTACTCAGATCCTAGAAAATTTGATCCTTCTAGATGGGATATAAGTTGGATTTCTCGCATCTTGCTTTTTTTTTTGTTCCAAAGAAAGTTTCATTTTGAATGTTTGGAGCAAGAGCTAACATAGTATGGTTGTGTTTTTTATGGAAAGACTTCGTACCAAAACATGATGCATTCCTTTCTTTTGGTGCTGGAAGCCATTTATGCTCAGGAAATAATCTCTCTAAATTCAAAATTTCAATCTTTTTCCAATGTGTCCTCTTCAAATATCAATAAGTCTCGCAATTTTTGAATTTTTGGAATGTAATTCTTTATGCATTATTCTGAAAACATCCATGGAGATATCCAAGTTCGTAGGGTGAAACAGAGCAACACCGAGTGTCTAGATGTACTTGCTTCATACCAGACCACTAATAATTGCTAAGAATCAGTTGCTAGTAAAACATGAATCTCCTCTTCTCCATTATGCTTTAATGAGATGTTTTTCTATTGAGTTTAGCCTTTCTTCGGTTCTAAATTGCATCAGACTATTTACTATGTTCCATGAAACATATATCTTTCTCTCTTCGATTGGTATATAACATTATAAAACTCTTTGATATAAAACTGTTTTGATAAATGACAATTTTAGAAGCAATTACTTGATTATAAAGTTACCATAGCATTTACAAAATTTCAATCTGAAAATTAAATATGTTTTATCACATCATACATATTTTTTTGGATTTAATTAACTCAAAATAAAGCTAATAATGGTTTTTAAGAAATCAAAGATAAAATATGAAATAAACTAAGATATTGTAATAAATATTAATAAAATTGATAATTATCTCACTTTGTTGTCCAATATTTATTTCCACTTTTTTTTAAACACATCTATTTCCACTCTAAGAGGGAAAAAGTAAACAACATTGAGTCTTTTGGATATTGACCATTTCATAATATTATCAACTGCCAAGGTGAACGGCTGCGTAGGGAATATATATATATATATATATATATATATATATATATATATATATATATATATATATATATATATATATAGAGAGAGAGAGAGATAGATAAATGATGTACAGTTACCGTAGGTTTTATTTTTGAACCCGGAATATATATATATATATATAGAGATAGATAAATGATGTACAATTACCGTAGGTTTTATTTTTGAACCCGGAGGTTCCGTATCTTAGTATAGTGTTTAGCATCCCGTATACAGGATCCTATCGATATTGATATTGATGATGCGCTCTGTCACTTGGAAGTAGACTTCTATCAACATCTTATGGTGTTGTACTATGCTTCATGCAGGAAAGCTCCTGTCATATTTTTTTCTCGTGCTAGTGTGACTTCGACCCTTATAAAGGTTAGACGATCATCAGTCTTAATGCTTCCCACGTTTGGATAAGCAGAGATATTTAGGGTGCTCTCGAAATTTGGAACTTTGCACATTTTTTTTTCCATGTATCAATCCTCGGATTTCTTTACAGTACTTTGAAAGTGTAATTCTTGTTTCATACATTTAATTTTAGAATGTAGCATTTTGATGCAGGAATACACACGGTTTGTATTTAGGATTTCGGCTTATATTCTGGCTCGTTGCCTTTATGCATGAATTATATATTTTGACAATATACCCAGTCTTGCGCGGGCCTATTCATGCTTAAGTCGTATATCGTCGTTATTGTGGTCGTACCACTCGGAGGATTTTCCAGGATCGAAAGTCAGTTTAGACTTGATCCAGTTCTTTTGCCCTTTTAAGTAGGTTGGTGTTTCTGTTTCTCCCTTAGTCGAAACTCATACTTTATTAGATAAAATTAGTCCGAAGACGTTGAGCATAAATAGGATTAGGAAACCAATTGTTTAAATAATAAAGTAATAGAAAGCATGATCCTGAGATCTTATTAGATATGATAAGTTTTGAGATGCAAGACATTCCAATAGTTTGGTTGGGTCTTGCCATTGCTGTCTTGCATCCTATAATCCTATGCTCCTCGTACCTCGATTACATTATAGGGTCCTTCTCATCCGGGGACGAGATTTCCTGCTGACGTTTCTGTAGTATTGTCGAATACTCGTTGAAGGACCCAATCTCCTTGCTGGAAGGTTTTGGCTCTGACCTTCGTATTGTATCTCCTCGCGATTTTTTGCTGGTAGAACCAGATCTTTATTCTAGTTGACTCTCTCTCTTATCATCTAGTAAATCAACGTCTAGAGTCATTAACTCCTCATTTTCTTCTAGAGAAAGAGGCTCAGATATGACCATCATGACATGTACCTCGGTGGAGAGGACCGCTTCCATGCCATAGACTAGGGAGTAAGGTGTTTCCCGGGTGGCTGTATTTGTTGTAGTTCGGTAGACCCACAAAACTCCATGTAGCTCTTCTGCCCATCTTCTCTAGGCATCCTCCAGGTGTTTCTTTAGCATGTTTATCACCTTTTTGTTGGTTGATTCCAATTTCATATTGGATTGAGGGTATTGTGGTGTGGCAAAGATTAGCTTTATACCCCAATTCCTAAAAAAAAATCCTTCAAATTATGGCTAGTGAACTGGGGTCCGTTGTCAGTCACAGTCTCTTATGGGAATCCGAATCTGAAGATAACATTAGCCTAGAGGAAATTCCTTATTTGGAAGTTTGTTATCCTGCTCAACGCATCTGCTTCCACCAAGAGAAGTAGTCAATTATGACTATGAGAAAGACTTTTTGCCCCGGTGCCATCGGTAGTTTTCTTACTATGTCCATGCCACATTTCCTAAACGACCATGGAGAGTTTATGGACTTCAAGTTTTCCGGAGGGAGCCTGGAGAATTGTGCGTTTCTTTGGCATTGATCATAGTGCTTTGCTTGCCGGTTGGTGTCTTTCGCCATTGTGGGCGAATAGTACCCAAATCTTCTGGCTCGGAGTACTAGGCTGCATCCACTGGAGTGGGATCGACATTCTCCTTCTTGAACTAATTCGAGTATCAACTTGGCATGTTTCATCGTGATACAATGCAAGTAGGGGCCATAGAAAAATCTTTACAAAAATATTCTACAAGATTGGCAGTATTTTGCCGCATGGTTTTTAATCCTCATGTATTCGTTGCGATTGTCTCGAAGAGTATCGGTTTCTAGATATTTGATCATATGGGTCATCAAGGTTGTTTCCTCTTCGATGGTTGAAATTCCCGCAGGTGTGACTTCCTCCTCCGTTGTTGGCCATTGGAGCAATAGCAGGGGAAACTCATTTGGCTCTTTGTCTCTAGGGCGGACCTGAGATTTTCTAAAGTGTCAGTCTGGGAATTCTGTCCATTGGGAATCTGGGCGAGCTTGCAGCTTTGGAACGCCTCAATAAAGCGCTTAGCAATTGCCATGTATTTGATCATCCAGGCGTCTTTAGCTTGATATTCTCCCTGAATTTGATTGATTACTACTCCTCTTACATCACTGGATCCTTCTACATGCATGATCCATTCTCATGTCTTTCCTTTAATGTTTCAGATGTTGATTTCCTGTTCCAGAGCTCTGAGCATGGCGACAAAAAATTCACCACTAAGTCCTCTAGCACTTGAGACCTGATAGTGGTGGCGAGCTTAAATACCACATCATATTTTTCCTGGCTCTGCTGCCCATTTCTCCATGTGTCCAGATACTTCTAGCTTGTGGAGTACGGTTTTGATGGGAAATGAGGTTAGCACCATGATTTAATGAGCCTCGAAGTAGGGACGTAATTTTTGGACTGCGACAACTAGGGCTAGAGCTAACTTCTAGAGATGAATGTAGCGAGTTTCTGCGTCGAGGAGGGATTTGCTGATGTAGTACACTGGGAGTTGCTTGGTCCCTTCCTGTTGTACCAGGACGACCCTTATTGCATATTCCGATACTGCCAGGCATATTCCGATACTGCCAGGCATAGCAGCAGACTTTCTTCGTCCAACGGTTTTGATAGAAGAGAAGGTGTGGTAAGAAAACTCATTTAATAGATATCCAGATTTAATATATACTATATATCTACTCTATTATCATTTAAATTTAAATATATATCATATAAAAATTCATAAATATTTTAAGTTTCGAATTTCATAAATTATATCATATTTGAGTTGATAAAATATAAAAACTTTTAAAATTATAACTTGATCAAATCATATAAATTTAACGCATATTTACATATATTTTATTATTATTTAAAATTATCATAAATATTTCTAATATTTCACTCCACGGAGGATGCCAATTATTACTTAATATCAATTTATAAAAGGTAAAAATTAATATCAGCCCGGTCTTTAGGCATTATTACAAGAACATAAAAGAAAGCACATGATGATCAAAGAAATGTGTATATAGTAATTTTTTTATGGAAAATTTCAGTTTTTACACAAATTTGATATCATTTTTCTAATTTACCATATGACTATTTTCAGAAATACCCTAAATTTATGATGAAAATAGACTAAACTATTTTTGTAAATATTTATAAAATATTTAATAACTCAACACCACCCCTTTAACATTAAAACTTAAATAAATCATTAAAGTGTAAACTCAAATGTTAATATATTTCCATTTGAGGAAATTTTTGAAGGTATTTAACTTGTGGTATTCTTAGAAATTTATATTTCCTTATTAGTATTTTACCTTAACAAAATAAAACTCCAGAAAATCCTCCGAATTATTACCTAGTATCAATTTATAAAAGGTAAAAAATTAATGTCAGCCAGGTCTCTAGGCATTATTAGAAGGGGGGACGAATCCGGATATCCAAAATATTTAAGGTATACGGATCCGGATTCGTCGGATCCGTGATATTCGTCGGACATATAATATTAGTAAAATTAAAATATAATATTATAAAATTTATTTTATATTATAAAATATAAAATATAAAATTTATTATATTTTAAAAACACAGATCCGGATCTGTAATTTTAATAAACACATCTAGGTATCTTAGATATCCTATTATCGGGACAGATCCGGAACAAATCTCGGATCGGATCCGGATCCCGGATAATAAGTCTATACCTAATTACAAGAACATAAAAAAGAAAATACATGATGATCAAAGAAATGTGTATACTCGTAATTTCCTTATTAGGATTTTACCTTAACAAGATAAAACTCTAGAAAACCCTCCGAATTATTACTTAGTATCAATTTATAAAAGGTAAAAATTAATATGAGCCCGGTCTTTAGGCATTATTACAAAAACATAAAAGAAAGGGAAAATTCCATAAAAATACTCCAACTAAATTTCAGTAAGCTTTTTAATACCTAATTTTTTTCGCTATTCAGTTTAATACATCAACTAATTATTTTGCTCATTTTAATATACAAACTTTTAAACTATGCCCATTTTACTACCCAAAAATTATTTATTTTAGTTAAAATACTAATAAATTTCAAATGAAACTTAAAAAATCTCTAAAATTTACAAAAACACTCTCAAAGATTCTAATTTTATTGCTTGTTTGAAAAATAAAAGTAAGTAAATTTTTTATAATATCAAATTTTTTACTAAAATTTTAAAATTTAAAATATTGAATTTAGTTTATTTTCTGAAAAATTCATTTTTTACATTCAAAATTAATTTTAAAAATAAAATAAAAAATTCCGATAATTTATATACCTTCTTTCCTAAAGATTAAAAATAAAATTAGAAAATGTACATATTTTCTTTTAGATTTTGGAAATTTTTTCAATTTTATTTGAAACTTAGTAGTATTTTTAATTAAAATAAATAAATTTTGGGTATTAAAATGGGCAGACTTTTAATAGTTGGTATATTAAAATGAGCAAAATAATTAGTTGAGGTATTAAATTGGGTAGCAAAAAAAATTAGGTATTAAAAACTTTAATGAAATTTAGTTGGGGTATTTTTATGAAATTTTCCCTAAAAGAAAGTACATGGTGATCAAAGAAATGTGTATATATCGTAATTTCATTATTAGCATTTTACCTTAACAAAATAGAACTCCAGAAAAGCACAAACAAAGAGAAGCCAAAGATCATACAAATCGTGTCTTGAGCTTTCTCCCTCCTCTCTTTCTTCTCTCTCAAGTGTGTCTTCATCTCCATGTATTCCTCATACCTTCCTTTACCTCTTCTTCTCTCTTCACCATCACCATCTTTACGACATCTCTTTCCTTCCAACAGCAATTGTAGGATTACTAAACTATCCTTCGCTTTCAAACATCTCCCTTCTATGTCCTCTATTTGCAACCTCACGTCCCTCACGTGCACTTCTCCTCCCACCTCTTCATCCACCTCCTTCCACGTCTCTGCCGATCCACACGACACAACCACCGCTACCTCCGCTGCCTTTTTCTCCCCGGCCTTCGCAATAATGGTCGAAAATCTTATCTCTAAATCTCCGGTCAACCAGTTCCGCTTGGCGGAAACCGCATTTCTGCTAGATATATTCGCCGCACGTTTCTTGATCGGATCGATCACTATCCAGTTAAGCTTCATACTTTCTTCCATGTGTCTCACCCAAGCTTCGTAATCCCCACCCGGATATCGAATCCGGGTCTGAATCGACTCTTTCTCGTCGAGCATATCGACTCGAAACGGAGCCGACAAAAAATATCCTGCTTTACCAGTCTCTATGTCCATCTCTTGAACCTTCGAGTAGATTAACTCTCCTTTGTAATAAAGGTCAACGGCTGAGATTAGGCCAGTGGTTGATGGATCATGTTTCTCCGACTGCCACGTGTATTCAGTGAACGGGTACGAGTCAGCGAAGAAGGAACGGTAACCAGAAGGGAATGAGGAGATGGCTTGAACGACACATGGATTGTTGATGGAAGGCCATGTGGCGGTGGAAATTTCCCGCCAGAGTTTCTGTTTATTGCAGAGTGTTCCGAGATAAGTGGAGGTTGATGCGATGGAGGCTAGCGTCGGACCGTCGAGTCTGGTCAAGATTTGGGTTTGGATGATGTCAGGATGAAGTGTTGAGATTGAATCACCGATGTTGCATTCGACGGATGCCATTTAGGAGGGAGGGAGGGAGAGAAATAAATTTTAGGGTCATGTGAATAAGAAACTATAACGAGATGATTAATGAAATTATACAGACATATATATAATATATAATGAGTAAATCAGCGATATAAACAGATGAAGGAAGGCGATGGTTCAGTCAACCGTTGCTCTTTTAGACTATTCTATTCTTGTAATTTTGTATTGTTTCTATGGATAAAAATGTATACACGCGAACATACATGCCCCATTTTCTTTTCAGAAAAAGACTCTTATCAACTCTCTTTTCAACATTTAAGTTGGTATAATTTTATTTCTATTTATTATTTATCATACGAAATATATATGCACTTTTGTCGAAAAAAATATTTATGGTTTGCCGTCGGGAGTAGAAGACGACAACCATCCGGATTTAGATGATATTTTGATATCTGAACAAAAAATATCAAATATTTAAATTTTACGGTGTTATTTGGATCTCAATTTGGTTGACAAATTTGGGATTTCGCCTTTTTTTTAAAAATCATAATTCATAAGATATTTTTTGGATCGTATTAAAATAACTATCCATATACCTAATTTTAGATTATGATAATAATTTAATAATTGAATCTTTAGTTGCTCTTCATTACCAGTTTTTCTCCTATGTAACTCATTTATCATTTATTAGTGTATTGTAATTTATTAAAATTTATAAGTCTAATTTTATTTTGTACTCTTTCTTTAATTGATACTAGAATTTGACCCGCGCTCCTGCGCAGGTGTTTGATTTAACTTGTGTTCAACACAAACTTATAAATCGCTGTTTTTATAAAAAAATTCTTTATATATTTTTTATGTTTTGTTATTTACATATAGAATAGAATATTATATTATAATATAGATGTTGATTATATTTTTTTTACTTATACATAATATTATATTCAAAACGTATAACTTGATGCAATTTGATGTAATTGTATTATTCATATATTAACTTGTTGTTTTTTTTAAATTTATTTTGAAATGAAACAACATACTAAATTTTTTAATTATCAATATATAAATATCGATTTGGTTATATAAACTTTGGAATTGTAATTATTTAATTTAAATTTATTTTAAATGCAGTAGCAGAATCTGTAAATAAAAAATTATAAAAATAAAATACTTAATTTATTGTAAATGTAAAGGCTAAGTTTGTATAAAAAAAAATTATTTTTAATACTGCTATCCATGTATCCAAACAATCTTCACTATCCATGTTTCCAAACAAAATCCTAAAGTACTTCTACTTTAATAAAATAGATTTGTGTTAAATTGATTCCAAAGAAAAAGAAACTTATCTTAGTAGAGAGGTCACGTAATCTCTGCAACGAATTTCATATTTCCACGTTGCTTTTATTCAGGTTGACTTTTCAAGCTCTTGGGTTTCGGTATATGAGAAAGTTGCCCATATTTTAAACAAGACATTCTTGATATTTTTTTCTCATGGTCGGTTAAAGTGTCCTTAACCAATGTCAATTAACAGAAGACGAAATAACTTTGATTGTCCCAGTCAGAACCGGTGGTCTAACTAGTGGTGCTTTATTATTATTACTAGATGATTATCGCGAGCAAGTGCCTGCAATTTCTATATTAATAATCGTTTAATATTATTTTTATTGACATAATCTCTCAAATGTATAGTTATAAGCCTTTAATATAAGATTGAAAATATGTTTTTGATGTTTTAATTTTAAACTTATTCAATTTATATTAGATTTCAATGATATCATCCGAAAATTATAATTTGAAAATTTGTATTTTTGAAATGATACGATTAAATAACATTTGAGATCCGCGCCTGCGTGAAATGAACATTAACTATATATAAAAATTATTTCTACATATTATTATTTAGTTTTTGTTCATTTACCTATTATGCAATAATACATATATTGAATAATTGAAAAACGATTAACTATTACATATATAATTAAATTAGAGTAAACAATAAATAAAAACAAGCCTTGTTTTTATTTATAATATTTTTTGTTGGTAACAATACAAAATAATCATTTATTTATTTTGTATGGTATGTTATTAAAAGTAAATGATATTGACATAGATATATAGTATATTTTAATATGGATATTTATTAATTGAGGTTTCATACTCATATGATTTTACTAACATTTTTTGTTGTAACAGAAATATTATTTTTGTTAATATGAATATTTATTAATTGAGGCTTCCAACTCAATGAAATAAGACTTCACATTTATATGATTTTATGATCATTTGTATTTTGTTATAACAAAAATAAATAAATCATTGATCACATAAATTCCAGTGTGGATTTCTACAATTTTAATAATTATAATTGTTTAAAAAAAATTAAAGCATAGCATATAATAAAAAAAATAATTTTTATTATATTTTTAATTTGATTGTTTAATTTATTTTAAGAATAGAAAATTAAAAACAATAGAAGATACAAAAATTGTTATCAAATCTTTATTATTTAAAATCATTAATTATCATATTTTTTTTAACTTTATTAGATCATTCTGTAAATTTTATTTAAAAGAGAATAGATAATATTTTTTAAACACTAATAACTAATTTGATAGTTAATTTAATAAAAATATAATATATATTTAGATAAATCAATTTTTTTTAAAAATTCTAAGAATCATTATAGTGATGACACGTGACTACAAAAACATATTATAACGCTTGAAGATTAATATATTAAGATTTTTTTCCAAACAGGTATTTGCTCTTTCAGTTTACACTAGTAAATTGAAGAGTAATGTTTAAAACAAAATTGGGGAGTGATGTTGTAGTTTGTGCTTATATTGGTAAATGGTAGTGGTACTATACTGTTTACCATATACTTCCTCAGTTTCATAATAAGTGTCGTTTTAGAGAAGTTTTTTTGTTATAAAATAAGTGTTGTTTTCGATTTTCGATGTAAAATTTATTAATTTTATGTTGCAGTCTATTTTTCTATTGGTTGAAATATGGTTAGGTGTATAGGTAATTGTGTTTTTATATAGAAAATATGCAAAATTAATTGTTTTCTTAATCCGTGTGCAAAAATTTAAAGTGACACTTATAATAAAATAGAGGGAGTAGTATTTATTAATTCTCTATTTCTTTAAACACAACTAATCTTCTGTATTAACTGGTAGTTATAAAAGAGTAACGAGTGATGTAGAGTTTTGTGATTATATTGGTAATAATACTATTGCTATTTACTAACAGACCCCAAGGGCATAAACCACAGATATTACCATATAACAGGAGAGTATTTTAGTTAATTTCTTATGTTAAACTTTCATTAATTTCCATCAAAAAATTGTACATTTTTGGAAGAATTCTAGTTTTAGCACAAACTTGATATCAGCTTTCAAATATATATTTAAGAATTTTAACATCTTTATAAATATACTATTTTTTTGATAAAAACACTAAACTAACTCTCTTAATCATTTATAAATGTTTAATAATTATTTATAAAAGTTTATAAAATTAATTCCATCCTCTAAATAGTAAATCTTAAACAATACTCCCTCCGTTTCATATTAAGTGTCATTTTAGAGAATTTTTTTTGTTACAAAATAAGTGTCGTTTTCGATTTTCGATACAAAATTTATTAGTTTTATGCTGCGGTTTATTTTTCTATTGGTTGAAATATGGTTAGATGTATAGGTAATTGTGTTTTTATATAGAAAATATGCAAAATTAATTATTTTCTTAATCCGTGTGCAAAAACTTAAAGTGACACTTATAATAAAACGTAAGGAGTAATAACTAAACCATAAATCCACGTGTTAGGGGTTTTTTTTGATAGTATAAAAATTATGTATATCCAAAACTAAATTTTGTTTTTAAAACTAAAAGTTAAAATTAATTTTAAATGTTTTAAAAAGAACAACATTTTGAATTAAAATATAACTTAATATAACTATATATATAATTAAATAAAATATATTATTTCCAATAAAAACTATTAAATATATATTATACATATATATATACTGTTTAGAAATAATAAATTACATACTATATATAATAATATGATCGGATTATTTTATCTAATGACTATTTACTATTTTACCTGTCACTATTATTAAGTATATTATTGTAAGCGTATAATAATTACATTTAAATTGATCAATGTTTTAATATATATAAATATACCTAACATATGAAACATATTTTTTTTTATTATCCTCTACAAAACGTCGATGTCCTGGGTACGCAATATTAGTAGTAATTAGTATGTGGATGTAGCGTTAAGCGAGGCTTGCTCGGGAATAGTGATTAGTGCGCGAGCTGTTATTTTCGTGTTAGTTATTAGAAGGTTAAGTGTGATTATCGTTATGGACTTGTGGTATCAAATATATATATGTACAACCAGTAATAATAAGGGGAAATTGCTTCACGTGTTTATCTTTAGAAGCTCAACTCTTGTTGTGATTAATAGTTTTAGTGGACACGCGCTCTTTATGAAACTGGAAATATATCTCGTGTGTAGTATACGTTTTCAACAGCTAAATTTATTTAACAAAAATATTGAGTAGAAATGCAAATTGGAGTTCAATTGCAATGTCAAATATAAATAAAAGGTTAATTTGCGAGATGACACTATGAAGATATGAAATAAAGAAACTAACCATAATGAAATAGTACATGACTAATGGGACATTTAAGCACACTTTTGGACCTTTATATCCTCATGACGCGTGGAACGTGAAAAAAATGCACAACACAATTTGTCTTATACAGTGCTGCATGCCTATATATCCACCTAATAAACCTATATTATTTTTATATTTATTGTAATTTTTACAAACTGTTATTTATATTCTATATAATATTCTGATATAGTATAAACCATTGTTGTGTTTGTTCGGGTTCACCTAGAGAGAGAGGGAGGGAGAGGGAAAGGGAGAGGGAGAGGGAGAGAGAGAGAGAGAGAGAGAAATTGTATATAATTATATGTTTCTAAATAGAATAGAAAACAACAAAATTACATCTCTTTTAAATAAAAAATTAACTATACTATCTAAATGTGTAAGATAGTATAGAATTGTATATACTATTTACAATATATTATAATCAATTATATATTGATTATTCGATGAAAGAACAACACGAAAATATAGAAAAAATGAGAGTATCTAGAGTTTTAGTTAAGACTCTAGACAAATCAATTCAAATCAAATTCTTTAATCTATATATTTTAAGTATGGGGTATCATTTGAAGTAGAAATTAGATTATACTATATGCATTTACGATATAGTATAGACTTTAATCTGATTTCTTAATCTAACATAATATATCAAATGTTATAGAAATATATATATATATATTTGTTTTAAAATTTTCAAAACACATCATAAATAAAAAAACTATATTTTTTGTGAATATTGTATAGATTCGAATAATTATTTTTAATGCAACTAGAAGATAAATAAGATTAGAGGGGGAAATACTTTACAACAAAATTAAAAGAAAATAAAGAAAAGAATCACTACACATGCTTATTTAGAAGGGTATAACAGCAATTAATACATAATAGTATTGTTCGTTTGGCAGACGCAGCTTCATGCGTTTGCGGCTGCGGCTGAGGCTGCGTCTGCGGCTGCGTCAAACGCAGATTGTTGTTGTTCGTTTTGCAGACGCAGCCTCAGCCGCATATTATTGTTCGTTTTGATGACGCAGGAAGTTAACGCTGACGCTGGACGCAAATTAGTGTTGTTCGTTTGGTAGACGCTGCAGCTATTTTCATTAAATTCATATTTTATTTTAATAAATTGGTATAAATATATTTTAAATAAAAAATATGAAGTTTAAATATATTTAAATTTGTAAAAATATTATATTTAGTTGGTAATAAAATTTTAGTCAAATATATAAATATAACAACTTTTTTCATAAATCATAGGCTAATTTTTTTAAAAAGAATCAAAATATTTATCAAAACAAAAGCTAAATAAACAAAGAAATAAATAAAAAAATATATATCAATTTTCACATAAATAAAAACAACTACATAATTAAAGTTATAAACAAAAAAATTAAGATTTTTGTTGTTGCAAAAGATAGACATTTGATTTATTTATTTTTGAGCAAATAATTAATTGTTTATCTTCAATCTTTACAGTTGTTTCATCTAGATAAGAATAGCCAAGCACTATATTGTCATCTTCTTTCTCATTTATAAAATCATTTGTAAACACTCATTGTAAAACCCCTCAAATACTAAGTTAATCGATTAAGCTTCTCTGCAGCTTTGTATGTATTTATACTACCAAAACTACTTGGAGAATCAAAGAATTGCAAAAACAAAATCAATACTACCAAAAGTCTCCACCCTTTTCTATTGACATATGGAAGCAAAAACAGCTTCATGAACATTAATCAACTGTTCAGATGTTGTTGTTGACATCTCTTCGGGTCTAATCTTTATGAGTTGTGTCATAACTTGTTGAGCTTCAGGTCTTGCTGACGATTTGTAGGATCAACAAAATGCAAAGGCAGTTTCAGTGTATTCAACATCTCATCACCCAAAGTGTTCACATCATTCAACAGCTCCACATCAAAAACCTCATTAGTCCACTCTTCTCCAACCCAACACCTGAGACAAATGCAGTCAGTGGAGAGAATCCAGTAGCATACCCATCAACAGACTAGATCACCAAGCATCAAATATCAGAAGTGAACTTAAAAGCTAATCAAGACAAACAACAAATAAAAGAGTAGAAACACAACACCTAATAAGAATGCATCATTAAGAATTTAGAGCACACCAAGTTCAACCTTATGAAACTAAAAGCCAGTATTCAAAACTTCAAGTAACTTAATAATATTCAGTCCCTGTCCACTCTAAAAACAGTAAAGAAAGGCTATCTAACTATAACTAGTAGAGATTGTTCCAAAAATAAACAACTATAACATGCTTGAAATAAGTAAAGACAAACAAAATCAGTAAACCAAGAACAAAACTCTCACAGATCTTCCTGGAAGATAGTTGAAACCTAATCTGAACCATCTGCTTATGTTACACTTTCTACAAAGAAAGTTACCTTATTTAGGTTCAAAAAACAGACTAAAAGCCATACAAACTAAAAGTCGTCCAAGTAACAACTAAACAAGAGCAGAATCTAATAGCTCATTTGTTTGTTTTTTTTGCAGACCATGATTCTTACAAACAAGAAAGGTGAAGACGAAGTTGGAGCAAGATGACATGACTCAGAAACTTTAAGGCTCTTGGATCCAAAACCCACTCTCAAAAAACTCATGAAAACGCAAAAACAGATACAATTACCTTAGAAACACAGAACAACGACGAGAAAATGAAGAGATGAGAGAGCTCGAGGTCGAAACTGTGGCTGCGTCTACTCGGAGAAGAGAGAGCTCAAGGTCGAAACTGGGGTGACGAAGCTCAAAGACAGAGCTCGAGGACAAAACTGTGGTGACGAAGCTCGAAGGGAGAGCTCATGGCTGCGTTGTCTATCGGAGAAGAAGAGTTTGAGATCTGCGTCTATTCAGGGAAGAGATAGCGGCTGCGTCTGATTAGGGTAAGGTAATTGTTGTAAATAATAAATTAGTTTAAGGGCAAATGTGTAATTGATGTTTCTGACGCAGAATTTTGACGCGATCACTGGTTTTTTCTGCGTTCAAAATTTATTGACGCTAAACGGAGTGCTCAGCCACAACGTTTGGACGCAGGTATTTAAGTCTACAAAACGAACAAGAATATAGCCGCAGGAAACTGCGTCTGCCAAACGAACAACACTAATATATGTAGTGTATCATAGCCATTGAGTTGTTATGGTCATTTGTCTGATGAATTTTTTTCTTATGGTTATATTTGCCAATTTTTCATAAATAAATATCAGAAAGAATAAAGATAAGAGAAAACAAGAAAGTATTCTATTATACCATATTTATTAAATAACTATTCCCATTACCCTACTCTTTCTTCTTTCTTCTATTACTTTTTTTTCATTATATTTTAAAAAATATAAACTTTCCCGCAGGCCCCACATAAACCCTTTTCGGCGGACCCACTTCTCTCTCTCTCTTCTCCTTTAAATTTAATAAAAATAAGTGAACCCACTCACATAAATTTACCCAATTAAATACTAACCTACCATTAGACCTAACACCCAACCACCTATCTCTCTCTCACGTGTTTTTTCTTCTTTCTTCCCCAATTACATTCAAGCAATTTGAAGTCTTTTTTGGCGATTTGAAACTTTTTTGAGGTAAATTCTTGTTGATTTTTCATGTAAATTTTATAAGAATATGTTCTATATGTTGTATGTGTTATGGGTAACGAAAAATATCAAAGTTTAAACGTGAAAATCGTGGGTTTTGTAAATAAATATGAAAATGATGTTTAAAGAAGATTATGTATATTTTTCTATAATTTGAAATGGTTTTGAAGCAAAAAAGACAAGAAAATGATGTTTAAAGACTATTTTGTATATTATTGCATATTTTACATAGTTTTTATGAAATATAATGCATTAAAATGGTCGTAGACGATGTTGTGGGTTGAATGACATACCCATTTTCGCTTAAAAGGGTTAAATTGAAGAAAAATGAAACTTTGTGGGACTTACTGGTACTACTATAGCTAAAATAATATTACCAGGAACACTGGAATGACTATGTACGAAAATTATAATAGGCCAACTTATATTCTTTAAATTCTTAAGTAATCATAATTTTGTTTTTTCAGGGAAAATTATGACATCTCCTTGTACAATCATATGTTTTGACTATGGGGGAAGTTACATTAAGGGTGGAGCTGATATAAAATGGATCTCAGGAGAAGATGAAATTCATACGCTAGTGATGAAGACATCCGTGTATGAGGTTACGTATTCTGAGTTGGTTGAGCGTATATTCAGAAAGATTAAGGTAGATGGAATTCTGAAGATTAGTTACTTTCCAATGGTATTGAATTCAAACAAGCCATCATATATTTCAACGGATGAAGACGTTCTAGGTTATCTAATGCAAGTGAATAATGAGAGATGTAGAAGTGTTTACATGTGGAGATAATCAATGATAAAGATAACACAAATGGTGATGGGCCACTTTCAGAAGAGGTTGATGATACTGATAGCTATATCGGTCTTTCTGATAGAGAAGATATTGGTAAAGAGAGTAGCGAGAAAGATGCGACTGAGGAAGATAAGATGGATGGTGGGATCACACTCTACACAGCCGAACAAAATGAAGAACTTGAGATGCATCAGAATTTTGAGTATGGGTATGAAAATACAGAAGTTGAAGCCGCAAGATCAGAAGTTGAAGCCGCAAGACCGGAAGTTGCAGGCACGACAATATTAGATCAAGGATGGGATGATGGTATTGAGTTGGTTAAAGGTCAAGAATTTAGAACTAAGACAGAATTGCAAGTTCTAGTTCAAAGGGCTTCACATAAGAATTGTTTTGAGTATGAAACAGTTAAGTCGGATACTAAGAGATATGTGGTGAAATGTCGAGGAGCTAATGAAGGTTGCAAGTGGTATTTGCGAGTAGCAAAGCTTAAGAATTCAGATCGTTGGACGGTCAGAACTTACATCAAGTTGCATACATGCTCTATTGTTACTACAAGTACCCTCAGAAATAGAAGGAAAGGCACACCACAAGTTGTTGCATCCGTTATAGGTGAAGAATATCCTGGTACATATGACACACCAAAACCAAAAACTGTGATCAGTATGGTTCACCACAAGGTTGGTGTTGATGTATCATATTCCACGGCATGGAGAGGGAAAAGGCGAGCTGCTAATGAAGTCCGAGGTACTCCGGAAGAAGGTTTTTCTAAGATATACTCTTATATGTACATGCTTCAGCTGAAGAATCCCGACACAGTAAGTTATGTTGAAGTGGATGAGGCCAAAAGATTTAAGTATCTATTTTTCGCATTAGGAGCTTCCATAGAAGGGTTTGTAGCTATGAGAAAAGTTATCATTGTGGATGGAACACATCTTAAGTATGTTTATGGTGGAGTTCTAATTGTTGCGACGACTCAAGATCCTGATCATCACCACTACCCTATTGCATTTGGTGTAGTTGATGGTGAGAAAGATGAAAGTTGGACGTGGTTTATGAATAAGTTGAAGTCAGTGATATCAGATGAGTCCGAATTGGTGTTTCTTTCGGATAGGAATGTAAGCTTGATTAAGTCAATACGTGAGGTGTTTCCAACGGCCGCACATGGGTATTGTATCTGGCATTTGTCTCAGATTGTCAAAGGACACGTTTTCAACCACAAAGATACTTGCACAGCTAAGTTTAGAGAGTGTGCACATGCTTATACTGTAGCTGAGTTTCTGGAACTTTATGGTGCTTTTTCCAGAAAGTATCCTTCTGCAGCGGCATATCTGGAGAAAAGTGTTGAACCGCGAAAATGGGCAAGATGTTATTTTGAATGAGATAGATACAATGTTGACACAACCAATGCATCATAATCTATTAATGGTGTTCTTAGGGAAGCTAGGAAATACTTCTTGCTACCGATGATTGATGTCATTGTTGCGAAAATAGCTGAATGGTTTAACAAACATCGGAAGGAGTCAGCTGAAATACCCTTCACAAAGATGCTTGTGCCTATTGTAGAAAAGGAAATGTCAAAAAGGTGTTTGGCAGGAGGGTGTTTAGATGTTACCGAGTTAAACAACTACCATCTTGAGTACAATGTCAATGATAGTGGCAGAAAGTTTTATATGGTTGATTTGGTTAGAAAAACTTGCAGCTGCAGGTGTTTTGATATAGACAAAATCCCATGTGTGCATGTTGTAGTTTCTGACAAATTCTTGAGTGTAGGAAAAGATCTCCATCTTCAAGATTTTTATACGAAGTACTATTTGGTGGAGCTTTGGGCATTGGTGTATTGCAGGACGATATATTATGTTAATCATATGTCAGAATGGTTAATACCAAACGAAATTAGAGCACTAAAAATGTTTCCTCCGACATTTGAAAGAAAGAAAGGATCCACCAAAAAACAAAGGATTCCATCAGTAGGAGAATCGCGTGGACAAAGAAGGGGAAGGGGCAGGGGCAGAGGAAGGAGAGGAAGAGGTTTGTATGAGTATTTTGAAAGTGGAAGTACTTCTGCCATGACCAAGTAAGAAATTTGTATATATATCTTGTGCTTTGGATTATTAGGTACTACTTGAATTACTAGGACTATTATGTGTAATGAGGACTACTGAAACTACTGGAAACTACCTAGGACTACCATGAACTACCTTGGATTACTATTTATTAAGCATATTTTAAAGAACCCTATATTTTCGGGTTATTATATAATTTTAGCAGATAAAACTTATATAATTTGTATATATGTATTTATATGTATTTATATAGTAAATTAGACATATTTTTTTTAGTTTTCTTAAATTATTAGAAAAAATTTCGTTTCCTTAAAAAGCTTTCTTATACTTTCATGCTTAATGTGTTGATGGTAAGATAATAGTAATGTGAATCACACAAATTACTTATTTTCATAATATTTTTCATACTAAAGTATTATATATGATCTAAAACTTTTTAAATGCATTGGTTTTACTAGAATATTTTTATTTTTCACGTAGTATTACTAATAAATGTTGAAAATTGCAAAAGTACTACTAAGAATAAGGTTGTATTACTAATAGCTTGGGTACTACCTTGGACTACCTTGAATTACCGTGTGTACTACTATGTGTAAATATATGACGTGTCAAGGAGTTATATATACGTTTAACACGTTTTAGGCATGTGTAAAATATGTTTTAGGCTGTTAGTAATACTTATTAAATCTAGTAGTTCAAATTTGTTTTTTTTTTTGCACATAGAGTGAGCTACTTTTCTACTATTCCAAACCTGTAATCAAGACAAGCACACAATAAATAAGCACACAATAATCTTACAAACCATCATACATAGGTTTAAACATACCATCATACATAAGTTCTAAAACCGAGATACATAAACCATCATACATAAGTTCAAAACAAAAGTCGATAAGTTTAAAACAAAGGCCGAGATACATAATATATAAACCGATAGGTTCTAAGCGTTAGCCTTTGTTTTAAGCTTCTTCTTTCCTTCGGTGAAAGGATCCTGCACCCACTGTGATGGTGCATGTGCTCTATTTGGCGGTGGCAGCGTTGTGAACTTCTCTGGATGATCAGCCTTCCTCGGTCTACCCCTAGGCCTCTTCGAAGGTGCCGGAGTACTAAATGTTTTTTCAAACTCTTTCTCTTCTGATTCTTCAATCTTTGTTTTTTCATTCCCTTCATCCTCTTTCTCTTTTGGTTCTTCAACCTCTGTTTCTACCACCTCTGTTTTTTCAGCATCTTCTTCAACCTCTTTACCTTCTTCTTCGGCAACCTCTTTTTCAATCTCTTCACTTTCTTCATCAGTCTCAGCTTCAGGTTCTCCAGCCTCCGCTTCATTCTCATGCTCAGGTTCTTTACCTTCTTCAGCAACCTCTTCTTCAACTCGAACCTCTTTTTCAATCTCTTCACCTTCTTCATCAATCTCAGCTTCAGGTTCTTTCTCTTTCTCAGGTTCTCCCGCCTCTGCCTCATTCTCATCCTCAGGTTCTTTATTTTTCTCAGGTTCTCCCGCCTCTCCCTCTTCATCCTCTTTCTCTTCTGTTCTACTACCACATCATTTATCTGAGCCTCTTCTCCCTCTTCAGTTCTTTCAAAACCTCCTCTGTCCCAGTCAAAATCCATGCCCTGATAGTCATAACTCTCACTGCTCAAACTCTCTTTCTCTTTCAGTTTCTTTGTCATCCTTTTAATCTTCTTTTTCATCAAACCTTGATTTTTCTCAATCCCATCAATCTTTCCTTCCATCACAATCATCTTCTTGGCCCTCTTTTTTTTAAAAAATATTGGCAATTTTCAATCTTCTCAAGCCTCCCCACCATATCCTTTATCTTCTTAGCCTTCTTTTTTAAAACACCTTGGCTCTTTTCAACGACATCAAGCCTTTTGTTCATTGTCTCTATCTTCACACTCACTTCACTCAAAGATGTCATCAGACTCTCTTCAAACCCTTTCACAATATCCTCCAAACCATGATTTGGGATGGATGCTTCTTCATTCACTTTCTCTTTGTTTTTCTTCTTAGGAAACTCTCTTTGCGGCCACATCTAACTCATAAAGACCTTTCCACCAGATAGGTTTTTCCTTAACAGTTAGCCATGTGCTCCACATATTACTTACTCATTCTTCATTTTCATAGTCTAGCTCATCTTCCACTATGCGCGCCATGAGAGTTTCTTCATTCACAGTAGAACCAAAACACTTTCAATTACCTAAAAATAAAAACCAAAACAATATCAGTCTAGCATATTGTATCCTACTAACTTAACCAAAATTATCATTCCAGCATATTGTATCCTACTAACTTAACCAAAACACTTTCAATTACATACCGTAGTTTGTCCAAGAGAATCATACAAATCCTCAAGTGGATAACCCTTCATATTTTTACTTTGGAACCGCCTCTTGCACATCCTCGGACAGCTTCTCATACGGCCATCTACACCTTCTCTAAATTGTGCATTTAAAACTGGAATACACTCAAATGACAGCCCCTACAAAAAGAATTCTTCAAGAAAAAAAAATAAACACACAACAAGTTAAAATTTAAGTTAGAATAAGAGTTACTTCTAAAGGAATTATGAAGCCAAGAAAACTGACATTCTTCTTAGCTTTCCCCTTTAGAGCATTTATCATGTGATTAATTGACCGGATAACATCTTCAAACGTCAAGCGGCCCCAAGGGAAGGTTTTACAAACATCCAAATCATTGACAACTCTTAATATGAAAGTGTCAAACCGGCCGTTGAACTTTCCATTCCCTATGATAACCGTGCCTAGGAAGTAGAGCACCGCCATCTTGAGTCGATCCCCACACCCACTCATACTCAACAGCTTCTCTTCCACAAATTTCATTGTTATCTTGCGATGTGATTTAAAATGCCTATCTACAAACGCAAAACTCCCAACTTCTCATAGTTAGTCAGGTATTGATGGCAGTCCAATCCCGAGATGAGTGCATGCTCTCTCATAGAATACCGGATGGGCACGCCATTAACCGCAAATCAAGATGTGTCCTCTTCCTCATCTAAGGGAATAATGCGCAGTAGAAGCATCCACATACCCTGCAGTTTCAAGTTTGGTTCATCAGGCATGTGGAATAAATGACAAAATTGAGGGTAGTTTTCGAACCAGGGCAACTCGGACTAAAGTTTTTTGATGATCCCCACCGTGTTGCTCACATAGCACATGCTCTGTATCTTAAATGTCTTGGTGAACTCTGTGTTCTTGAAGTACAAATCATCAGGTGGTAATGGTTGGCATTCGTGCAAACCACATAAGTAGTTAGTAATCTGTCTAGTAAACCAGTTGTATAAATTTATTCGTAGTAAAACAAGTTGTACAAATTTATTCGTAGTAAAACCATAGTACAAATTTATTCTTTAGTAAAACCAGTCACACCAGTAATACACCAACAATAGCATTTTCAATTACAACCAAAGAAATATTTGGAAAATTTTAGGGAATTCATAACTGAGATGTTGCAACATATGATCAGTCTCATTCCCATGTGGAAGTTCTTCTAATACATGAGCATTTTCATTCCTCTTCTTCTCTCCCCAGTTTCTCACGGCATGTCATTGTCTCATTCCCCTTAACATACATAAAAACAAACATTCAATCACCACCTAGTAGTAACACTTTATTAAACTAAAGCCAATAATAAGCAGTAACACTTTACCTGGGATGGTGCAGACATATCATCACTATCATTCTTGTCTGAATGCTCTTGTACATGCTTTTGTACATGCTCTTCTACATGATCATCTTCTTCTACAGGAGCATTGTTTCTTCGGTCAACCTCTGCTCTTGTGGACTTTCCCTTATTCTTTTTACTCTGATTTTTTCCTCCATGTTTCTTACGTCCGGTCATTATCTCAATCCTCTGAATATCATAAAACACCAAATATTCAGTCACAACTATCACTCAATCGAATTTCGATTTCACATATCAAAACATTCAATTCGATTTTTAACATTACTCTCCTAAGTTAACACAAGCATTCAATTCAAACCCAGACAACCAAACAACAAACGAGAACAGAGAGGAGATGGAAGACGAAGGACAAAGAGACGAGATGGAAGACAAGAACGAAGAAATGAGATGGAAGACTTAACGAAGAGACGGAGAACGTGGGAACGTACCTATTAAGAGAACAGAGACGAAAAACAAGAGAGGATGTGAAGATTCGGGAGACGAAAGACAAAGTTTAGGGTTGTGTTAATTTTGTGGCCGACGAAAGAAGAGAACGAGAGGAAGATGACAGACGGGAGAGGCGTAGTTGATTATGTCGATTTTGTTAGTTGATTCCGCCGGATCTAAGGTTTCTTTTCGAGGGATTTGGAGAAATATGAAGGACAAGGAAAATAGGAAGAGAAAGGGGCTCACGGGGTGGGTTAGGTTTAAGTCCACTTGGTTTGTCAGGTCGGGTGAGGTAAATTAGGTTTGGGTAAGTAGTTTTTCAATTTTATTAAGGACTTTTTTGACTTTGACCATATTTTATATTTAAATTTAAATTAAAAAAAATCATTTTTAGTGTAGGATAAAGTAGAATAAAACTTGAGTTAGTGGGGCAAAATGATTTA